>WNGS01167104.1:3526050-3542125 GCA_020271785.1 Procambarus virginalis | reverse complement strand
ACTGTCGTACTAGAAAATGGAGGCGGCTGGCGAAAGTGACCTGTCCCGTTTTCTGTTTTGGGTCCTCTGGGTAGGTTAGGTTAGGTTAGCACAGAAGGACACTATACTACGATAGTTTCTTGACGTTTGGGAATGCTGGCGAGACATCCCGTGTTTCTTCTACCCCCCCCCCCCCTTCGAGCCCCCCATGATCCCCACCCCCCATTTTTTGGAGCCCCATGATCCCCCCCACTCCCCCCTCTCTTGGAGCCCCATGATCCCCCCCACTCCCCCTTCTTCCAGGCCGACGACGCTGTTCCAAGAGCAGCGCCAGGCGTCGGCTCAAGCCTGGGATTGAGCGATCCCTCAAGTCGTCAATCACGTTTTATTTTTGTTCATGATCTTGCCGTGTCAGTCGCCGGGTTGCCTGCACGTGTCCGGGGGATGGGGGGTCACGGTGTACGTGTCGGCACGGGTATAGCACGTGGCGCCCAGGGTAATGGTGGGGGGGGGGGGGGGGAGACTGAACATAAGGGTGGCCATTGTTCACCTCCGAGGGGCAACAATCATCATAATCATGTAGTTTGTGCTTGTTAAGGTCTTAAGCTGTGCAAATGTGGGTACTTTATTCGCAGGGTAGTGGGGTGGGGGGGGGGTAAGGTGCCTCTGCTTTTGCAAGCTAAATGTTGCATTAACGGAGCACTGGTCTAAGACTTTTATCTCACTCTGGCTTCGTCGAGCAGCGGTGCCTTAGGTCATTGTGTGGTGGGGGGTTGGGGGAGATGGTGGGGAGAGAGTTGGGGTTGAGGAGATTGTGGTAGTGGGGAGGGCTGTACTTGGGGGAGATTGTGGTGGTGGGGAGAGAGCTGGTTGGGGTTGGCTGTGGGGGGGAGAGACAGGGTATCGAGGCAGGGTCGGGGAGCACAGGCTACCTGGTAGAGTGACTTGGTGTAAAATTGCCGCAGTGGTGGTCCAGGCACTACCCTGCAGACGTTATCTCTCCCCTCCGCTGTGAAGAGTTATTTTGGTGAATTTAATTTCTTTGTGTCTTAGTTGTGACTGCCTTGATAAGATTGAGATTGTTCTAAAGTGATTTTAAGATACCATAGAGACGTAAATGGTTGGTAAGAGTTGTTAGCCTCTCTGTTGACAATGAGGGTCTTCAAGGTCGCCTCAAGGCAATCGTCTGTCTGTACGCCAAGCAGGTTTGCGGCTCTGAACATAAGATTTGTTTGACCTCCTATGCATTCCTTAACGGGTAGTTGAGATTGTGGGTACCTGTCAAGAGTGAGACTCGGGGGGGGGGGGGGATTGTCGTAGACAGTCGCCAGGGGGATGATAATGGCGTGCAAGGCTTCTTGGTATTGCCACTGACTCGTTCATCTGTCTATCTGCCTTGTCTGTCTCTCTCCCGTCGGACAGTAGGTTGAGTGTTAGCTGGAGAGGAGGAGGAGCATGCGCGTACGCGCCTGATATCTTAGAGCCTATTTTATGGTAGATTAGGCAGAATTTTCATTCTTGTAGCTTAAACGTGTACGTACACACACACACACACACACACACACACACACACACACACACACACACACACACAACACACACACACATACACACATACACACATACACATACATACACACACATACACACACATACACACACATACACACATACACACACACATACACACATACACACACATACACACACACACACCCCCCCGCACCCGCGGGAGAGGCGGGACCAAAGAGCCAAAGCTCAACCTCCCTCCCAACCACAACTAGGTGAGTACAACACAAAAAGAGTACAACATCCTTAAAATACTTTCAATATTCCTGCATATTACAGTTTGTAATGTAGCAGGTACACAATACAGCAACTACTGTACCTAACTACTTACCTCCAAATTACTTTTCAAAAGTATATTATGTCTGGGACAAAGGTGAGAGTGGGTATATGGTACGGGTCTCCACACTTAAATACTTAGAAGATATTGTTGTTGTTTAAGATTCAGTTACTTGGAACAAAAAGTTGCAAGTAGCACGGGCTATGGTGAGCCCGTAGTGGACTTACCTTGCACAGGAGCGGGGCAAGTAGCACGGGCTATGGTGAGCCCGTAGTGGACTTACCTGGCACAGGAGCGGGGCAAGTAGCACGGGCTATGGTGAGCCCGTAGTGGACTTACCTGGCACAGGAGCGGGGCAAGTAGCACGGGCTATGGTGAGCCAGTAGTGGACTTACCTGGCACAGGAGCGGGGCAAGTAGCACGGGCTATGGTGAGCCCGTAGTGGACTTACCTGGCACAGGAGCGGGGCAAGTAGCACGGGCTATGGTGAGCCCGTAGTGGACTTACCTGGCACAGGAGCGGGGCAAGTAGCACGGGCTATGGTGAGCCCGTAGTGGACTTACCTGGCACAGGAGCGGGGCAAGTAGCACGGGCTATGGTGAGCCCGTAGTGGACTTACCTGGCACAGGAGCGGGGCAAGTAGCACGGCCTATGGTGAGCCCGTAGTGGACTTACGTGCCACAGGAGCGGGGCAAGTAGCACGGGCTATGGTGAGCCCGTAGTGGACTTACCTGGCACAGGAGCGGGGCAAGTAGCACGGGCTATGGTGAGCCCGTAGTGAACTTACCTGCCACAGGAGCGGGGCAAGTAGCACGGGCTATGGTGAGCCCGTAGTGGACTTACCTGGCACAGGAGCGGGGCAAGTAGCACGGGCTATGGTGAGCCCGTAGTGGACTTACCTGGCACAGGAGCGGGGCTGTGACTGGCCACCTGGAGAAGTATAACGATACCACCTCAAACCTTCATAGGTTTGAGGACCAAACAGATATTGACTCAACCTCTACTTGCTTAGCTGTGGTGATCTTTGGCTAAACAAAGGAACCACTGGCAAAAATATACCAAGATACTTGTAAAACAATTGCAAATAATGATGTGCTTTTGAGTACGAGAGATAATTTGAGGCAAGATTGGGAGATTGTTGCATAGCCTTGGGGACTTATTGCACAATATCAATATTATGATACTGGTCTCTGGTTCAGACAAGTTGTTCACGAGACCAGTAACCATATGCAGGCGATGAGTCACAACGTGGCTAACGTATGTTGACCAGACCACACACTAAAGGTGAAGGGACGACGACGTTTCGGTCCGTCCTGGACACACAAGCGACTTGAGAATGGGTCCAGGACGGACCGAAACGTCGTCGTCCCTTCACCTTCGAGTGTGTGGTCTGGTCACACCAGTGACCATGTTGGTCTCTGAAGTGGCTCAAGTCGGTCCTTAGGAGCAGACCTGGATGGCCTGATTGCCTAGTTGGAGGGTGTGGGGGGGTGGGTGTGTGGGACTCGTAGCGAGTGAGACAAGCGGGTTGAGTGCTGCTGCCTTTATTAAGACGTCCAAGGTGAGGTGTGGAGACTTGATGGGTTTTCTTGCGTCCACTTGTGTGTCGAGTGTTGTGTGTACTGGGCGTCTCTGACTGACCTCTACACCCAGCCTGACTCTACACCCACCGTCTGACACTCTACACCCAGCCGTGACCTCTACACTAACTGTGTAGTTATGTGCCTAATGTGTGTTTTCCTCTGGTGGTATTAGTTCTCTGTATCTCAAGTTTATGTAAAATTACTATGATTTTGCGCTTGACCACTTGGACTGGTCGGTAGTGACCTTGATTCTTGCAGTGTCGCCGTTCGATCCCCGATGGTCACAGTAGCTGGGCAATCGTTTCCTTCCACACGCTCCTCATCTCACAGATTCTTGTCCTCGTAGTCCCTCAAAGTGCATGTCGTCATCAGGCTTAGCGCACTCCTCATAGTTGCCTGGTCTGAAGGTTTTGGCTTTGAGTGGTCATGGCATTTCGGTGTATGAGAACGTGCGTTCCTGTGTAGCTTGGGTGTCGGCAGTGTGTGGCAGTGTCGCTATTGTCTGGAAGCTTTCCTGCTTCACAATAGCGTGACATATCACGCTGATATCATTGTCAGTTTGACGAGAGATTTTGGCGGGAAANCCTCCGTAGTCTAATGCTCCCTCCGTAGTCTATGCTCCCTCCGTAACCTATGCTCCCCCGTAGTCTAATGCTCCCTCCGTAACCTAATGCTCCCTCCGTAGTCTAATGCTCCCGCCGTAGTCTAAGCTCCCTCCGTAACATAATGCTCCCTCCGTAGCTTAATGCTCCCTCCGTAACCTAATGCTCCCTCCGTAACCTAATGCTCCCTCCGTAGCTTAATGCTCCCGCCGTAGTCTAATGCTCCCGCCGTAGTCTAATGCTCCCTCCGTAGCCTAATGCCCCCTCCGTAGTCTAATGCTCCCTCCGTAGTCTAATGCTCCGCCGTAGTCTAATGCTCCCTCCGTAACCTAATGCTCCCTCCGTAGCTTAATGCTCCCTCGTAGTCTAATGCTCCCTCCGTAGCTTAATGCTCCCGCCGTAGTCTAATGCTCCCGCCGTAGTCTAATGCTCCCTCCGTAGCCTAATGCTCCCTCCGTAACCTAATGCTCCCTCCGTAGCTTAATGCTCCCTCCGTAGCCTAATGCTCCCTCCGTAGCCTAATGCTCCTTCCGTAACCTAATGCTCCCGCCGTAGCCTAATGCTCCCGCCGTAGCCTAATGCTCCCTCCGTAGCCTAATGCTCCTCCGTAGCCTAATGCTCCTCCGTAGCCTAATGCTCCCTCCGTAGTCTAATGCTCCCGCCGTAGCCTAATGCTCCGCCGTAGCCTAATGCTCCCTCCGTAGCCTAATGCTCCCTCCGTAGCCTAATGCTCCCTCCGTAGTCTAATGCTCCCTCCGTAGTCTAATGCTCCCTCCGTAGCCTAATGCTCCCTCCGTAGTCTAATGCTCCCTCCGTAGCCTAATGCTCCCTCCGTAGCCTAAGCTCCCTCCGTAGTCTAATGCTCCCTCCGTAGCCTAATGCTCCCTCCGTAGTCTAATGCTCCCTCCGTAGCCTAATGCTCCGCCGTAGCCTAATGCTCCCTCCGCAACCTAATGCTCCTCCGTAACCTAATGCTCCCTCCGTAGTCTAATGCTCCCTCCGTAGTCTAATGCTCCCTCCGTAGCTAATGCTCCCTCCGTAGCCTAATGCTCCCGCCGTAGCCTAATGCTCCCTCCGTAGCCTAATGCTCCCTCCGTAGCCTAATGCCCCCTCCGTAGTCTAATGCTCCCTCCGTAGCCTAATGCTCCCTCCCACACCCCATAACTTGGATATGACCAGCCTTGTCTACATATATATTACTCTTCAGCTTCATTCTTTTACATTGGCGACAATTTTATTTTTTGGATTTACTTCTGCTAATGTGGAATTTGACATTACCAAGGAATTTGTTCTTGCAGCGTATCTTTCACGTCTGATCAACATTGGCCTTCTAACTTTTTGTATCATTAACTTAAAATTCTCTTGGTCATTGACGTTTCCACGGAAATCGTTGTGCAGGGGGGGGGGGGGGTTGGCGCCAGTGGGGCCGGACTCTGGGTGGAGAAGCAGCCTAACGGGTGGAGCCTGTTCCTTCCACCGGTGTGTCTTGTCCTCAATACCAACGTCTTCCTCAAGTCTTGCCACGAAGGCTGTGTCTTGCAATAGATCCATCAGAAACGTGTGTGTGCATTAAGCATTCATTGCACGTCCAGAAGTCTCTAAGATTTCACTATGCAATGTGTGTGTGTGTGTGTGTGTGTATTCACTTAGTTGTATTTTACGGGGGTTGAGCTTTGCTGTGTGTGTGTGTGGTGTGTGTGTGTGTGTGTGTGTGTGTGTGTGTGTGTGTGTGTGTGTGTGTGTACGTGTGTGTGTGTGTACGTGTGTGTGTGTGTGTGTGTGTGTACGTACGTGTGTACGTGTGTACGGTTAGCTTTAATACCACTACTTTGTGAAGGTAGTTATATTTGTACTCGCCTAGTTGGGTTATACACGGTGTGTTTGTTTCAGTTCATTGTGTAAATTCAAACCAAACTCTTGTATAACCTCCAAAATTAATTGTGAAGGGCCCCAAGCCTGGCATGGGAGTCGAACCCTTACAATAGGGTACTGTGCATGTAAGCTATTCAGATGGTGGGGAAGTTTGGGGAAACTCTCCAAACTGTGGGGAATGGCGTGTCTTAGCCGTAGCTAAACCTACTGTGTTTGTACATTTTTCTAGTTATATATTTGTACTTGTTCTGAACAAAAAAAATAATCAATAATAAAAAAAAATTCAAACAGAACATCAAAAACATGTACACAAGCATCTGAGTACATGAATTCTTCTCCTTATCCACCTGTAGACATCCATACAAGGTGAAATACACGTGAAGAATCTTCTTGAGGTTATCTGGAGATGATTTCGGGGCTTAGCGTCCCCGCGGCCCGGTCCTGGACCAGGCCTTACACTCACTCAGAGCTCTGATAAGAGAGCAAGCTTACCTTCACTACCAGTGTCAGCAAGGCGGACAGTCCGCCTGCCGTCATAACTCCTGCTATATTTCCCATTTCGAAACTTTCCCTTATCCTGTTCCTATACTCCAAAAAACAAAAAAAGTTGGCTGTGCGTCGTATGGGTCGGGGTGTGTAGGGGGGAGGGGGCATGGGGGTGTATGGGGGGCTGGTGTTTGCTCTGTCCTGTGATATGGGGGAGAGGTGGATGTGCTGTGGAAGGTTATGGGGAGTTTAGGAGTGTGGAGAGAGGGTTATGGTGGTGGGCGTGGTTATGGTGGGGGGCGGTGGGCGTGGTTAAGGGCGTGGCGGGAAACCCGACCCCCGTCACCACCGGCAAGTTTAGCTGTTCCCTGATGGAGATTGCGACTAAAATAACCTGTCGTTGATAATTTGATTTGCTGCAGAGGCAATGACGTATTGCACTTATGCAAGGTGGGATTGCAAGGGGGGGGGGGCGCTGGGTGCCTGGTCGGGGGGGGGGGGAGAGAGGGTGGGGTCCTCGTTGCTTTCAATTCGCTTCAACAGTTTATATGGATGAAAATCTATTTTATTTTCACGAGCATGTTTGTGTACTTGTGTGTTATAGCGAGTTTAAACTATCGTTTAACTGGTGCAATTCCTCCCTATCTGCAGCGCCTCGTCATATCTATCATCTCGGTAGATGATGTTAGACTTCAGTGTCTTAGATCATTCCTCTCCTTAGATTGACTTCGAAGCTGGTACATGGTTTCTCGATCTCGTTTTCCTTTAAATTACAGTCTCTAATCGGTGTTTTTGTTTCCTGTCAAACCTGGTTGATGGGGTTCTGAGAGTTCTAATACTCCTCAAGCCCGGCCCGAGGCCAGGCTTGACTTGTGAGAGTTTGGTACACCAGGCTGTTGCTTGGAGCGGCCCGCAGGCCCACATACCCATCACAGCCCGGTTGGTCCGGCACTCCTTGGAGGAAACAATCTAGTTTCCTTTTGAAGATGTCCACGGTTGTTCCGGCAATATTTCTGATGCTCGCTGGGAGGACGTTGAACAACCGTGGACCTCTGATGTTCATACAGTGTTGTGACTATGGCACCTCTGCTCTTCACTGGTTCTATTCTGCATTTTTTCCATATCGTTCACTCCAGTACGTTGTTATTTTACTGTGTAGATTTGGGACCTGGCCCTCTAGTATTTTCCATGTGTATATTATTTGATATCTCTCTCGTCTTCTTTCTAGTGAGTACATTTGGAGAGCTTTGAGACGATCCCAATAATTTAGGTGCTTTATCTCGTCTATGTGTGCCGTATATGTTCTCTGTATTCCCTCTATTTCAGCAATCTCTCCTGCTCTGAAGGGGGAAGTGAGTACTGAGCAGTACTCAAGACGGGACAACACAAGTGACTTGAAGAGTACAACCATTGTGATGGGATCCCTGGATTTGAAAGTTCTCGTAATCCATCCTATCATTTTTCTGGCTGTCGCAATATTTGCTTGGTTATGCTCCCTAAACGTTAGGTCGTCATCATTATTCCCAAATCCTTTACATGCTGTTTTCCTACTATGGGCACATTTGATTGTGTTTTGTACCCTGTATTATGTTTAAGGTCCTCATTTTTACCGTACCTGAGTACCTGGAATTTATCACTGTTAAACATCATGTTATTTTCTGCTGCCCAGTCGAAAACTTTATTAATAACTGCTTGTACTTTTCAATGTCTTCTGTAGAGGTAATTTTCATGCTGATGTTTGTGTCATCTGCAAAGGATGACACAAAGCTGCGATTTGTATTTTTGTCTGTATCTGATGTGAGAATAAGCAAAAGCAGTGGTACAAGGACTGTACCCTAAGGTACAGAGCTTTTAACTGTGGTAAAACTGTAGTTTACAGTTAACTTTAACTGCAAACCAAGAATATGGTTCGTGAGAGATAGAGATTATCACGTGTCGCTAATAAAGGCGTCGTGCAATATGAGGGAAGGGTAGCCAGGATTGGTGATGGGAGAGGAGGGAAAAGCGGGTGAGAGAAGGGCGTGAGATGGAAGGGGGTGTGGCGGAAGGGGTGAGAGAGAGAGGGGCGGGTCTCCCACGCCCCTGTAAAGTGATTGAGGGTGTGGGAGGCAGGGCACAGTCTAAGATGGATCCCATTGGGGGTTAAGATAACAGCGATAATTGAGGCGCCCCTGGCGCAGGTGAAGGGGGTTGTAACAAGGCGAGAAAGGTGGGGTGTGGGGTCGAGCACCTGAATGATGCTTGTCTGGTGAGCGAGATGAAGGTTGTGGCAACACCGTTGAACCTCACCTGGCTGAAGCTGTGAGAGGCATTGCAAGTGCATTGTTTCCCAAGTTCTTGTTCACCGAGAGGAATGGTTGACCAGATCACCCAAACGGCGCGCTGACGCCCAACTTCCTTGTATTTGTGTACATATAAAAATCATGACGTTTCTCAAGCCTGGCAAATTGTCCGGTTTGTTGTGGTACACCGTCTTGCATGTTAAATCCAGCTGACCAATCAACAACTGTCAGACGGTTGAAGATGCTGCAGCTCAAAGGCACTTGACTGTTCTCCCATTGCTTGCATCATCACTTGTTGGTTTAAATATTTTAATTTCAGCTTCCATCCGTCTACCGAGGAACTGGGCTCGTCTTGCCTCACCTGCGCCCCTCAGTCACACTTGTCACACTGACAAGTGTGACGAGCCTTGGCAAGCCCAGGGAGATAGTGCTCTGTTTCCTTAGGTTCTCACCTGTGACTAATTAACTCCTTGACGAGCCTAGCACCTGCTGGCTCGCTCTTCCGCCGGCTGCTGTGATCGTGAACAAAATATATGTTTGGCTAGTTTTCCCTCCTCGTAGGTAGGTTCTTAAAGGAGCAGCTAGAGTCTTCAACATGACGCTGATCGACGGCCCGTGGCGAGGGACTTTTCTTCTTATGTCTCACATTGCTACAACCCGTCCTCTTAAAAATAACTTCACTTTTCGCTCGTATGCGCGCTATGGCCAAATTTGGACGTAATTTTAAATGAAATCGACTCACAAAAGTGACGTACTGTTCCGTTTTCTGTTTGAGTCGTCCGGCTTACTCTGTCAGGTTAGAATAGGTGACTTTCAATTCACGTTTTTCATACCGTTTTGAAACTTTATGAGAATTTCCTGCCCACCTAACCTATCAGAGGACCCTTAACTTACTGTTGTTGAAAAAAAGTCCCAAATTTATTTTCATTTTTTTATTCATTTTCAAATTACGTCCAAATTCGGCCATACGGGCAAACGGCCAAAAGCGACGTCCTTTTTAAGAGGACAGGTTGCTAGCTGCTCGTGGTGACCATTAGTGTGTGTGTAATAACATTGAGAACCGTTCATCTTCGTAATGGATATTATGACAAAATAATAAATCCTATTGCAACTTTCGTCATTCGTCATGGGGGTAGTAAATCCTGTTTGATTAAAACTAATGTTATCCGCAATATTTGTAACAAGAATGGCTTCCCTCTCGCCTTGATAAGCTGGTTTTCTCTGACAAGCATCAAATTGAATAGTTTTGCATGACCTTGAAGCTTAGGAAGCTAGATAACCAATTAACCTTCCGCGCACTGTTTCAGTGTCACACAGCCGCCATGGTGGTCCGCGAGGGGCGCAGTGCCTCCTACACTGTGTACATTAATCTCAGGCTTGTTGGGGCGTCAGGAAAACGTCCAGGAATGTTTACCTTGGCATTACAGGACGCCTGAGCCCGGCGTCTCCTTCCCCCTTCAGGTCATGCACTCATGCAGACTCGGGCTTAACCGGATGTTGAGTGTGAGTGCCTGAGTCCGTGTGGGAGTGGTGAAGGTGGGGGTGTTGTGTGGGGGTGCCACGCGGTGAGGTGGCACGGGTGGTTTGGGGAGTGCCACGTGAATTGAGGGGGGGGGGGAGTTGTGCAAGACCCGTGTATAGAGATGATTGGGCTAGGTTGCATGATTGGATGGCGGGATGTGAGCAGAATTTGAGGATAGGCGTGGTTAGGTTGGGATGGGATATAATAACCTACACGGAAATGAGGGGAAGGGAAGGGATACATTAAGTGGAGGGTTAAGGACCCATTGGACGGGTTGTAAGTGGCGATAGGCTTGTAGGGCTTAATGGAAGAGGTTGGGTAGGTTTGGGCTTCGGCTTAATCCGGCTTTCACAACTGTTCTAGTTATCCTGGCCTCTGTAAGTGCAGCGGCTGTCTTTGTTTGACAATTTTCTTATTTTAATTACTTGTCTGGCCGACTCGTACTCCATTTTCATGAAATAATCATTATGAAGCAAGAATTGGGCTGCATCTGTCATTCAACGGGCTCACCATAGCCCGTGCTACTTGGAACTTTTTGTTCCCAGTAGCTAAATCTTAAACAACAACAATCTGTCATTGGCACACTGTTTTGACAATTACTCCCAGAATGCTGAAAGTGGTTACAGTCGTGAGTACATGATGATTGACGAAGTTTCCATTTGGTTGACAGTATGTGCTCTGGGGTCATGTGGGTCCCAATATCCTATGGTACATAGGGTACCTATGGGTACCCAAGTGGGTGTGCTCGCGCCCACAGGGCGACCCAAGTACGTTTATCGAGACAATACATCTCAAAGGGATAGAGTAGCTTAGGCTATTTCTAGCTTCCTGCCCGGCCGATCCTATAGGTGTCTGTTGTGAATATTGGTACTCTGTGTCCGGTAACATTATCGACTTGCGAATGGTCCAGGACGGACCGAAACGTCGTCGTCCCTTCACCTTCTAGTGTGTGGTCTGGTCAACATCACACTACCAGTGATGTGAGCGAATTGCTAGGCTTCCCCCCTCCCCCCACCTCTTCCCTAACCCAAATTTCAGTTTGGGCAGCGACTTCATTCAAGCCTATCGTCTTAAAATGAAGGTACTTGTAATAACTATTGGGTGGAAAGTACCAATATGGAGTGTTAGAGCGCCAGAAAGTTGACTTGTGTGTTGATGAATTGGCACAAATGGAGAAACTTCTTTTTTTTAACAATTCCAGTCTTAAATTAATACGTCCTAATCCTAGCAAATCTAGCCCTAATAGGATTAGGGCAAATAGCCCTAATCCTAATATAAATCTAGCCCTATCAGCCCGCGTTGTCTTAGGGCTGATAGTGTACATAAGTGCTCTACTAGCCTTATTAATATTTAAGTTTGGTTATAGCTTGAGATTTTGAAACTAAGAGTACAAGAAAGTGGTTTTCTGGAGATCCATCACCATATATTGGCACTTTGGCCCAAGTTACCGTCACTTCAGGAGGCTGGCCACCCGTCCAATTGGTTAGGCACCATTCCTTCCCTCCCGTCCCATCCCAAATCCTTATCCTGACCTCTTCTCAGTGCTATATAGTCGCAATGGCTTAGTGGTCTCACCACGGGAAACATCTCCCGTCCACGAGGCTCACCATAACCCGTGCTTCTTGCCTCGCTCCTGTGCCAGGTAAGTTACGGGCTCACCATAGCCCGTGCTACTTAGAACTTGTTCCGAGTACCTGAATCTATAACAACAACAAGCAGTCTCGCAAGTCGAGCCTGGCCTCGGGCCGGGCTTGGGGAGTAGAACAACTCCCAGAACCTCATCAACCAGGTATATGTGGGCCTGCGGGCCGCTCCAAGCAACAGCCTGGTGGACCAAACTCTCACAAGTCAAGCCTGGCCTCGGGGCCGGGCTTGGGGAGTAGAAGAACTCCCAGAACCCCATCAACCAGGTATATGTGGGCCTGCGGGCCGCTCCAAGCAACAGCCTGGTGGACCAAGCTCTCACAAGTCAAGCCTGGCCTCGGGCCGGGCTTGGGGAGTAGAAGAACTCCCAGAACCCCATCAACCAGGTATATGTGGGCCTGCGGGCCGCTCCAAGCAACAGCCTGGTGGACCAAACTCTCACAAGTCAAGCCTGGCCTCGGGCCGGGCATGGGGAGTAGAACAACTCCCAGAACCCCATCAACCAGGTATATGTGGGCCTGCGGGCCGCTCCAAGCAACAGCCTGGTGGACCAAACTCTCACAAGTCAAGCCTGGCCTCGGGCCGGGCATGGGGAGTAGAACAACTCCCAGAGCCTCATCAAACAGGTTCTCCTGATAATTCCTTCCTTCCTTCAGGGGGCTAGCTTGCTCTAGCAGTGTATACATGTACGGTTCACACACGCTCGAGGCATATAACCAAACAATAACAATATACACAGTCAAGCCAAATTGCGCGGAGCAGCTGAACCCTTTATGGTAAGTTGAGACCAGGGTCACAAATAGCCGTCAGTCCTTGCTCCAACAGGCTCACCAGGGCAGGTGTTGTGTGTCGCCCTACCCACCATTATGACATTACATTTTACTGAAAATAATACGTAAATAAAGCGAAGAGGGAGAATGGCCTATTGACATAGCTCGAGTGCAAGGGGGAGTTGTGTAAAATCCTGGTTTGTCTCTCGGAGAGGCTGCAGGATCCAGTAAGTTCAGTAGAACTTCGGTTTCAACTCTTTTACCCTGTCGTAGCTCAGTCGATTAAGGCAGTGTCTGGGATGCTGCCGGACGTAGGTTCGAATCCTCGTCACGGCCCTTGTGGATTTGTTCATACGTAAATATAGTTTGAATCTTTAATCTTTTAATATAAATATATATTAAACTACTTGCCCGAAACACTATTCGTGTTACTGACTTTGCGTCAATGTAAAAATGATCAATTTTATGACTCGTCAATGTAAAAATGATCAATTTTATGACTCGTCAATGTAAAAATGATCAATTTTATGACTCAATGTAAAAATGATCAATTTTATGACTCAATGTAAAAATGATCAATTTTATGACAATGTAAAAATGATCAATTTTATGACTCATCGCCTGCATAAAAATGATCAATTGTATGTCCTCCCACAAACCCAATGTTCAATCTTGTATATATAAATAAAAAAATAATACTTCACAAAATTCCAGCAAAGATAGGAGCGGGATCTTTCCTGGGAAATTCAAAGATGACCACTGCTTCCCCGCGAAGACGGAAACAATTGGGCAGTGTTTCCTTCACCCTGATACCTCTGTTCACCTAGCAGTAAATAGGTACCAGGTAGTTTAGACAGCTGCTAACAGGCTGCTTCCTGGGAGGGGGGGGGGGGAATGTGTAACAGAAAAGGAGGCTTGGTCGAGGACCGGGCCGCGGGGACGCTAAGCCCTGAAATCATCTCAAGATAACCGCAAGAAGATAACTATACATTAGCCTAGTACAGTAAGATATCTTTACAAGACGCACGAACTGTATAAGATATATAGCAAGTTTCAGACCCGTATGGACCCTCTACCCATCAGTAGTACATTATTTAACCCTGAAAAATCTGTTTACTCTATCCAACGTGGACGAATTAAAAAGCTAAATAAATTTAACCTCGGAATTTAAGCGTCGTCTAAAAAAATTGGGCGGACTGGAAGGCATTTAAGATTGCCAATTTAGTGCAGAGTTTCCAGCATCGTGGCTTCGTTGGAGAGGCAGGGGTCATATCAACTGGGTTGAAAGGAGAGCCCCGTAGTGCTGTAGGGACGGGTGAATCGTTCGGGAACGCTCTGAGAATGATTCACTGAATCGATAATCTCCCAAGTGTAGCCTGCAGTGTTAGTGTTCACTATATTGGGGGTGGGGAGGGGGGCAGTAGGCGACCACGCACTCGCCTACCTATCGGATATCACCATTATTCCTGTCAGAATCACCACTATTCCTATCAGATATCACCACTATTCCTATCAGATATCACCACCATTCCAACCTCTCCACCAAAAAATGTCTATAACTATGGCTGGGACTGTACACAGTAATGTACAGTTGTACGCAGAGGTAATGCGTAGTGTACTATGCATTTTGTTCAGGGTTCGAGAAACATTGCAAAGGTAAAACCCAGGTTACTAGGCCCTAATATAACACAAATATGTATAAAGATCGCGTATGTTAGGCCTAGGGCGTATTGGGATAGGCTAGGCCGTTTCTGTTGCTCCATATATTTTTATATATGGAGCAACATTATATATATATATTATATTTTGTATATTTTAAACGTTTTCAAAGGATTGGTTGAATTATTCTCTCTAATTCTTATTATATTATTAGTCTCTACAGCCAACCCTTAATTTAGGAGCTTTAGAGCTTTTCATGTTAATCTTGTATATTTAAAGTTTCTCATAAGGAGGGCTTGTATGTTGGAAGTGATGTATGGGAATAGAGCAGTGTGAGTTCAACCCGTCCTCGCAAATTCGTATAGTCAATATTGACTTATTAAATAGGTGCATAGGTGACACACTTAACATAATAGTTTCCCTTGAAAATCTTCATAGAAAACACCGACCTTACCTAACCTACTTAGTATGTTAAGATAAGCATCTATTGCTTTGTAATTACAATTATTACCTAACCTATACCTATAATAGGTTAAGTTATAGTATAACTTAAAACAGTTATACCTTGGGGAATATGGCTGACTGGAGGGATGGTGGTGAGGTGTTTCAATTGTTTGCTGGCGTCGACGTGTCTTGTGGTGGGGTAGACGAGAGGGGGGGGGGCTGCGATGTCTGTGGGGGAGGAGGTAAGGAGGGGAAGACTGCAGACTACATTGATCAGCCCCCACCACCATGCCCCCACTCCAGGGGCTCCGTCTCGCCACCCGCCCCCACTACACTCTTCTTGCATGCCATCCATTTTGGCCCCCCACCACGCCTACCACCCACATCACCCCCCATCCACGCCCACCACCCACATCACCCCCCCATCCACGCCCACCACCTACATCAACCCCCCCCCACGCCCACCACCTACATCACCCCCCCCCCACGCCCACTTCCTCGGGAGCCGTCCCCACCTCTGCAATCAGCACCTCACTGCCTGAAAACACTGCAGCCCCTGTCGCCTCCACCTTCCCCGCCTGCTACCCCACCCCTTAACCACCTTCACCACCCCTTAACCTTAACACCCCCTTACAAAGCTTCCCCCCCCCTCAACCCACCTCGCCGCCTCACCTCTCACTCATACCCCCACATATGCAGGTCTGATATGCAGGCGAAGAGTCACAATAACGTGGCTGAAGTATGTTGACCAGACCACACACTAGAAGTTGAAGGGACGACGACGTTTCGGTCCGTCCTGGACCATTCTCAAGTCGCTTGTGACGAAACGTCGTCGTCCCTCAACTTCTAGTGTGTGGTCTGGTCAACAGGTCTGATAGATCACACGCAGATCTTCCTCTCAGTGTTACGACTTCACTGTACAACGTTGATGAGCAGTTTTTCGTCACTGTGTAGTTGATTAATAGACGGGGAATTGAAGGATCAGAATAAAGCAGGAGTCGGAATGTCAATCTCGCAATTCGTCCGGAGACGGAGGGGAGGGGTTGAGGGGGTGTAAATATGCTTTTCTTGGGAGTGAGTGAGTTTGGATTGCGAAAATTCTGGAGGGAAGATGAAGTCAAGATTTCTGGAATCGCCGCCGCCGACGTTCTCTGAAACCTGATTTGTACCAGTCCTGCGTCTTAGAGGTTTGTGAGGTGGACGCGCTGCTGTTTGTGAAGTCTTCTGACCAGTGAGGAACCCATCCTCAGAGCAAATCCATTACCAAGAGAAACTATACCCCACCTCAAATCATCTTACTAGTATCTTAGATATTTTGTGATGGTCTGAACGCATATTACGGTTCCGGTAATAGTCTATGTGTTAACTGGCAAGGAAATCTTTGTA
>WNGS01167104.1:3505541-3526025 GCA_020271785.1 Procambarus virginalis | reverse complement strand
GTAAACAGATTATGCAAGTTATAGCTTGATATTTGTATAAAAGCGTTGGGGTTCAAATATACAAAAGTATAGGCTGAAACGTTTTCTTTGAAAAAATAGGTTTTCTGGAAGGGAATCTCTCTGGTATACTTAATCGTTTTTAATTCATATTGCACATTTTCTCAATAGTACACCATATTACCATAACCAAACCTTAAACCTAACCTAACCTAACCTAACAAACCAAACCAAACCAAACCACAACCCAAACCTACCTACCGCACGGTAGACAGATCCTAACAGCACTAATTCTTAATAAATCTTATCTTTTTCAATCGCTTCCTGTGAGGGGATTTCCTCTGGGGGCCAGGTTGAATATCTCAGCCATACTTCTTTAATATATTCAACCTGGCCCCAGAGGAAATCCCCTCACAGGAAGCGATTGAAAAAGATATAGATTATATAATTAGTTGCTGTTATGGATCTGTCTATCCCTGGTTAGGTTAGGTTTGTTTGGTTGGTTTGGTGTTGGTTTGTTAGGGTTAGGTAAGGTTCGGTAAGTTGGGTTATGGTAATATGGTGTACTATTGACGAAAATGTGAAATATGGAGATTCAAAAAACTATTAAGTATACCCGAGAATTCCCTTTCCAGGAAAACCAATTTTTCAAGCAAAACGTTTCCAGCATATAATTTGTAATTTGAAAACCAAACGTTATAATACAAGAAAGCTATAACTTGCATAATCTGTTTACAACAAAGATTTCCTTGCCAGTTTACACCTGACTATGACCGGACCCGTAAGTATGCTGTTCCAGCCATCCACCAATATCTAAGATACCTAGTAAGCTGATTGCGGGGGTTCTAGTTTTCTGGTCATGGATTTTGCTCTGAGGAGGGGTTCTCATGGTCCGAGCCTTCACAAACAGCCCGCGCGTCCACGGTAGAAAAACGAAGGGGGCTGCGAACGCCCCCCGGGCCCGTCGGCTGGCGAGGGGACCACGCATGCACCACAATATTTTTCACGAGCACGTCGGCGGCGGCGATTCCGCACCTTTGATTCATTTCCCTCCAGCATTTCGTCCCTCCAAACTCACCACTCCCAAAGAACGCATATTCCACCCAACCCCTCCCTCAGTCTCCGACGCATGCGCGATGACCATTACGAGTCCTACAAAGTAGACTAGGGGGAGAGGAGGACAACGGGAGGGGCGAACTGAGGGCTGGAATGCAAGAGACAAATCAACTACACAGTGACGAAAAACTGCTCATCAACGTTGTTCCAGTGAGCGTTAGTAACACTGAGAGGAAGATCTGCGTGTGATCTATCAGATCTGTTGACAGACCACACACTAGAAAGTTGAAGGGACGACGTCGTTTCGTCACAAGCGACTTGAGAAAGGCAGGACGGACCGAACAGTCGTCGTCCCTTCATACTCTCGTGTGTGGTCTGTTCAACATACGTCAGCCACGTTATGGATTCTTCGCCTGCATATAAGATTCTGTATATGTGGGGGTTATGAGTGAGAGGTGACGGCGGCGAGCGTGGGGTTGAGGGCGGGTGGGAGAGCTTTGTCAGTGGGGTGTTAAGCGGTTAAGGGGCTTGTTGACGGTGGACGACGGCGGTCGCTCGGGGTAGCAGGCGGCGCGGAAGGTGGCCTCGGCGACGGGGCTGCAGTGTTTCAGGCAGTGACGCGGGTGCTGATTGCCAGCGGTGGGACGCTCCGAGGAAGTGTGCCGTGGGGGGGGGCGTGATGTAGGGTGGTGGCCGGCCAGTGGGGGGGGTGATGTAGGTGGGGGAGTGGATGGGGGGGCGATGAGGTGCGGTGGTGGGCTTGGATGTGGGGGAGTGTGGGTGGTCGGCGTGGGGGGGGCAAAATGGACTGCAGCAAGACCAGAGTGTAGTGGGGGCGGGTGGCGATGATCGGGCAACAGCACCTGTGACGGGGGGATGTGCTGGTGGGGGGTATCATGGTAGTCTGCAGTCTTCCCCCTCCTTACATACCTCCCCCACAAGACCTCGCAGCCCCCCCCCCCTCTCGTTACTCCACCCCAAGACCCGTCGACGCCAGCAAACATTGAACAACGCTCACCACCATCCCCCAGTCAGCAGCTATTTCCCCAGAGGTTATAACTGTTTAAGTTATACATAACTGTAAAACTATTATATGTATTAGGTTGGCTCCTCAGTGTAATTACAAAGCAATAAGACGCTTATCTCAACATTCCTGCAAGTAGGGTAGGTAGGTCGGTGTTTGCGTCTATAAGATTTTCACGGAAACATTATGGTAAGTGTGTCCCTCTGCACCTATTTCATAAGTCAATCTGACTTGAACAGACGATTGCGATGACGGGCTGAAACTAACTGCTCTCTTCCCATACATCACGCTTCAAACGATACAAGCCTCCTTATGAGAAACTTTAAATATACAAGATTAACATGAAAAGTCTAAAGCGCCTAAATTAAGGGTTGGCTGTCGCGACTACTACCGTCTTCATACCTGGTCTTACCTGTGGCCAGTCTCGAGAGTTGTACTACCCCAAGCCCGGTGGAGAGCCGGGTGGTCTCCTGAGGTGATAAACTGTTCTTAGGTGGAAGTTGAACAGCTGTGAACCTCTGATGTTCAGTGTTCTCTGATTGTGCCTATGGCACCTCTACTTCTCACTGGACCTCTGATGTTCAGTGTCTCTGATTGTGCCTATGGCACCTCTACTTCTCACTGGACCTCTGATGTTCAGTGTTCTCTGATTGTGCCTATGGCACCTCTACTCCTCACTGGACCTCTGATGTTCAGACAGTGTTCTCTGATTGTGCCTATGCACCTCTACTTCTCACTGGACCTCTGATGTTCAGACAGTGTTTTCTGATTGTGCCTATGGCACCTCTACTCCTCACTGGACCTCTGATGTTCAGTGTTCTCTGATTGTGCCTATGGCACCTCTACTTCTCACTGGACCTCTGATGTTCAGTGTTCTCTGATGTGCCTATGGCACCTCTACTTCTCACTGGACCTCTGATGTTCAGTGTTCTCTGATTGTGCCTATGGCACCTCTACTTCTCACTGGACCTCTGATGTTCAGTGTTCTCTGATTGTGCCTATGGCACCTCTACTCCTCACTGGACCTCTGATGTTCAGACAGTGTTCTCTGATTGTGCCTATGGCACCTCTACTTCTCACTGGACCTCTGATGTTCAGACAGTGTTTCTGATTGTGCCTATGGCACCTCTACTCCTCACTGGACCTCTGATGTTCAGACAGTGTTCTCTGATTGTGCCTATGGCACCTCTACTCCTCACTGGACCTCTGATGTTCAGACAGTGTTCTCTGATTGTGCCTATGGCACCTCTACTCCTCACTGGACTCTGATGTTCAGACAGTGTTCTCTGATTGTGCCTATGGCACCTCTACTTCTCACTGGACCTCTGATGTTCAGACAGTGTTCTCTGATTGTGCTATGGCACCTCTACTCCTCACTGGACCTCTGATGTTCAGACAGTGTTCTTGATTGGCCTATGGCACCTCTACTCCTCACTGGACCTCTGATGTTCAGACAGTGTTCTCTGATTGTGCCTATGGCACCTCTACTCCTCACTGGACCTCTGATGTTCAGTGTTCTCTGATTGTGCCTATGGCACCTCTACTCCTCACTGGACCTCTGATGTTCAGTGTTCTCTGATTGTACCTATGGCACCTCTACTCCTCACTGGACCTCTGATGTTCAGTGTTCTCTGATTGTACCTATGACACCTCTACTCCTCACTGGACCTCTGATGTTCAGTGTTCTCTGATTGTGCCTATGGCACCCCTGTTCTTCACTGGTTCTATTCTTTATTTCCTTCCATATCGTTCACTCCAGTATGTTGTTATTCCACTGTGCACATTTGAGACCTGGCCCTCCAGTATCTCTCCCATGTGTATATTATGTGATATCTCTCTCGTCTCCTTTCCTGGGAGAACATTTTGAGAGCGCGAAAAAGTGCAATTGATATGGATAGTATGAGCATTGCGATGGGATCCTGGATATGAACGTTCTCATAATCCATCCTGTCATATCCCTGTCTGACGCTATATTTACTCGGCTATGCTCCCCAAACGTTTAGGTTTTCCTGCAGGTCGGCGTTCAATCCCCGTCTGTCCACAAGTGGTTGGGTACCATTCCTTTCCCCCGTCCCATCCCAAATCCTTATCCTGACCCCTTCCCAGTGCTATAAAGTCGCTTTCCCCCCTGATCATTCTCTTACGGGCTATTCATGCCCGTGCCACCTCTTGGGTGGCTTAATCTTTATCAATCTGATCATTCTCCACAGCACCGCTCTTGTGCCAGGTAAGTCCACTACGGGCTCACCATAGCCCGTGCTACTTTGGAACGTTTGTTCTAAGTAGCTGAATCTTAAATAACAACTGATCATTCCCTCAGTTACGGGCTATTCATGCCCGTGCCACCTCTTGGGTGGCTTAATCTTTATCAATCAATCAATCAATCATTCACTCCTTGTCCCAGATCTTCTACACGGTGTTTCACTCGCTGTGAGGAGTTCAGATTGTGTCTAGAACTCTGTAATTCGTTGGAGTTTTTAATTTAGTTTTTCCCATGTCTAAGTATCTGCAATTAATCAGTATTGAAAGTCATGTGTTGTTTTTCTGTTGCTGACTACATGACAATGGCTGCGTGCAGGTGTTTATGGGGGTAATATGTGTGTGCTGACTTGGGGTAACATCTGTCAAGGCTGACTCAAACATCTGACTGTGGGGTTCGTGTCCTGACGTGCTCACAGTTCCTTCTGTGATGCTAGGAGCTCCGTGTTGAGCTCTGAGCTCCGTGCTCAGCGCTCATCCCCAGCAGGAGCGCGCACCGGGGAGTGGAGAATGATGACGGCAAAACACCTGTAATGACCTCTCCTTAATTTGGTTATTAGGACCCCAAATTGCTCACCATTGATGTTAAATATGTTGACAAAAATGCAACCCCCCTTGCTGACTGTCCCTCTGTGCTGAATCTTGTGGTTATATAGTTATGTGGCTGTCTGTGGCTGTCTGTGCCTGTCTGTGCCTGTCTGTGGCTGTCTTAGTGGTACCCAAGGCTGTCTGTGGCTGTCTGTGGCTGTCTTAGTGGTACCCAAGGCTGTCTGTGGCTGTCTGTGCCTGTCTGTGGCTGTCTGTGGCTGTCTTAGTGGTACCCAAGGCTGTCTGTGGCTGTCTGTGCCTGTCTGTGGCTCTCTGTGGCTGTCTTAGTGGTACCCAAGGCTGTTTGTGACGGCCTGTGTGGCTGTATTCAACTGACAAGTACGAAAATCAAGAGCAGTGTGGACGTTTCTGTCCCTCCCGGACCAGAGTCACGGTGTATGGCAGTCGTCCACGGACCGTCCCGACCTCTAGGTCAGAGGCCATCTTCGTGGCGTAGTGGTCTACACTCGTTTATTTTGCAATTATTGGCAACGGGAGACATTATCTCGTAAGAGGGTGGCTGGGGTGGGGGGGGGGGAGGGGGAGGAGTGTGGTTAAAATAATTAAGGTGATGTGATTAGGGCAGGTGTGTGTTTTTGTGGAGCGTTGTCGTGTCTTTGTTGATACACACCTGTCATGTCCTTGTTGATACACACCTGTCATGTCTTTGTTGACACACACCTGTCATGTCTTTGTTGATACACACCTGTCATGTCCTTGTTGACACACCTGTCATGTCCTTGTTGACACACACCTGTCATGTCCTTGTTGACACACACCTGTCATGTCCTGTTGACACACACCTGTCATGTCCTTGTTGACACACACCTGTCATGTCCTGTTGACACACACCTGTCATGTCCTGTTGACACACACCTGTCATGTCCTTGTTGACACACACCTGTCATGTCCTTGTTGACACACACCTGTCATGTCCTGTTGACACACACCTGTCATGTCCTTGTTGACACACACCTGTCATGTCCTGTTGACACACACCTGTCATGTCCTTGTTGATACACACCTGTCATGTCCTGTTGACACACACCTGTCATGTCCTGTTGACACACACCTGTCATGTCCTGTTGACACTGCCTCTATGACTTGTTTTGTACTGTCCTGTGTGTGGGGGTAGACAGTAGCAGGTGTACACACATACATGTGCGGGCGACAGTAAACAGGTGTGTACACACACACACACACACACACACACACACACACACACACACCACACACACACACACACACACACAATGTAGTGTAGCTAATGTAGTCCCGATATACAAGAAAGGGGATAGACAGGAGGCACTGAATTACAGGCCAGTGTCCCTAACCTGCATACCATGCAAGCTGATGGAGAAGATTGTGCGAAGAAAGCTAGTGGAGCACCTGGAGCGAAAGAACTTTGTAACACAGCACCAACATGGATTCAGGGATGGCAGGTCCTGCCTCACAGGGTTACTTGAATTCTACGACCAGGCAACAAAAATAAGGCAAGAAAGAGAAGGGTGGGCAGACTGCATATTTTTGGATTGTCAGAAAGCCTTTGATACAGTGCCACACAAGAGGCTAGTGAAAAAGCTCGAGATGCAGGCTGGAGTGAAAGGGAAGGTACTCCGTTGGATACAGGAGTACCTAAGCAACAGGAGACAAAGAGTCAGTGTGAGGGGTGAGGTCTCAGATTGGCGAGACGTTACAAGTGGAGTCCCGCAGGGGTCAGTCCTTGGACCTATACTGTTTCTGATATATGTAAATGATCTCCCAGAGGGTATAGAATCGTTTCTCTCAATGTTTGCCGATGATGCAAAAATTATGAGGAGGATTGAAACAGAGGATGATAGTAGGAGGCTACAAGACGACCTAGACAGACTGAGTGAATGGTCCAACAAATGGCTGTTGAAGTTCAACCCGAGTAAATGCAAAGTAATGAAACTAGGCAGTGGAAACAGGAGGCCAGACACAGGATACAGAATAGGAGATGAAGTACTTAATGAAACGGACAGAGAGAAAGATCTAGGAGTTGATATCACACCAAACCTGTCTCCTGAAGCCCACATAAAAAGGATAACATCTGCGGCATATGCGAGGCTGGCTAACATCAGAACAGCGTTCAGGAACCTGTGTAAGGAATCATTCAGAATCTTGTACACCACATATGTAAGACCAATCCTGGAGTATGCAGCCCCAGCATGGAGCCCGTACCTTGTCAAGCACAAGACGAAGCTGGAAAAAGTCCAAAGGTATGCCACTAGACTAGTCCCAGAACTAAGAGGCATGAGTTACGAGGAAAGGCTGCGGGAAATGCACCTTACGACACTGGAAGACAGAAGAGTAAGGGGAGATATGATCACAACCTACAAAATCCTCAGAGGAATCGACCGGGTAGACAAGGACAAACTATTCAACACTGGGGGGACGCGAACAAGGGGACACAGGTGGAAACTGAGTACCCACATGAGCCACAGAGACGTTAGAAGGAACTTTTTCAGTGTCAGAGTAGTTAACGGATGGAATGCATTAGGCAGTGATGTGGTGGAGGCTGACTCCATACACAGTTTCAAGGGTAGATATGATAGAGCCCAGTAGGCTCAGGAACCTGTACACCAGTTGATTGACAGTTGAGAGGCGGGACCAAAGAGCCAAAGCTCAACCCCCGCAAGCACAAATAGGTGAGTACAAATAGGTGAGTACACACACACACACACACACACACACACACACACACACACACACACACACACACACACCACACACACACACACACGCACACACACACACACAGGGACCAAAGAGCCAAAGCTGAACCCCCGCAAGCACAATTAAGTTAAGATGAAGGTCCCCGTCCTCTCTCTCTATAATACGTCCAGATGTTGGCATAAAGACCCGTACCGGAGCTAAGAGGGCTGAGCTATGAGGTTAAGCTAATGGAGCTAGACCTGGCAACCCTGGGGGGGGGTTAGAGAACCCACAGAGAAGACATGATCCCAATATACAAGATACTGAGAGGAATGGATGACGTTGACATGGGCAGCGTTTCTTTAAACTGAGAGAAAGTAGGAAAGAGAGCACACAGGTGGAAGCTGGAAACGCAAATGAGCAGAAGAAATGCCAATGCCAAATGCAAATACCAACAGGTGGAATGAACTGAAAGAAGCTGTGGAAACCACCTCCATACACGACTTTAAGGCCAGATTCAACAGATGCATTTGAACGTCAGAATAGTTAAGTTGTACGGCATTAAGAGGCCCAAGAGGACTGGTAGGCGGGGTATGGAGAGCTGGAGCTCAGTCCCTCCCTAAGGCGGTAATAGGTAATAGGTGATAGGTAAGTTCTGACACTGTATGACACTGTGGCAGTGACAGATGACACTGTACCAGTGACAGGTGACGCTGTGACAGTGACAGTTGACACTGTACAGTGACAGGTGACGCTGTACAGTGACAGGTGACGCTGTACAGTGACAGATGACG
This sequence comes from Procambarus virginalis, assembly GCA_020271785.1. Taxonomy (NCBI): domain Eukaryota; kingdom Metazoa; phylum Arthropoda; class Malacostraca; order Decapoda; family Cambaridae; genus Procambarus; species Procambarus virginalis. The sequence goes on along the minus strand of WNGS01167104.1, from coordinate 3,517,631 downwards.
CTGTACAGTGACAGTTGACACTGTACAGTGACAGGTGACGCTGTACAGTGACAGATGACACTGTACCAGTGACAGGTGACGCTGTGACAGTGACAGTTGACACTGTACAGTGACAGGTGACGCTGTGACAGTGACAGTTGACACTGTACAGTGACAGATGACACTGTACCAGTGACAGATGACGCTGTGACAGTGACAGGTGACACTGTACAGTGACAGGTGACGCTGTACAGTGACAGATGACACTGTGGCAGTGACAGGTGACGCTGTGACAGTGACAGGTGACACTGTACCAGTGACAGATGACACTGTACCAGTGACAGATGACACTGTACCAGTGACAGATGACACTGTACCAGTGACAGATGACACTGTACCAGTGACAGATGACACTGTACCAGTGACAGATGACACTGTACCAGTGACAGATGACACTGTACCAGTGACAGATGACACTGTACCAGTGACAGATGACACTGTACCAGTGACAGATGACACTGTACCAGTGACAGTTGACACTGTACCAGTGACAGATGACACTGTGACAGTGACAGATGACACTGTACCAGTGACAGATGACACTGTGACAGTGACAGATGACACTGTACCAGTGACAGGTGACGCTGTGACAGTGACAGATGACACTGTACCAGTGACAGATGACACTGACAGTGACAGATGACACTGTACCAGTGACAGATGACACTGTACCAGTGACAGATGACACTGTACCAGTGACAGATGACACTGACAGTGACAGATGACACTGTACGAGTGACAGATGACACTGTACCAGTGACAGTTGATACTGTACCAGTGACAGATGACACTGACAGTGACAGATGACACTGTACCAGTGACAGATGACACTGTACCAGTGACAGATGACACTGTACCAGTGACAGATGACACTGTACCAGTGACAGTTGATACTGGACCAGTGACATATGACACTGTACAGTGACAGATGACACTGTACCAGTGACAGATGACACTGTACCAGTGACAGATGACACTGTACCAGTGACAGATGACACTGACAGTGACAGATGACACTGTACCAGTGACAGATGACACTGTACCAGTGACAGATGACACTGTACCAGTGACAGATGACACTGACAGTGACAGATGACACTGCACCAGTGACAGATGACACTGTACCAGTGACAGATGACACTGTACCAGTGACAGATGACACTGTACCAGTGACAGATGACACTGACAGTGACAGATGACACTGTACCAGTGACAGATGACACTGACAGTGACAGTTGACACTGTGACACATTTGACATTGGCAGTGACAAAAATCTTTCTCCATTCATCGCTTCCTCTCTCTCTCTCTCACCCTCTCTCCCCCTCTCTCACCCTCTCTCCCCCTCCCCCCCCCATCCATCACCCCCTCCCCCTCCCCCTCCCCCCTTCCCCCTGGTGAAAGTTGCTGACCCACTTCACCCCTTCTGTCGGCTGTGATTGGCTGAGCAGTGAGAGAGAGACTGACCAATCAGGATATGACCTCTGCTGCCTTCAGCTCTCTGGCTCACTGGGCGGGATTTCGACCCCCCCCCGCCAGACTGCCATTTGATTTCAGGGTTCGATGCGCCGTTTTGGTGTCACTGGTTTGATTTACCAGCCGTTGTTCTTGTGTTGGTATCAGTGGTGTCCCCAGCCCTCGTGGCCGCCTCCGGCTTCAGCTCCTGGTCCCCGCCTTTATGTATATTTTGAGCGCCTTCTTTCGATTTGCCACAACTGTTTAGCCTAAACCAGGAACGTACACACCCAACAACCCCCTTAACCTCTCGAGGATGATACACAGAAAACGTCAATTTTGCGGCGCTTTAAGCGCGACTTAATACGTCGCGTATTTAAAGGATTGTTGGATTCCGTCACAAATCTGACGTATTAGTTCAGAAAACAGGTTGGAACATCTCCCTTATCAGTAGTGCAGTTGTGAACGATTGTTAATGCAATGATTGTTGGTACAAGACACGTCCAGAGATGGTACAAGACCCAGGGACCTTATCTTGAGATGTTGAGATTATCTTGAGATGATTTCGGGGCTTTAGTGTCCCCGCGGCCCGGTCCTCGCCAGGCCTCCACCCCCAGGAAGCAGCCCGTGACAGCTGACTACCACCCAGGTACCTATTTTAACTGCTAGGTACAGGGCATAGGGTGAAAGAAACAATGCCCATTGTTCTCCTCGCCGCGCCTGGGATCGAACCCAGGACCACAGGATCACAAGTCCAGCGTGCTGTCCGCTCAGCAGTGAGAGTGAGTAACTGTGAATCTGGCTCCAGGTTCGTAAGTACTTGCGTAACTGCTTCGTGAATATGGCCCCAGGTTCGTAAGTACTTGCGTAACTGCTTCGTGAATATGGCCCCAGGTTCGTAAGTACTTGCGTAACTGCTTCGTGAATCTGGCCCCANTTTGTTTGCTGTCAAGAGAGTTTTGTTTGCTGTCAAGAGGGTTTTGCTTGCTGTCAAGAGAGTTGCTTGCTGTCAGAGAGTTGCTTCTGTCAAGAGAGTTTGTTTGCTGTAAGAGAGCTTCGAAACCAGTATTTACCCCAGTATTTACATTCCTGAATGTAAACATATCCAATTTATGTACACTGTTTCGTGTTCTATTTTGTTTTGTGTTCGTCTCCTCACATTAACACACTGTTCTTGTTCTTCCCGCAGGTAAGCAGCGCCGGATGTTATTGACGAGGTCAGTAGAGAACAACGTTATACTGACGTAAGGTAAGCCAGGCGAGGGGGGGGGGTGTACCGATTTCGGGGGGGGGAGCTTCTGGGGTCAGCTTGCAAGGGGTTGTGCAACAATGATCAGCTCCAGAGAGCATCTTGCAGCGTCTTGAAGATCACGGTCTATCATCGGACCTGATGGCTGAATGGACAGCGCTCGGGTTCGTAGTCCTAAGGTTCCGGTTTCGATCCCCGGTGGAGGCGGAAAAGAAATGGGTAGAGTTTTTTTACTGTGATGCGCCTGTTCACCTAGCAGTAAATAGTACCTGGGAGTTAGTCAGCTGCTACGGGCTGCTTCCTGGGGGGGGGGTAACAAAAAGGAGGCCTGGAGATGATTTCGGGGCTTAGTGTCCCCGCGGCCCGGTCCTCGACCAGGCCTCCACCCCAGGAACTAGCCCGTGACAGCTGACTAACACCCAGGTACCTATTTTACTGCTAGGTAACAGGGGCATAGGGTGAAAGAAACTCTGCTTAATGTTTCTCTCCGGCGCCCGGGATCGAACCCAGGAGCACAGGATCACAAGTCCAGGGTGCTGTCCGCTCGGCCGACCGCTCCCCTTGCGGCTAGTTTCTCCAGAGGTCAATTCCTTGATTAGGAACCTCGTTAATTATAACTTTTCTTGGTTGTAAGTGAAGGTTGTGAAGGAGGACGACTGTTGTGGCCAAGTTAAGGTTGTGTGATGCTTAAGGAGTCGTTAAGACGACTGTTGTGGCCAAGTTTAGGTTTGTGTGATGCTTAAGGAGTCGTTAAGACATCAGCAGTTGTCTTGTTATCCGAAGCAGTTGTGCAGCTTGTAGGATGAGCTCCACTTGTCGTCAGATCTTGCAAAGTACTTGGCTTTTGTGGTGTTAATATTTTAATCCCTAATTCGAAATATCTGTGTTTTGTTCTGTGGGTTGTGTTGGACCTTCTTGGCCCTGAGCTGCACTTGCTGTGTCTCTCTAGGCCTACCGCGATCTACCCTTTTACCTAGGCCTATCGCGATCTATCCTTTTACCTAGGCCTACCGCGAATTCCCCCTATCCCTACGCCTACCGCGATCTATCCTTTTACCTAGGCCTACCGCGATCTATCCTTTTACCTAGGCCTACCGCGATCTATTCTTTTACCTAGGCCTACCGCGATCTATCCTTTTACCTAGGCCTACCGCGATCTATTCTTTTACCTAGGCCTACCGCGATCTATCCTTTTACCTAGGCCTACCGCGATCTATCCCTTTACCTAGGCCTACCGCGATCTATCCTTTTACCTAGGCCTACCGCGATCTATCCTTTTACCTAGGCCTACCGCGATCTACCCTTTACCTAGGCCTACCGCGATCTATCCTTTTACCTAGGCCTACCGCGATCTATCCTTTTACCTAGGCCTACCGCGAACCCCTCGCTTTCACTGACCTGCTCCCCCCTGGTTATGGATCTCTCCTATCCCCTAGGCCTACCGGGTCTCCCCCCCCCCCTGACTCCTGTCCCCACTATTGAACTCCCATTCTCTAGGCCTACCGTGGAAGGACATTGTATAGGCCTGCTCGATTGTTAGGTGGCTCCCACTGGCAGGTGGAAGCTAGGTAATAATGACCCTAATTTGTGTATTGTCACACCTGTTACACACCTGTTACACACCTGTTACACACCTGTTACACACCTGGCTGTGGAGGTTTATACACTATAGGTATGGTGGTGGTGATGGTGGTGGTGATGGTGGTGGTGGTGTGGTGGTGGTGGTGGTGGTGCTCTTAACTCCTTGGTAAATGTAAGTAATGCTCCATAATTCAGGAAAGATGTACCGGTTCCGTAAAGTGATGGCATAAATTCTTGATGACTCGATTGTCCAGTTCACTAGCGCACCCACAGAAGGAAACACTCCCCCTCCCCCCTCCCCCCATCCATTGCGACCATTCAGAATCAGTGGGCTTTGGCGCAGGAGTCTCGGGAGGGTGCAGGAGGCCCCCAGGTGGACACTGGCCCATATGTATGATAATAGAACAGGTTATAACACTAATATGGAGCGGTCCCTCGTCGCTGTGGCCACCCCTGGCCACATCTGGCCCCCCTGGCCACGTCTGGCCACCCCTGGCCACGTCTGGCCACCCCTGGCCACGTCTGGCCACCCCTGGCCACGTCTGGCCACCCCTGGCCACGTCTGGCCACCCTGGCCACGTCTGGCCACCCCTGGCCACGTCTGGCCACCCCTGGCCACGTCTGGCCACCCTGGCCACGTCTGGCCCAGCCTTACCTGGATCTTACCTGCCGAGGGCCTCAGGAGTTCTTCTGCTCCCCCGAGCCCGACCCGAGGCCAGGCTCGACTTGTGATAACTTGGTCCAACAGGCTGTTGTTGCTTGGCGACGCCCGCAGGCTCACATATCCACTACAGCCTGGTTGGTCCGGCACTTCTTGCAAGAACTTATCTAATTCGTTCTTGAAGACTTCCACCTTTGTTCCGGCAATATTTCTAATGCTTGCTGGGAGGGTGTTGAACAGCTGTGGACCTCTGATGTTCAGACAGTGTTCTCTGATTGTGTCTATGGCACCTCTACTCCTCACTGGACCTCTGATGTTCAGACAGTGTTCTCTGATTGTGCCTATGGCACCTCTACTCCTCACTGGACCTCTGATGTTCAGACAGTGTTCTCTGATTGTGCCTATGGCACCTCTACTCCTCATTGGTTCTATTATACATATATTTCCGTACGTTTCGCTCCAGTATGTTGTTTTTCTACTGTGCACATTTGGGACCTGGCCCTCCAGTACCTTCCATGTATATTATTTGACACCTCTCTCGTCTCCTCTCCAGAGAGAACATCTTGAGAGCTTAGAGACGGTCCCAGTAGTTTAGATGCCTTATCTTATCCTTGAGTGGATGCTGGCACAGATCTTGTGAGAGAGTATCAACAGACCAAGCTGAGTTCCCAGCGGGACCTCAACTTGAGTTTCTCCAGTGCTCCAGTGGACGGTAGAGCGACGGTGTCGCTTCATGCAGTCGGCGTTCAATCCCCGACCATCCACAAGTGGTTGGGCACCATTCCTTTCCCGCCGTCCCATCCCAAATCCTTATCCTGACCCCTTCCCAGTGCTATATAGTATTTCCTTATATTTCGTCGACTCATTTGTGTTTCCAACTTCCACCTGTGTCATCTTGTCCTGCTTTCTCTCGGTTTCAAAAGACTGTCCTTATCCACCTTGTTAATACCCCCTCAGTATCTTGTATGTCGTGATCATGTTCCCTGCAGCCTTCCGCACTCATGTCACTCTCACAACACATCATCACAAGTAAGGTCATGGCTGCCTCAACTGTATTTATCGTAGTCGATTTATCACAATAACATATTGCGAGCAGCCGCCACCACAGCCTGGTTGACCAGTCCAGCAACCAGGAGGCCTGGTCGACGACCGGGCCGCGGGGATGCTAAGCCCGAAATCATCTCAAGGTAAGGTATCCTGATGTTAAGATTGGGGGAAAATCCCAGGGGGGATTGGGGGGGGCTCTCCGCCCCCCCTGTGGGGAAATATGATTCGTGGGGAATTATATTTATTTAGTTTATATTAATTTATATATACGTTTATTTAGATATTTCGATAGCAAATTGTATGATGTTTATAATAGACTGTATGATATAAAATTCCTACATATTCTGAGGGGGGGGGATTATGGTTTACATATATAGTCAATCAATATAAATTATTGAATAATAGACATTCACTACAGTCTAAGACTACATATTAATAACTAAATTCACCAGTCTCCGTGGTGTAGTGGTAAGACACTCGCCTGGCGTTCCGCGAGCGCTTTGTCATGGGTTCGTATCCTGGCCGGGGAGGATTGACTGGTGCAAATCCTTAACTGTAGCCTCTGTTTAACTCAACAGTAAATGTGTACTTGGTTGTAACAACGATTCTCGCGGCGGGGATCGTATTCCAGGGACCTGCCCGAAACGCTACGCGTACTGTACAAGAATGTACAAACTCTTGTATATTTAAAAAAAATTGAAATTTCTACTGTGCCTCATTTTGTATGAGTTAATTGTTGTTATAATTCGCAAGCAAGGTTATCTGCCTATTGTATTAAATGTTAGTAAATGCACCCCATCACCTGCGTCACGCCTGCGTCACGCCTGCGTCACATAATATTCCATCAGGAGCGTGCCACACATGTATTTCCGCCATTGTGAATGTGTCATTAATTATTCATCTCAAGAGCTTCCTTTATTATAGGTGTGAGGTGTTGCTGGAGGCGGCGTGATGCCTCATTGTGAGGCTCTCAGTGTGAGGGAGCCTCAGTACTTACCTAATTGTGCTTGAGGGGGTTGAGCTCTGGCTCTTTGGTCCCGCCTCTCAACCGTCAATCAACAGGTGTACAGTTCCTGAGCCTAATGGGCTCTATCATATCTACACTTGAAACTGTGTATGGAGTCAGCCTCCACCACATCGCTTCCTAATGCATTCCATTTGTCAACCACTCTGACACTAAAAAAGTTCTTTCTAATATCTCTGTGGCTCATTTGGGCACTCAGTTTCCACCTGTGTCCCCTAGTGCGTGTGCCCCTTGTGTTAAACAGCCTGTCTTTATCAACCCTGTCGATTCCCCTGAGAATCTTGAATGTGGTGATCATGTCCCCCCTAACTCTTCTGTCTTCCAACGAAGTGAGGTTTAATTCCTGCAGTCGCTCCTCGTAGCTCATACCTCTCAGCTCGGGTACTAGTCTGGTGGCAAACCTTTGAACCTTTTCCAGTTTAGTCTTATGCTTGACTAGATAGGGACTCCATGCTGGAGCCGCATACTCCAGGATTGGTCTGACATATGTGGTATATAATGTTCTGAAAGATTCCTTACACAAGTTTCTAAAGGCCGTTCTTATGTTAGCCAACCTGGCATATGCTGCTGATGTTATCCTCTTGATATGAGCTTCAGGGGACAGGTCTGGCGTGATATCAACCCCGAAGTCTTCTCTCTCTGACTCTTGAAGTATTTCATCTCCCAAATGATACCTTGTATCTGGTCTCCTGCTTCCTACCCCTATCTTCATTACATTACATTTGCTTGGGTTAAACTCTAACAGCCATTTGTTCGACCATTCCTGCAGCTTGTCCAGGTCTTCTTGAAGCCTCAAGCTGTCCTCCTCTGTCTTAATCCTTCTCATAATTTTGGCGTCGTCAGCAAACATTGAGAGGAATGAGTCTATACCCTCTGGGAGATCATTTACGTATATCAGAAACAGGATAGGTCCAAGCACAGAGCCCTGTGGGACTCCACAGTGTAAGGGAAGCCTCAGTGTGAGGGGGGGGGGGGTCACCCACCTAACTTAGGCTCAGTGAAATGGCAAATAATCTGATTATAAATGATAAAAGTATCTGAAATGCACATAGTATATCTATAGATAAATGTACCATATGTATGTTATATGTCCGGGTTTCCCGGCCTAAAACGCCAAACTTCTCTGCTATCTTGCTATCACTAACGAAGAAGCACACCTCCAGTGTATAATAATACACTTGTATGTTGTATCATACAAGTTCAGTGAGAAGTTTGTACATAGGATACACTATAATTATAGGGTTTAGGCTGTGCAGATTGATGGTAATTAATGATATATATAACAATTTCCGGTAATTAAGACCTTTTGTGTTCAATGTAATCTTTTTTTTTTTTGAGCAACCACTTATAGGATGAGTATGTGGTGCACAGTACACTGTGGCTCACAGGATGAGTATGAGGTGCACAGTACACTGTGGGTCACAGGATGAGTATGGGGTGCACAGTACACTGTGACTCACAGGATGAGTATGGGGTGCACAGTACACTGTGGCTCACAGGATGAGTATGGGGTGCACAGTACACTGTGACTCACACGATGAGTATGAGGTGCACAGTACACTGTGACTCACAGGATGAGTATGTGGTGCACAGTACACTGTGACTCACACGATGAGTATGTGGTGCACAGTACACTGTGACTCACAGGATGAGTATGGGTGCACAGTACACTGTGGCTCACAGGATGAGTATGGGGTGCACAGTACACTGTGGCTCACAGGATGAGTATGAGGTGCACAGTACACTGTGGCTCACAGGATGAGTATGGGGTGCACAGTACACTGTGGCTCACAGGATGAGTATGGGGTGCACAGTACACTGTGGCTCACAGGATGAGTATGGGGTGCACAGTACACTGTGGCTCACAGGATGAGTATGGGGTGCACAGTACACTGTGGCTCACAGGATGAGTATGAGGTGCACAGTACACTGTGGCTCACAGGATGAGTATGGGGTGCACAGTACACTGTGGCTCACAGGATGAGTATGGGGTGCACAGTACACTGTGGCTCACAGGATGAGTATGGGGTGCACAGTACACTGTGGCTCACAGGATGAGTATGGGGTGCACAGTACACTGTGGCTCACAGGATGAGTATGAGGTGCACAGTACACTGTGGCTCACAGGATGAGTATGAGGTGCACAGTACACTGTGGCTCACAGGATGAGTATGGGGTGCACAGTACACTGTGGCTCACAGGATGAGTATGAGGTGCACAGTACACTGTGGCTCACAGGATGAGTATGAGGTGCACAGTACACTGTGGCTCACAGGATGAGTATGGGGTGCACAGTACACTGTGGCTCACAGGATGAGTATGGGGTGCACAGTACACTGTGGCTCACAGGATGAGTATGGGGTGCACAGTACACTGTGGCTCACAGGATGAGTATGGGGTGCACAGTACACTGTGGCTCACAGGATGAGTATGAGGTGCACAGTACACTGTGGCTCACAGGATGAGTATGAGGTGCACAGTACACTGTGGCTCACAGGATGAGTATGGGGGTGCACAGTACACTGTGGTTCACAGGATGAGTATGGGGTGCACAGTACACTGTGGGTCACAGGATGAGTATGGGGTGCACAGTACACTCTGGCTCACAGGATGAGTATGTGGGCACAGTACACTGTGGCTCACAGGATGAGTATGGGGTGCACAGTACACTGTGGCTCACAGGATGAGTATGTGGTGCACAGTACACTGTGGCTCACAGGATGAGTATGGGGTGCACAGTACACTGTGGCTCGCAGGATGAGTATGGGGTGCACAGTACACTGTGGCTCACAGGATGAGTATGGGGTGCACAGTACACTGTGGCTCACAGGATGAGTATGGGGTGCACAGTACACTGTGGCTCACAGGATGAGTATGGGGTGCACAGTACACTGTGGCTCACAGGATGAGTATGGGGTGCACAGTACACTGTGGCTCACAGGATGAGTATGTGGTGCACAGTACACTGTGGCTCACAGGATGAGTATGGGGTGCACAGTACACTGTGGCTCACAGGATGAGTATGGGGTGCACAATAACCTGGTCATCTCCCTCAACAACACTCCCCACCCGCTCGCCGCCCGCTCGCCACCCGCTCGCCACCCGCTCGCCACCCGCTCGCCGCACGCTCGCCACCCGCTCGCCACCCGCTCGCCCCCGCTCGCCGCCCGCTCGCCACCCGCTCGCCACACGCTCGCCGCCGCTCGCCACCCGCTCGCCACCCGTCGCCAACGCTCGCCACCCGCTCGCCGCCCGCTCGCCACCCGCTCGCCACCCGCTCGCCGCCCGCTCGCCACCCGCTCGCCACCCGCTCGCCGCCCGCTCGCCACCCGCTCGCCGCCCGCTCGCCACCCGCTCGCCACCCCGCTCGCCGCCCGCTCGCCACCCGCTCGCCGCCCGCTCGCCACCCGCTCGCCGCCCGCTCGCCACCCGCTCGCCACCCGCTCGCCGCCCGCTCGCCACCCGCTCGCACCCGCTCGCCGCCCGCTCGCCACCCGCTCGCCGCCCGCTCGCCACCCGCTCGCCACCCGCTCGCCGCCCGCTCGCCACCCGCTCGCCACCCGCTCGCCGCCCGCTCGCCACACGCTCGCCGCCCGCTCGCCACCCGCTCGCCGCCCGCTCCCCGCCCGCTCGCCACCCGCTCGCCGCCCGCTCCCCGCCCGCTCGCCGCCCCTCCCGCCCGCTCGCCACCGCTCGCCGCCCGCTCCCCGCCCGCTCGCCACCCGCTCGCCGCCCGCTCCCCGCCCGCTCGCCGCCCGCTCCCCGCCGCTCCCCACCCGCTCGCACCGCTCTCCACCCGCTCGCCGCCGCTCGCCGCCCGGAAGACGGCGCCTGGCGGAGATGTTGGCAGGTGGCGGGCTCCGTGTGGTTGGTGAAGGTGGCGCGTCACCCCGCTCCGTCACACACATCTCTCTCCCACTCCTCTCTTGTGGCGTGTTGACGGCGCAGTAGACGGGACAGTAGACGGGGACAGTAGACGGTGCAGTAGACGGCGCAGTAGACGGGACAGTAGACGGCGCAGTAGACGGGACAGTAGACGGCGCAGTAGACGGGACAGTAGACGGCGCAGTAGACGGGACAGTAGACGGCGCAGTAGACGGGACAGTAGACGGCGCAGTAGACGGGACAGTAGACGGCGCAGTAGACGGGACAGTAGACGGGACAGTAGACGGCGCAGTAGACGGGACAGTAGACGGGACAGTAGACGGTGCAGTAGACGGCGCAGTAGACGGCGCAGTAGAACGGGACAGTAGACGGGAAGTAGACGGTGCAGTAGACGGCGCAGTAGACGGGACAGTAGACGGCGCAGTAGACGGCGCAGTAGACGGGACAGTAGACGGGACAGTAGACGGCGCAGTAGACGGGACAGTAGACGGCGCAGTAGACGGGACAGTAGACGGGACAGTAGACGGGCGCAGTAGACGGCGCAGTAGACGGGACAGTAGACGGCGCAGTAGACGGGACAGTAGACGGCGCAGTAGACGGCGCAGTAGACGGGACAGTAGACGGCGCAGTAGACGGGACAGTAGACGGCGCAGTAGACGGGACAGTAGACGGCGCAGTAGACGGGCAGTAGACGGGACAGTAGACGGCGCAGTAGACGGGACAGTAGAAGGGACAGTAGACGGCGCAGTAGACGGGACAGTAGACGGGACAGTAGACGGGACAGTAGACGGCGCAGTAGACGGGACAGTAGACGGCGCAGTAGACGGCGCAGTAGACGGGACAGTAGACGGCGCAGTAGACGGGACAGTAGACGGCGCAGTAGACGGGACAGTAGACGGCGCAGTAGACGGTGCCGTAGACGGGACAGTAGACGGCGCAGTAGACGGGACAGTAGACGGGACAGTAGACGGCGCAGTAGACGGGACAGTAGACGGCGCAGTAGACGGGACAGTAGAAGGGACAGTAGACGGCGCAGTAGACGGGACAGTAGACGGCGCAGTAGACGGGACAGTAGACGGTGCAGTGGACGGGACAGTAGACGGCGCAGTAGACGGGACAGTAGACGGCGCAGTAGACGGGACAGTAGACGG
>WNGS01167104.1:3449662-3466923 GCA_020271785.1 Procambarus virginalis | reverse complement strand
CAACACAATAATCTATGATCCTCAGTTACCCAGAATCACCAACCACCTGACCTACTGATATATCTCTTAGTCTGATCCATTTACACCAGCATTACTCTTTTAATATATGCCTTATAATATATAATAAAATATAGTACAACCCAAGGACTGGACTGCACGTCCGTCTCTCTCTGGGGAACCAGGGGAGTAGTGACTTACCAACGGCCATGTCGGCCGTGAACGACTTTGTTGTAAAAAGGGTAAATCACTCCAACCTTCCTCCTTCGCATAACAGAAGCTCAAAACATAAATCTTTACATCTAGTTCATACTGTACCTATATAGATATATACATAATATAATACAATATATACAAACCTCAAGGTATATAAGAATATATAATGATCGGCTTGAGAATGGTCCAGGACGGACCGAAACGTCGTCGTCGTCACCTTCACCTTCTAGTGTGTGGTCTGGTCAACATATGTGCTAAATATGTGCTAATATGTGCTAAACACAAAGGGAGTCATTTATATGTCAACCCGTTCTCACACTTTCGTATAGTCAATATTGACTTATTAAATACGTGCATATGTGACATACTAAAAATACTAGTTTACCTTGAAAAGCTTCATAGAAAACACCGACCTTACCTAACCTTGTATGTTAAGATAAGCATCTTATTGCTTTGTAATTACAATTGTTACTTAACCTATTATAGGTATAGGTTAAGTAATAATTGGAATTACGAAGCAATATGATGCTTATCTTAACATAATAGAAGGTTAGGTAAGGTCGGTGTTTTCTATGAAGCTTTTCAAGGTAAACTAGTATGTTTAGTATGTCACATATGAACGTATTTAATAAGTCAATATTGACCTAATAAAGTGCGAGAACGGGTTGTGTATGTACAACTGGCAATACTAGCTGGAGACAGTTCACCAGGGGTCAGGGGGGTGGGGGAAGGGGGGATATGGGAGGCGTTCCAGTAAGAATATAAGAATAAAGGTAACTGCAGAAGGCCTATTGGCCCATACGAGGCAGCTCCTATCTATAACCTAACCACCCAATCCCACTCATATACATGTCCAACCCGCGCTTGAAACAATCGAGCCGGTTGATCGATCGTTTATGACTTAAATTACCGTATATTCAAATACCTCAAGTATAGAGGTGTATAAGGCTTCTGCTATTTCACAAAAGATTACTAATACAGAGTAAGCTAAGCAAGTAATATGTGACTATATAGTTTGACTGCAACATACACTTACACCATATATTTACACTGGTGTAAAAAATAATTTACATAATATGTATAATTACATATTATGTAATTACACTTGTTCGCATTTGTGTTCCTCACAAATGGGATGAGAAGATAGCCTCGGCTACCATCCTCTTTGTCGGTCGTGTTGGTCGAGCGGTTAAGGGATCCTGTACGCCAGCAGAGTGCTCCTGGCAGTATGGAGTTCGAGTCACTTCTGGGGTGTGAGTTTTCAGTTGCAGTTTAGTCCTGGGGACCATTAAGGCTTGTTCCACTGGTGTATGTGTGGTCATAACATCCTTCCCAACACCCTTTGTCCTCCCTGCGCCTCTATTCCTTCCTCCTCTTCCCCTTCCCATACTTTCTCCACCCATCTCTCTCCTTGTCCCACTATCCTGTCCCTTTTTTACCCCTCTCTTAACCATCTCCATTCTCTCTGCAACCCTCTTCACCTCTTCTCTCTATCTCCCCTTCCACCATGCCCCCTACTCCCACCTTCTTTCTCTCCACCTCTATCCCCCTATGTATCCTACTGTATTGCTCTGCATTATTAGTATAGCATGTGAACTATTTAATATGATTGTGGCTGTAACCAGCCGTAAACACAACCAACCTACTACGTTGCTTCAACGTTGGAACAAGATATAACCCCTACAAGTTGTAACACTGTTCAAATACGTCATAAAAACGTGATAATAAGATGTAACAACTTTATTACAAGTTGTAACAATCGAAAAATAGGGACAGTAACGTTGTGTGTGCAGGGATAACACTGAAGTATGTGCAACTATCAGAGGGAAAGCGCCAAGCCATTACAACTATATAGCACTGGGAAGGGGTCTGGATAAGGATTTGGGATGGGACAGGGTGAAGGAATGGTACCCAACCACTTGGACGGTCGGGGATTGAACGCCGACCTGCAAGAAGCGAGACCGTCGCTCTACCGTCCGACCTTAGCCAATTATACCTGGGCATACAGCCACAAGATCAGGGACGCTTCCCAATCAACTAACTTCCAGAGCAAAATTTACAAAATCTACTCATGACAAGGGTTGCATTTCAGTACTTTTACTGGCTTTTTGAGGCTTTGCTTGCTGTTTTGTTTTACTATTACCATCAGGTCTTGCTATTGTTGTAATTTACGTTACTTTTAATTGGAAATTAGACTCAACGATCTTTATAATCAAGATGGACTCAGGTGTGCATTGTATGGTGTGTCATACTTTGTCAGTTATTTATATATTTATATTCTTCAAAATATTAATAATATATGATATTTTAGTGTTGTAGGGATTTGACAATGTTTGCTTTGTTGCATGCAATATAACAGGCAAGGAGCTGAAAGCTATTTTTCTGTGTTGCAGGCCCCAGGCGAGAGTCGCATCCCGACGGTGCGACGGTCGGCCCTACCCCGGCCCACCTCGGTAACACCGACCCATCTCCAGCTGGGACCCTTACATTACAAACCTGGCCCTGATGCGCTTGCCCTAGTCCAGACCTCACCTGCCTTTGACACCTCCAGGGACATTATAACCAGCCCCACACACCTTCAGGGAAGCACCTTCCATCACCCGCAGGCTCCAGCGCCGCGGGTCAGAATATCGTCGGCTAAAGTCGCTCGTTTGGGTGAGAGCGAGCTGCCGGGGTCAACCCAGAGCCACTGTACACAAGCGGTCAAGCTCCAGTGGCAGCCGCCTCAACTTCCAGTTCACCTCTGGTGACATTTGGCCTGACGAAAAGCGCTTATGGAACAGAGACTGCCACGAGAGCGGCTTCAGAGGGCTGAAAGCGTCGACAGAATCTGCCTTTTCCAGACAATTGGCTAAGGTCACACGAGGCTCCAACGAAGACGTGAGTGAATCTTGTATTACCTACCGTGTGTCCAGTATACGTGGTCCTCGATCTTGCTGGGACGGTCCCATTCACTCCTTATCGGCGTGTGAACCTACAGCAACTCATCTGACCAAGGAGTGTGTCGGCAGACGAGTCGTCGTAGGTGGCGCCGAACATGGAACTCTTCGCTACTTTGGCAGGACAGCCTTCGCTACAGGCGAATGGTGCGGGGTAGAGCTGGAGCGAGCAGTGGGGAAGAATGACGGCTCCGTAGACAGTGTTATATACTTTTCCTGTCGGCCTGGCTATGGTATCTTCGCACCTGCCGGTAAGGTTTTCTTAGACCTCGATTATATTGGTGATGATGATGCTTTATCCCTAAACGTGCGGAAACAGCAGTCAAAGTTCGATCTGGCAAGGCTTAATGCCGTCCTCAACCCATTCTCAGGAAACAAACCCAACAAGGCGCCGGCCATCTGACGCCTCGAATGCCACCTTTACCATCGAAGGACGTGACTCTTCTCTTCCAACTTCCCCTGAGAGTCAAGAATCTTTGCAGACTCGAGAGTTTGCACAGGCTAAGAAACCTTCAGGCCATGATGACCAAGAAGACGACGTCGCCAGTCTGGGCTCTCCTGAAGATGCCACTTGCGACGAGTCTTCCCTAGGCATCTTGACTCCAGACCAGATGCCAGATTTCACCGTGACGGCATCAGCATCCTTTGGTAGATCACCTTCAGACGAAGACGTAGCAGCCCTGGAAGACGAGGTTTGCGACACGTCCCTCCCTGCAGAGGCATCGGGACGGGGAGAGGCTTCTTCACGGACTCCTCTGCTTCGTTGGGATTCCGACCCCAATGTGACAGGAGTCGAAGAGATATTCAAGAACGATGTGTCCGCCATCATTAGGGAACTTCGCACGTCTGCGGAAGTCAGTTCTTCCAGCGGTAGCTCGCCTACTCGACCACACCCCTCACCAGAAACGGAACAGTTCCAACACGATGAAGAAGAACTTGAACAACAACAGAAAAAAGAAGATGAAGAAGAGGAGAAGAAAGCATCTCTTAAAAAATACAGAGAGCTTGAAATTCTTGAGGAAGAACAATGTCAGACTATCTCGGAGTTACGGGAAGTACCAGTGAGTGTTGATCTAACGCGCCTGCCATCAGTCACCCGACGCACAGTACCGTTGACAACGAGGCTGCTCCTGGCAACAACTGTTCCTGGCGAAGTTACTCCTGATACTGAGGCTTCGTGGGGCGGCGCTGCTGCAGCTATGACCACCAGTGCCGGCAGTCTAGACCAAGGATACCAGGGAGATGCAGAGTGTGATCCACGTTCGGAAGGAGGCACTGGTACTGCCTCATCACCTACAGAAGACGTTCGACTCTTCCAGGGAGTCATCGATGTGGAACGACTTACCGAAGCGGATGTCAGTTTGGCTGATGATGACGGCGATGCGGACCACCATGGAAATGTAACAGCGAGGGACAGAACAGCCCGGATCATAGATGGCAAGTTGTACCACAACCACAGAGAGTTAGGTCGTGCACATGACACCACCACCTCAGAAATGGACTCATCCGGGTTTTACTCTGATCTCGACCCACGAGACCGTGATGCCGAGGACGAGAGTGCTAGAACGGACCTTGAGCCAGTCCAAGAGGCTCTTGGTAATTCTAACCTTCATGACTCACTACTCGATGACCAGAACCATGCTTACGATGACAGCACTCACCACGATCACACATTCGATGACCACTCCCTTAAGGATGATTTAATTGAGGAAAAGGAAGGAAGTTGCACTATAGACGAGGAAGATCGAAGCTCTGCCAGCACTTTGCGGCCTGAATCGAAAGACTTGACATTAAGCGACCAACAAGACCACACGCAGTCATCCTGTGAGATCAAGCAGAACTCTCCATCCCCGGCAAACAACTCTTCTTCATCGTGTGATTCAAGAGTTTCTTCAGTAACCAGGAACAGGGATGGAACTTCTGCACCTACCATTGACCCCAGGCTGACAGACTCAGGGATATCAGTGGAAGGTGGCGAGGACGGCATTAAAGCTCAGCCGGCCCCGAAGCCTCGTTCTTACGAAAAGCCGTGGCTGTCTCGCCCGCTGCCACCGAAAAAGAAGGAAGAACCCCGCAAGTCCCTTCCTCCTCCACCACCTATGCCCAAGAAGAATGTTCAGTCCAAGCTAAAGGCCCTTCTCGAGGCCCAGGAGCAGACAAGTGAGGAGACCAGGAGGCCTCGCCAGCCTCGCAAGAACCGCTGGGACGAGGTCATGAACAAAATCGCCGAGGGCCAGAAGGAAGATAAAGTGAGAACTAAGGTCAAGGAGGTGAAGAGCCGTCTGATGGAGGGGGTCATGACGCAGGCTCAGCTCTCACCACAAGCCGAACGTATCCGGCAGGAGAGGCGAGAACGGCGGGAACGGCGCGAGCGACAAGCAGCGAGTGCTGGTGTGGCTGCCAGGCGGGCCAGCCAAGCCAGAGGGGACAGGAAGAGAAGGTGAGTTCGAAGCTATTGTTGATTTGTCTTCTGGTACTTGCCGATCATCGAACTGCTTATATAAGTACTTATTGTTTACTAGAGTCATGATCTCTTGCATAGGGTGCTCTTAGAACGTATTCATACTGTCCATTACACCAGCACTGTAACAACATGCTTCGCTCATCCACATTGACAAGTAAGTACAGCAACAGCCTCGCTTCTTTGTGTGTGTGTGTGTACACTTCCGAAACTCGCAAATTAAATAACAACCAAATATAGGAATAAATAAAAGGCAAATATGAACCGCCTTTAAAAATGAGTGTAAGTAATCATTTAGCTCTTTGTATAGTGTCAAAGTTTATCACATACGTTAGACCGATCCTGGATTATGCAGCTCCAGTGTGGAAACCTATATGTAGTCAGGCACGAGACGAAGTTAGTGAATGTTCAGAGGTATGCCACCAGAATAGTCCCAGAACTGAAAGGCATGAGTTATGAGGATAGGCTACAGGAATTAAACCTCACGTCGCTGGACGACAGAAGAAGTAAGGTAGACAGGATTACTGCTTACAAAATTCCCAGGGAAATTTATACCATTAAGACAGGTTATTTAGCATGGGGAGTACTGGCACAAGTGGACGCATGTGGAAACTTGAGTACCCAAATAAAGTCGGGGGGACCTCGATTCAGTTATATATATATATATATATATATATAATATATATATATATATATATATTCGTCAATACATACAGATGTACTGTTCCTGAAAAAAAAATGAATTACAGTATTTGAGAGGCCGCTTCAAAATATTCTTAGAGTTTGCGCTGGAAAAGTCACATTTTCTTCATCGTCACGAGTTGGTGTCATAGAAAATTGAAACGTTTTCTTAAAATTTTATAGGGAACTAAATTGTATCGAAAATAATAATTAATAATGATGAGAAGGATGAAAATAATAATGTTTATACATAAGAATATACATTTCTTACGTCTATACATGGTACGACCATTCTTCAATATCCTTACCCGCTTAAAATCATTCCTGAATTCTATCAATTTATTTTAAAAGGCCGCGAATTACGTAATGTTTCAGGCATAGTTCATGCCCTAAAATGCCTTAAGAAGCAAACATGCCTTAAAATGCCTTAACAAGAGAACATGCCTTAAATACCTTAACAAGAGAACATGCCTTAAAATGCCTTAACAAGAGAACATGCCCTAAAATGCCTTAACAAGAGAACATGCCTTAAATGCCTTAACAAGAGAACATGCCCTAAAATGCCTTAACAAAAGAACATGCCCTAAAATGCCTTAACAAGAGAACATGCCCTAAAATGCCTTAACAAGTGAACATGCCTTAAAATGCCTTAACAAGAGAACATGCCCTAAAATGCCTTAACAAGAGAACATGCCCTAAAATGCCTTAACAAGAGAACATGCCTTAAAATGCCTTAACAAGAGAACATGCCCTAAAATGCCTTAACAAGAGAACATGCCCTAAAATGCCTTAACAAGAGAACATGCCCTAAAATGCCTTAACAAGTGAACATGCCTTAAAATGCCTTAACAAGAGAACATGCCCTAAAATGCCTTAACAAGTGAACATGCCTTAAAATGCCTTAACAAGTGAACATGCCCTAAAATGCCTTAACAAGAGAACATGCCTTAAAATGCCTTAAAAAGAGAACATGCCCTAAAATGCCTTAACAAGAGAACATGCCTTAAAATACCTTAACAAGAGAACATGCCCTAAAATGCCTTAACAAAAGAACATGCCCTAAAATGCCTTAACAAAAGAACATGCCTTAAAATGCCTTAACAAGCGAACATGCCTTAAAATGCATACATATTGTACGGGCACGTGATAATGGCATCAAAATGTTCACTTACCACAGGGATATACACCCAGAAATGTGTATTATACACTGATATATAATGAGTGTATATCATCATACACTTTTTAAATGTATATAATTATTCACATTTGCTACTAAATGTGTTTACAAATAATACAAATTAAAGGAGATACAAATTCTTTACAGTCTCAATTAAAAAAAAATAACGTTGCTATATTCGCAATTCATCATTTCCTGTATTAGTGTATTGTATATGCTTTTGAAATAAGCTATTTTATCTTGTTCTTTTAATAGTTTTTTTGTATTTTTTCTGTAGTAGGATATTTGTTTTTTCTGTAATATTAAAAAAAAAAATCTTCGATATTTTGACTACATTTTTTATTTTTTCATGTCTACATTTAGTCATTTATTCTTAAGAATCTTAATCTCATTCATTCATTCTTCAGTGTTCTGAACTCTCTTAATTACATACTTTTTAATTAATTCATTCATTTTTAAAAACCTATCCTTCTTCATCTTCAATATTCTCTCTCTCTCTCTCTCTCTCTCTCTCTCTCTCTCTCTCTCTTATATAATTCTGTAATAATCTCATTTCAATCATTCTTTATGAATATTATTAGTCATTCATTCTTCAAAATCATCATTCTTATATAGTCGGGTTGAAAATCCACACTATTACATTCTTGACTGAATATCAAATTTTTTTAATTCATTCTTAAATAGCCACTCTTAAATACATTCATTCTTAAATGTTCTATCGCATGTACGATAATTCTTAATATCTAATCCTCATACAATCATTCTTAAACATCCTTATTCTTATGCACTCTTTCTTGAATATCTTCACGCATTCTTGCACTAAATCTGGAATATACTCATTCTTATGGCATCATTCATGAATAGATTCTCATTTATGCGGTCATTCTTGAAAATTCTCACTCATACAATTAGTCTTAAATATTCTCACTCTTATAGAATTATTGATATTTAAAGATGTACAGATTTTGTAAAAGATGTACAGATTTGGTAAAAGATGTACAGATTTGTAAAAGATGTACAGATTTTGTAAAAGATGTACAGATTTTGTAAAAGATGTACAGATTTTGTAAAAGATGTACAGATTTTGTAAAAGTTGAACAGATTTTGTAAAAGATGTACAGATTTTGTAAAAGTTGTACAGATTTTGTAAAAGTTGTACAGATTTTGTAAAAGATGTACAGATTTTGTAAAAGATGTACAGATTTTGTAAAAGATGTACAGAGGCCCCAGGTTACGCAAGTACTTACGAACCTGGGGCCAGATTCACGAAGCAGGTTACGCAAGTACTTACGAACCTGTACATCTTTCCTCAATCTTTGACGGCTTTGTTTACATTTATTAAACAGTTTACAAGCGTGAAAACTTGCCGATCAACTGTTGTTATTGTTATAAACAGCCTCCTGGTGTTTCGGAGTTCATTACTGTTTAATAATTGTAAACAAAGCCGCCAAAGATTGAGAAAAGATGTACAGGTTCGTCAGTGCTTGCGTAACTGCTTTCAGAATCTGACCCCTGGGCAACAAATATCTTTTATCTTCTTCAGTACAATACATATATTAATTAATCACTGTCTCTCCCCCCCCCCACAGTTCCGCAAGCATCCGAAGCAACCGGACCAGCAGGGCTCCGTCACTCGACTCCTTACCGACCGACCCGGTTCGAGCCTACAGCCGGGGCTCTACACCGGAACACTCGGAGGCTTCACATAAGTCCAGTGAGTACACCCTTGAAGTTTTAATGTGGGGTCTTGGGAGGGGGTTTCACTTGCAGCTTCTTGCGAATGTAATGTGTACTCGCCTAATTGTGCTTGCGGGGGTTGAGCTCTGGCTCTTTGGTCCCGCCTCTCAACCGTCAATCAACAAGCAAGCAAGCATGTGAACGAGATGAGAGTAACCATCAGAGTAACTATTGCAATACTCATGAGAGTAATTATTGCAATGTCCAGTGTCGTGATACATATATACATCACGTATATAACGTGATACATATATACGTCACGTATATAACGTATGTACTGTGGTAGATGCATACTGAAGGTGTAATATTATTACTGTTAAAATATCCCGTGTCCAGAGTACTCTGCTGTAGAAAAGACAATTACTAATTAACTAACAATTTTCTGAAAAGCGGATTTCTGTAAAAACATAAGAATTAAGCACAAGGCCATTTTAAATAATTAAAAGATGAAAATATATTGAAATACAAAATACCGCTTATTTCATAGGAATGTAATTGCCAGTCACACTGCCGATATTCAGCCCGTCCTCCTACGATTTCCCAACGCCAAGGAAATGTCGTACTAAAATGCCCTTATCCTAACCTACCAAGAGGACCCAAAACAAAAAACGGGACAGTATGTGAATTTCGCGAGCCGCTTCCATTTTCTAGTACGACAATTTTTGCCCTTAGGTAGAGTGTACGTCAAAATGCGACGTTCTATTAGGAGGACGGGTTGTGGTTTGTGTTCAACGGACCTCTTGCTGTTTGCCTCTGATGGCTTATTCTCTTGTAAACAATTCCTACCTTTATTGATGGTAAGCACACTTATAAGTTTAATTACACGCCTATACAGTTAATCTTGCTGACAAAGCTTCTAACCTCTATGACAGTAGCGTATTGACAGCCGGGTTTGTTTCGTAAACCTGACTCTTCTCTTCATTGTCGCAGCCTAATATGTTCCCCTGGCCAATAGCAGCTCCCATCAACATGAAGGCAGCTTAATATGGTTTTAAAATAATGAATTGCAGCTCTTGTGGTTACTAGTAAGTTTAATTTACTCGCTTTGTGGTGGGAAAAATAAAAATGGGATTTCGCTAGTGCATCATTAGCCTCGGATCCATAATGTAAGTAATAAATCCATTGACATAACTCTTAACATGATGATTACCATAGGATGATATCCACAAATCTTACTAGATAGGTGTAAGATAATACTGTATTTTTACCCGTATATACAGCGTAAACAGTTGGGCGCATCAGAGAATAACATAATTATAATTTGCTTGTTAGAACCAAAAAGTTGTTGGGTCGTAATTGTGAACGGAATCTGTGATTCATTTGAAGACGTCGACAGTGTCAGTGTGTGTGTGTGTGTGTGTGTGTGTGTGTGTGTGTGTGTGTGTGTGTGTGTGTGTGTGTGTGTGTGTGTGTACTCACCTAATTGTACTCACCTAATTGTGCTTGCGGGGGTTGAGCTTTGGCTCTTTGGTCCCGCCTCTCAACTGTCAATCAACAGGTGTACAGATTCCTGAGCCTACTGGGCTCTATCATATCTACACTTGAAACTGTGTATGGAGTCAGCCTCCACCACATCACTTCCTAGTGCATTCCATTTATTAACTACTCTGACACTGAAAAAATTGTTTGTAACGTGTGTGTGGCTCATGTGATGTGTGTGTTGTGTGTGTGTGTGTGTGTGTGTGTGTGTGTGTGTGTGTACTCACCTAGTTGTACTCACCTAGTTGTGCTTGCGGGGGTTGAGCTCTGGCTCTTTGGTCCCGCCTCTCAACCGTCAATCAACAGGTGTACAGTTTCCTGAGCCTAATGGGCTCTATCATATCTACACTTGAAACTGTGTATGGAGTCAGCCTCCACCACATCGCTTCCTAATGCATTCCATTTGTCAACCACTCTGACACTAAAAAAGTTCTTTCTAATATCTCTGTGGCTCATTTGGGCACTCAGTTTCCACCTGTGTCCCCTAGTGCGTGTGCCCCTTGTGTTAAACAGCCTGTCTTTATCAACCCTGTCGATTCCCCTGAGAATCTTGAATGTGGTGATCATGTCCCCCCTAACTCTTCTGTCTTCCAACGAAGTGAGGTTTAATTCCTGCAGTCGCTCCTCGTAGCTCATACCTCTCAGCTCGGGTACTAGTCTGGTGGCAAACCTTTGAACCTTTTCCAGTTTAGTCTTATGCTTGACTAGATAGGGACTCCATGCTGGAGCCGCATACTCCAGGATTGGTCTGACATATGTGGTATATAATGTTCTGAAAGATTCCTTACACAAGTTTCTAAAGGCCGTTCTTATGTTAGCCAACCTGGCATATGCTGCTGATGTTATCCTCTTGATATGAGCTTCAGGGGACAGGTCTGGCGTGATATCAACCCCCAGGTCTTTCTCTCTCTCTGACTCTTGAAGTATTTCATCTCCCAAATGATACCTTGTATCTGGTCTCCTGCTTCCTACCCCTATCTTCATTACATTACATTTGCTTGGGTTAAACTCTAACAGCCATTTGTTCGACCATTCCTGCAGCTTGTCCAGGTCTTCTTGAAGTCTCAAGCTGTCCTCCTCTGTCTTAATCCTTCTCATAATTTTGGCGTCGTCAGCAAACATTGAGAGGAATGAGTCTATACCCTCTGGGAGATCATTTACGTATATCAGAAACAGGATAGGTCCAAGTACAGAGCCCTGTGGGACTCCACTGGTGACTTCACGCCAGTCTGAGGTCTCACCCCTCACTGTAACTCTCTGCTTCCTATTGCTTAGGTACTCCCTTATCCACTGGAGCGCCCTACCTGTTACTCCTGCCTGTTTCTCCAGCTTATGCATCAACCTTTTATGGGGTACTGTGTCAAAGGCTTTCCGACAGTCCAAAAAAATGCAGTCCGCCCACCCTTCTCTTTCTTGCTTAATTCTTGTCACCTGATCGTAGAATTCTATCAAGCCTGTAAGGCAAGATTTACCCTCCCTGAACCCATGTTGATGGGTTGTCACGAAGTCTCTTCTCTCCAGATGTGTTACTAGGTTTTTTCTCACAATCTTCTCCATCACCTTGCATGGTATACAAGTTAAGGACACTGGCCTGTAGTTCAGTGCCTCTTGTCTGTCACCCTTTTTGTATATTGGTACTACATTAGCAGTCTTCCATATTTCTGGTAGGTCCCCCGTTTCCAGTGACTTACTATACACTATGGAGAGTGGTAAGCAAAGTGCTCCTGCACACTCTTTCAATACCCATGGCGAGATTCCATCCGGCCCAACAGCTTTTCTCACATCCAGCTCCAATAGGTGCTTTTTGACCTCATCTCTTGTAATTTCGAACCTATCCAAGGTCACCTGGTTTGCTGCCACCTCTCCCAGCGCCGTGATATCTCCCTGTTCTATTGTAAAGACCTCCTGGAACCTTTTGTTGAGTTCTTCACACACCTCTTTGTCATTCTCTGTGTACCTGTCCTCGCCCACCCTAAGTTTAATCACCTGTTCCTTCACTGTTGTCTTCCTGTGTGTGTGTGTGTGGTGTGTGTGTGTGGTGTGTGTGTGTGTGTGTGGTGTGTGTGTGTGTGTGTGTGTGTGTGTGTGTGTGTGTGTGTGTGCGTGCGCGCGCTCGTGGTAGGGAGGGGGGGGCGGTTAGGGCTAAGTGAAACGATTCGTCACTGTAACGAAGTGACTTTATCCCAAAAGCCCTGTAATGCATTATTGATTCTTATCTTAGTTTGACAGCTATAGCTATTTTGGTGATGCTGTTCATCTCATCGTTATTTTCCTGGGCGAATTCTTACTTCATTGCTATTTTGGGGGAGTAAGTCTGAATTTTTTCTTATGGCCACAAATACTTGAAATTCACACGAGCTGCTTCATCGATCATTTTGTTGTACAAGAAGAACGACAACAAGGTTAGCAGACTTCTCTAGATGTTACCACTGCTAGGCTTAGGCTCGGCTACAAGTACCTCTGGCAGTTTGTACCACCTGCTGACGTAGGCTTGACTCAATGTAAACTCTGTCAGCAGAACTATTCACACACTTTAGTCATAATATAACTGAATGCGAAAAATCAGCCGCGGAATTCAGAGATAACTTTATCAACGGTTTCAAGAAACGTGTAAGTACTTCATTCATAATGACAAGTACTACCAGGAATCCAAAGATTGCTTACTGTATGTGCAGTATACACATGACTGTAAAGTTCCACTTGGCAGGGTGTGGAGAAAAGCTTCATTCATGAACAATGGGGAGTTCAGTTCCAGAACCCATTACGTGCCTCTGTAACCCTGTCCATTACCACTCACGGGATGTGAGTATAGGCTGAAATCATAAATGACTCAACTAGCTTGCTCTCAAAAGTGTTTAGGTTCGCTTTGCAGTGTTCTCATCAGGTGAAATATCAGCAAAACAAAATCAAATACAAAAAAAACTCTTACCCTCATGTTTCTCATCATCTCTTGTCAAAACACTGTGGCTCTCCCTCAACCAGTGAGTAACGCAGCGTTCATTTGTATATAGCATCAATCAACCGGTTGGTGGGGGGTGGGTGGGTTGACGCGGTTAGACGATCCACATCAATATCTGACGCAAAAGAAAAGTTGTGAGAGCTGATTGTCATCGATATAGAAAGTCAAAACATGTAACTTAGTCCAATCAGTCCAAGTCCAGACTTTCAAGTCCAATCGAGACATTGGACTTGAAATAATGGCTTACATCACAGCTTGGTGGTAGTATATGGACGTAGCTTAATGTGTCATTGTGTGTTCTCATAAGATTAAGATTAAGGTAAGATTAAAGTACAGTATTTTCTTGGATTTTACTGCGTTTGTCAAGGGGTATAGGCTTGATAATTTTTTTTTTTACTTAATGTTTGAGCTTCAGGCTTCGTAATCATATTTATTTAGTTGTGGGTAATAAATATTATTATTTCAATTGTTGGCTGTTGTAATTGTGTCGAGTCAAATTGTTCACAGTCGTTTTGTACATAGACCGTTCTATGTACAAAACGT
This sequence comes from Procambarus virginalis, assembly GCA_020271785.1. NCBI lineage: Eukaryota > Metazoa > Arthropoda > Malacostraca > Decapoda > Cambaridae > Procambarus > Procambarus virginalis. Next base: position 3,452,734 of record WNGS01167104.1, on the reverse strand, counting down.
ACTTTCTAATTAGTGAAAGTGCATATATTATAGGGTTACGCTGCGGTTTGTTATTGTTAGTTAGGCTGGGTTGGTATAGGTTAGGCTAGATTTTATAATTGTGAGCGAACCGTCTTTTATACATAGTGATCTGTATATACTGTGATGATGTATTACAATCCTGAGAGAGAGAGAGAGAGAGGGAGAAGAGGGAGGGGCAGAAAAAGAGCTAATGTTTGTAGTTTTTAAGCGGTCCTCCCTCCCCCCCCCCCGCCCTCCTCTCCCCCTACACCAATAATGGCAGTTTGAAATTTATTTTTGAACTCGAGGCGACAATCGTTGGTTCAACCATCGCTCACATGTTTGTGGTGCAGGGCGGCGGGAGGCGCGCGGTGCCAGCCCCGGAGCTCTGTGTTGAGGTGCCTCTGGCATCCATCTCACTAGGGGTTAGGGTGCCTCTGGCATCCATCTTACTAGGGGTTAGGGTGCCTCTGGCATCCATCTCACTAGGGGTTAGGGTGCCTCTGGCATCCATCTTACTAGGGGTTAGGGTGCCTCTGGCATCCATCTTACTAGGGGTTAGGGTGCCTCTGGCATCCATCTCACTAGGGGTTAGGGTGCCTCTGGCATCCATCTCACTAGGGGTTAGGGTGCCTCTGGCATCCATCTTACTGGGTGTTAGGGTGCCTCTGGCATCCATCTTACTAGGGGTTAGGGTGCCTCTGGCATCCATCTCACTAGGGGTTAGGGTGCCTCTGGCATCCATCTCACTAGGGGTTAGGGTGCCTCTGGCATCCATCTCACTAGGGGTTAGGGTGCCTCTGGCATCCATCTTACTAGGGGTTAGGGTGCCTCTGGCATCCATCTCACTAGGGGTTAGGGTGTCTCTGGCATCCATCTTACTAGGGGTTAGGGTGTCTCTGGCATCCATCTTACTAGGGGTTAGGGTGCCTCTGGCATCCATCTCACTAGGGGTTAGGGTGCCTCTGGCATCCATCTTACTAGGGGTTAGGGTGCCTCTGGCATCCATCTTACTAGGGGTTAGGGGTGCCTCTGGCATCCATCTCACTAGGTGTTAGGGTGCCTCTGGCATCCATCTTACTAGGTGTTAGGGTGTCTCTGGCATCCATCTCACTAGGGGTTAGGGTGCCTCTGGCATCCATCTTACTAGGTGTTAGGGTGTCTCTGGCATCCATCTCACTAGGTGTTAGGGTGCCTCTGGCATCCATCTCACTAGGTGTTAGGGTGCCTCTGGCATCCATCTCACTAGGGGTTAGGGTGCCTCTGGCATCCATCTCACTAGGTTAGGATACTCCAGCATCCACCTCACATGGTTATCGTTACCATGACATCCAGCTCAAAAATTATGAGTAGGATTAAGACTAAGGAGAACAGCAAGAGGCTACAAGATGACCTGGATAAACAATGGATGGTCCAACAAATAGCTCCAGGATTTAATTCTAGTAAATACATGTAAAGTAATGAAATTAGGCGTAGGGAGAAGGAGGTCGGATATAAGGTACCAAATTGGATATGAAATCCTTCATGAAACTATTTATGAATCTGGGGAGACATGATCACCACATGTAAACAGGGTAGATACAGACAGACTACTTATCACAGGTAGTACTCACACAATGGAACACAGGTGGAAACTTGAGTACCCGAATGAGCCACAGAGACATTAGAATGAACTTGTTCACTGTCAGAGTAGTTAGTAAATAGAATTAATGGCAGTGATGTGGTGGAGGCTGACTCCATACACAGTTTCAAATGTAGATATGATAGAGCCCAGTAGGCTCAGGAACCTGTACACCAGTTGATTGACAGTTGAGAGGCGGGACCAAAGAGCCAGAGCTCAACCCGCGCAAGCACAACTATGAGAGTACTACGTGTTACGGGGGTGAACCCTGACAAACTCGTATGCACTAACGAAACCTTTACATCCATCCTCAACCATGGTGACTTAGATGGTATTTATTAATGAGTTTGAGATCCGTAGCGCTCAGAGGTTTTTTATAACAATAACAACCGCGGGTTGTGAAGTTTCTAAGGTCGTAAGATGTTTAATAACTACATAGCCGCCATGATTGAGAAAAGATGTACAGGTTTCGTACACGTTTCTGGCGAGGCAAAATAGTTGCATTTTTTACGGAGTGGGAAATGGAGTGGAGGGGATGTATATACCATTGATGCCTTCAAGATATAGGTTGTGACCGCTCGCTGCGGGTCTGTCTGTCTGATGAGTCCTTGGTCGGTCAACACCTGTCTGTCTGAATGTCTTGCATGGTGGGGTGGCACCGCAGGTGGGGGGGGGGGCAGCTGGCACTAAGCGGGAGTAATCAAGTCCTGATGCCGCCCTCAAGTGCTGGTTCATCGCGTCTCTCCGCCTCAGGTTAAGAGAAAGTGTTGAGGAGGCCAGGCTTTTGTCTCACAACTTGTCCCATTCTACCCAACAAGAGGCGAGCAATTTTTGGTAAGCACTCTTAGGTGGGTACGAGAGCTGCACTTCTATCTTCCGATCGCACCACCAGCACCACCACCATCTCCAACAGCCACCAACACCACCACACCCCCTCCAACACCACCACCACCACCATCTCCACCACCACCACCACCACCACTCCCCTCACCACCACCACCACCACCACCATCTCCACCACCACCACCACCACCCCCTCACCACCACCACCCCTCAACACCACACCACCACCACCACCACCACCATCTCCACCACCCACCACCACCCCCTCAACACCACCACCCACCCCCTCAACACCACCACCACCACCACCATCTCCAACACCAGTATCACCATCACCACCACCACCACCATCTACACCACCACCACCACCACCACCACCACTCACCATCTCCAACACCAGTGATCACCACCACCCACCATCACCACCACCACCACCACCCACCACCCCCCTCACCAACCACCACCACCCCCTCAACACCACCACACCACCACCACACCACCATCTACACCACCACCACCACCACCACCACCATCTCCAACACCAGTATCACCATCACCACACCACCACCAGCACCACCACCACCACCACCACCACAACTATCAGTACC
>WNGS01167104.1:3427084-3439679 GCA_020271785.1 Procambarus virginalis | reverse complement strand
AACAAAGGTACTGCAGAAGCCTATTGGCCCATACGAGGCAGCTCCTATTTATAACCACCCAATCCCACTCATATACATGTCCAACCCGCGCTTGAAACAATCGAGGGACCCCACCTCCACAATGTTACGCGGCAATTGGTTCCACAAATCAACAACCCTGTTACTGAACCAGTATTTACCCAAGTCTTTCCTAAATCTAAACTTATCTAATTTATACCCATTGTTTCGTGTTCTGTCCTGTGTTGATACTTTCAATACCCTATTAATATCCCCTTTGTTATGTCCATTCATCCACTTGTAAACCTCTATCATGTCACCCCTAACTCTTCGCCTTTCCAGTGAATGCAAATTAAGCTTTGTTAATCTTTCTTACCTAATATAGGTTAAGTAACAATTGTAATTACGAAGCTATAAGATGCTTATTTTAACATACTAAGTAGGTTAGGTAAGGTCGGTGTTTTCTATGAAGCTTTTCAAGGGAAACTATTATGTTTAGTATGTCACCTATGCACGTAACTAATAAGTCAATATTGACTATACGAATTTGCGAGGACGGGTTGGACCCATTACCTGCGGGATGAGTGGCTCCATTACCCATTAACCCCCCGTCATGCAGGCGATGTCCCAATACCACTTGTCACAAGCCCATAGTCTAATTGATCCAGATGTTAATTTGGGTTACAGACCCCAAGTAAGCTGGGTATCTTAGGGTACCCAAAACGCTGCTGCCCACCATTGCCTTACCCTCAAGATATCATCATAGATATAGCCCACTAATGTGATATGATTGTGCATTACAAAAAGGTACAGATTACATAGGGTACATATCTTGCAGATTAAAGATGGCGGAGGTTACATATGTATGTAACAGGCTACAGGTGTCATAGATTACATATTCTTACATGTAAGAACGAAAGAATACAAAGGAAGGACAACACAGCAGACCTGTAAGAACACAAATGAAGAACAACACAGCAGACCTGTAAGAACACAAAGGAAGAACAACACAGCAGACCTGTAAGAACACAAATGAAGAACAACACAGCAGACCTGTAAGAACACAAAGGAAGAACAACACAGCAGACCTGTAAGAACACAAATGAAGAACAAAACAACAGACCTGTAAGAATACAAAGGAAGAATAATACAGCAGACACTGTAAGAATACAAAGGAAGAACAACACAGCAGACACTGTAAGAATACAAAGGAAGAACAACACAGCAGACACTGTAAGAATACAAAGGAAGAACAACACAGCAGACACTGTAAGAATACAAAGGAAGAACAACACAGCAGACACTGTAAGAATACAAAGGAAGAACAATACAGCAGACACTGTAAGAATACAAAGGAAGAACAACACAGCAGACACTGTAAGAATACAAAGGAAGAACAACACAGCAGACACTGTAAGAATACAAAGGAAGAACAACACAGCAGACACTGTAAGAATACAAAGGAAGAACAATACAGCAGACACTGTAAGAATACAAAGGAAGAACAACACAGCAGACACTGTAAGAATACAAAGGAAGAACAACACAGCAGACACTGTAAGAATACAAAGGAAGAACAATACAGCAGACACTGTAAGAACACAAAAGAACAACACAGCAGACCTGTAAGAACACAAATGAAGAACAAAACAGCAGACCTGTAAGAACACAAAAGGAAGAACAAAACAGCAGACCTGTAAGAACACAAAAGGAAGAACAACACAGCAGACCTGTAAGAACACAAATGAAGAACAAAACAGCAGACCTGTAAGAACACAAAAGGAAGAACAAAACAGCAGACCTGTAAGAACACAAAAGGAAGAACAACACAGCAGACCTGTAAGAACACAAATGAAGAACAAAACAGCAGACCTGTAAGAACACAAATGAAGAACAACACAGCAGACACTGTAAGAATACAAAGGAAGAACAACACAGCAGACCTGTAAGAATACAAAGGAAGAACAATACAGCAGACCTGTCAGAACACAAATGAAGAACAACACAGCAGACCTGTAAGAATACAAAGGAAGAACAACACAGCAGACACTGTAAGAATACAAAGGAAGAACAACACAGCAGACACTGTAAGAATACAAAGGAAGAACAACACAGCAGACCTGTAAGAATACAAAGGAAGAACAATACAGCAGACACCGTAAGAATACAAAGGAAGAACAACACAGCAGACCTGTAAGAATACAAAGGAAGAACAACACAGCAGACCTGTAAGAATACAAAGGAAGAACAACACAGCAGACCTGTAAGAATACAAAAGGAAGAACAACACAGCAGACCTGTAAGAATACAAAGGAAGAACAACACAGCAGACCTGTAAGAATACAAAGGAAGAACAACACAGCAGACCTGTAAGAATACAAAGGAAGAACAACACAGCAGACCTGTAAGAATACAAAAGGAAGAACAACACAGCAGACACTGTAAGAATACAAAAGGAAGAACAACACAGCAGACACTGTAAGAATACAAAGGAAGAACAACACAGCAGACACTGTAAGAATACAAAAGGAAGAACAAAACAGCAGACACTGTAAGAATACAAAGGAAGAACAACACAGCAGACCTGTAAGAATACAAAAGGAAGAACAACACAGCAGACACTGTAAGAATACAAAAGGAGAACAACACAGCAGACACTAAGAATACAGAGGAAGAACAACACAGCAGACACTGTAAGAATACAATGGAAGAACAACACAGCAGACCTGTAAGAATACAAAAGGAAGAACAACACAGCAGACCTGTAAGAATACAAAGGAAGAACAACACAGCAGACCTGTAAGAATACAAAGGAAGAACAACACAGCAGACCTGTAAGAATACAAAGGAAGAACAACACAGCAGACCTGTAAGAATACAAAAGGAAGAACAACACAGCAGACACTGTAAGAATACAAAAGGAAGACAACACAGCAGACACTGTAAGAATACAAAGGAAGAACAACACAGCAGACACTGTAAGAATACAAAGGAAGAACAAAACAGCAGACACTGTAAGAATACAAAGGAAGAACAACACAGCAGACCTGTAAGAATACAAAAGGAAGAACAACACAGCAGACACTGTAAGAATACAAAAGGAAGAACAACACAGCAGACACTAAGAATACAGAGGAAGAACAACACAGCAGACACTGTAAGAATACAAAAGGAAGAACAACACAGCAGACCTGTAAGAATACAAAAGGAAGAACAACACAGCAGACCTGTAAGAACACAAAAGGAAGAACAACACAGCAGACCTGTAAGAACACTAGAGACATCTGCTGACCTGCAGACACAGACCTCGCTGGGATACGAGTCCTTCACACTGTAGATGGTAAGATAATGTCTTACATGATTGGAAGATTTGAATTACAGATCTTAGCGTTACGAAAATTGACTCGTTATGTATACAGATCTTACGAGATCTCACAGACTGTAACGTCTGTAAGAGGGCTAGGCAACAATAGTCTGACGGATCAGAGCAAACAATAGGCTAACAGATCGGATTAAACTTTAGACATTTTATGTAAATTATGAGTCGATAAAATCTTGTACATGATCCACTATCCTGTTGGTTCTAGCAACCCAGTCAGTCGCTTATGGTGTATCTGCAAGATACTACATTAAAAAAAGTTGGAATTAAGAAAAGTTTCGGATCTCATTAGCAATATCTCACGAAGGCTGTTTTAAGGGATAATGAGCCACAAGAGTTTTGGTGTGGCTCAAAGTCGATATTCACTTGGGAACTTAAGTGTGTCTTGAGTCAAAGGCAAGGTGAGGACAGCCTAGCATCAGTGGCAAGAGTATAACACTGGGGCCAGATTCACGAAAGCACTTACGCAAACACTTACGAGCCTGTACATCTTTTCTCAATTATTGGCGGCTTTGTTTACAATTATTAAACAGTTAATGAGCTCCGAAGCACCAGGAGGCTGTTTATAACAATAACAACAGTTGACTGGCAAGTTTTCATGCTTGTAAACTGTTTAATAAATGTAACCAAAGCCGTCAAAGATTGAGGAAAGATGTACACGTTCGTAAGTGCTTGCGTAACTGCTTCGTAAATCTGGCCCCTGGACGCTTGGGATCTTAGGTGTGTCTTGAGTCAAAGTCAAGCATCTCTGGCTAAGTGGTTGTGGTACATTGTTCCCACCTTATGAAGTTAGGTCCGATGACACCCCCCCCCCCTCATAGTAAACAGCTTACAACCCCAAATCACGTATAGTCATTGACAGTTGAGAGGCGGGACCAAAGAGCCAGAGCTTAACCCCCCACAAGCACAACTAAGTGAATGCAATCACGTATAGTGAGAAACACATACAACTCGTCCTCTTTAATTTGTAAGAAAATGCAACTGTTTTGCCTTACCAGAAGCGTACTATTAGTATCTGGAAAACAATAGATGAGAGAGAGAGCAGACGGCACCGCTCCTGTGCCAGGTAAGTCCACTACGGGCTCACCATAGCCCGTGCTACTTGCACCGCTCCTGTGCCAGGTAAGTCCACTACGGGCTCACCATAGCCCGTGCTACTTGCCCCGCTCCTGTGCCAGGTAAGTCCACTACGGGCTCACCATAGCCCGTGCTACTTGCACCGCTCCTGTGCCAGGTAAGTCCACTACGGGCTCACCATAGCCCGTGCTACTTGCACCGCTCCTGTGCCAGGTAAGTCCACTACGGGCTCACCATAGCCCGTGCTACTTGCCCCGCTCCTGTGCCAGGTAAGTCCACTACGGGCTCACCATAGCCCGTGCTACTTGCCCCGCTCCTGTGCCAGGTAAGTCCACTACGGGCTCACCATAGCCCGTGCTACTTGCCCGCTCCTGTGCCAGGTAAGTCCACTACGGGCTCACCATAGCCCGTGCTACTTGCCCGCTCCTGTGCCAGGTAAGTCCACTACGGGCTCACCATAGCCCGTGCTACTTGCCCCGCTCCTGTGCCAGGTAAGTCCACTACGGGCTCACCATAGCCCGTGCTACTTGCCCCGCTCCTGTGCAGGTAAGTTACGGGCTCACCATAGCCCGTGCTACTTGCCCCGCTCCTGTGGCAGGTAAGTCCACTACGGGCTCACCATAGCCCGTGCTACTTGCCCCGCTCCTGTGCCAGGTAAGTCCACTACGGGCTCACCATAGCCCGTGCTACTTGCCCCGCTCCTGTGCCAGGTAAGTCCACTACGGGCTCCATAGCCCGTGCTACTTGCCCCGCTCCTGTGCCAGGTAAGTCCACTACGGGCTCACCATAGCCCGTGCTACTTGCCCCGCTCCTGTGGCCAGGTAAGTCCACTACGGGCTCACCATAGCCCGTGCTACTTGCCCCGCTCCTGTGCCAGGTAAGTCCACTACGGGCTCACCATAGCCCGTGCTACTTGCCCCGCTCCTGTGCCAGGTAAGTCCACTACGGGCTCACCATAGCCCGTGCTACTTGCACCGCTCCTGTGCCAGGTAAGTCCACTACGGGCTCACCATAGCCCGTGCTACTTGCCCCGCTCCTGTGCCAGGTAAGTCCACTACGGGCTCACATAGCCCGTGCTACTTGCCCCGCTCCTGTGCCAGGTAAGTCCACTACGGGCTCACCATAGCCCGTGCTACTTGCACCGCTCCTGTGCCAGGTAAGTCCACTACGGGCTCACCATAGCCCGTGCTACTTGCCCCGCTCCTGTGCCAGGTAAGTCCACTACGGGCTCACCATAGCCCGTGCTACTTGCCCCGTCCTGTGCCAGGTAAGTCCACTACGGGCTCACCATAGCCCGTGCTACTTGCCCCGCTCCTGTGCCAGGTAAGTCCACTACGGGCTCACATAGCCCGTGCTACTTGCCCCGCTCCTGTGCCAGGTTAAGTCCACTACGGGTCACCATAGCCTGTGCTACTTGCACCGCCCTGTGCCAGGTAAGTCCACTACGGGCTCACCATAGCCTGTGCTACTTGCACCCGCTCCTATGCCAGGTAAGTCCACTACGGGCTCGCCATAGCCCGTGCTACTTGGAACTTGTTCCAAGTAGCTGAATCTATACAACAACAGACGAGAGTGACACAGCAGGTCATCCTGGGTGTGGTGGAGTGTGGTAACCTGCCTCCCTCTCTTACCTTATGACCACATTGATGTACCACGTTAAGCTGAAATCATTGAACATTTAATGCGAAGCGTTGGAGGTGAACTACTTGAGCACAAGCCAGAGAGCACCGGGGCTCACGTTCAAGTATGTTTATTGAGACAAGAAAGAATACATCTGAGACTACTTACGAAACCTGTATATCTTTCAAGCAATCATGGCGACTTTTATTAAGCAGTTTACGAAATGTTTACTTCACAACCCGGAGTTATTAGTGTTATAGAGACAGTAGTGCTTCGGAGAGCTCATAACTGAGGTCATCTTGAGATGATTTCGGGGCTTAGCGTCCCCGCGGCCCGGTCCTCGACCAGGCCTCCTTTTTGTTACACCCCCCCCCCCAGGAAGCAACCCATCACAGCTGTCTAACTCCCAGGTACCTATTTACGGCTAGGTAACAAGGGCATCAGGGTGAAAGAAACTCTTTCCATTTGTTTCCGCCTCCACCGAGGGGATCGAACCCTGAACCTCAGGAATACGGATCCCGAGCGCTGTCCACTCAGCTGTCAGGCCCCTGTGCAAAATAAATCATAAATAAAAGCCGCCATGATTGAGACAGATGCACAGGTTTCGCAAGCGGATGAGTAAGTGGCTGATTAATGCAGGTGGTGACCCGCCACACCCCAAGACACAACACACACCTCAGTAAAGAACAAGAGACTCAAGGAAGACTAGGAGGAGAGGTTAATGAGGTTAGAGGAGGAGGTCTGGACTGTTTTCTAAGAGAAGTTCCGGATCAGCCGGGCTGTGGTGGGTATGTGGGCCTGCGGGCCGCTCCAAGCAACAGCCTGGTGGACCAAACTCTCACAAGTTAAGCCTGGCCTCGGGCCGGGCTTGGGGAGTAGAAGAACTTCCAGAACCCCATCAACCAGGTATATGTGGGCCTGCGGGCCGCTCCAAGCAACAGCCTGGTGGACCAAACTCTCACAAGTCAAGCCTGGCCTCGGGCCGGGCTTGGGGAGTAGAAGAACTCCCAGAACCCCATCAACCAGGTATATGTGGGCCTGCGGGCCGCTCCAAGCAACAGCCTGGTGGACCAAGCTCTCACAAGTCGAGCCTGGCCTCGGGCCGGGCTTGGGCAGTAGAAGAACTCCCAGAACCCCATCAACCAGGTATATGTGGGCCTGCGGGCCGCTCCAAGCAACAGCCTGGTGGACCAAACTCTCACAAGTCAAGCCTGGCCTCGGGCCGGGCTTGGGCAGTAGAAGAACTCCCAGAACCCCATCAACCAGGTATATGTGGGCCTGCGGGCCGCTCCAAGCAACAGCCTGGTGGACCAAACTCTCACAAGTCAAGCCTGGCCTCGGGCCGGGCTTGGGGAGTAGAAGAACCCCCAGAACCCCATCAACCAGGTATATGTGGGCCTGCGGGCCGCTCCAAGCAACAGCCTAGTGGACCAAACTCTCACAAGTCAAGCCTGACCTCGGGCCGGGCTTGGGCAGTAGAAGAACTCCCAGAACCCCATCAACCAGGTATCAACCAGGTATCAACCAGGTGAGGTATATATATTCCTTCAGTGTTACAGGTAGCAGGGAACTAGGGTGATTTAAGGGAGGCGGGTCGACTATACCCCTCACAGCCACTTGGTATGAGTGGCTGCCCTCATACACCCTGGTACACCCTGGTACCTGTGCTCAGACTAGCAACATTAGGTCTTGAACCAGCCAAGAGACACCCTAGCAGTACACTGAACACTGTGGGTAGGGCCCCACAAGCTCGCTAACCTACTGAACACCGCACCTTAAACTGTTGGTTGTGCTGGTGGTGGTGTGGTGGTGTTGGTGGTGGTGGTGGTGGTAGAGGTGGTGATGCTGGTGGTGGTGGTGGTGTTGTTGGTGGTGATGCTGGTGGTGGTGGTGGTGGTGGTAGAGGTGGTGGTGCAGGTACCAGCACCGCCGGGGGCTCACGCCCCCGGCTGGTGATTATATTTCCTAGTGTCACAAAGCGGAAGGAGGCGCACCATTCCCCTCCCACTCACCCTGGGGGCACGGAAGTTACCTGGGAGGGCGTGTGGGAGGGCGTGTGGGAGGGCGTGTGGGAGGGCGTGTGGGAGGGTGTGTGGGAGGGCGTGTGGGAGGGCGTGTGGGAGGGCGTGTGGGAGGATGTATCCACCTGTCACTGGCTACAGGGAGGTGAGGTGAGCCTTGTACCTGGTGCATTATAATGTATGTATTCTGACGTGTGGAGTCTGTCAGCTCTGGCCTTAGAGTCGTGGAGGGAGGTGGCTTCTACAACTTCTACCCAACAAGAGGCGAGCAATTTTGGTAAGCACTCTTAGGTGGGTACGAGAGCTGCACTTCTATCTTCACCACCACCAGCACCACCACCATCTCCAACACCACCACCACCACCATCACCACCACCATCACCACCACAACCACCACCACCACCACCACCACCATCACCACCACCACCATCACCACCACCATCACCACCACCATCATCACCACCATCACCACCACCATCACCACCACCACCGCCATCACCACCACCACCACCACCACCATCACCACCACCACCACCACCACCACCACCACCACCACCACCACCACCACCAGCATCACCACCACCATCACCACCACCACCACCAGCATCACCACCACCACCACCACCACCACCACCATCACCACCACCAGCACCACCACCACCAGCATCACCACCACCCATCACCACCACCACCACCACCATCACCACCACCACCACCAGCATCACCACCACCATCACCACCACCACCACCACCATCACCACCACCATCACCACCACCATCACCACCACCACCGCCACCATCACCACCACCACCATCACCACCATCACCACCATCACCACCACCACCACCACCACCATCACCACCACCACCAGCATCACCACCACCATCACCACCACCACCACCACCATCACCACCATCACCACCACCACCACCACCCCCACCACCATCACCACCACCACCACCAGCATCACCACCAGCATCACCACCACCACCACCATCACCACCATCACCACCACCACCACCACCACCACCATCACCACCACCACCACCACCCCCACCATCACCACCACCCACCACCACCACCACCCCCTCACCACCACCACCACAACTATCAGTACCTGGGANCTGGTGTGTCACACTGTGTAGCCAGGGTCAGGGAGGGTGAGGTGGCTGACCTGGTGTGTCACACTGTGTAGCCAGGGTCAGGGAGGGTGAGGTGGCTGACCTGGTGTGTCACAATGTGTAGCCAGGGTCAGGGAGGGTGAGGTGGCTGACCTGGTGTGTCACACTGTGTAGGCAGGGTCAGGCAGGGTGAGGTGGCTGACCTGGTATGTCACAATGTGTAGCCAGGGTCAGGGAGGGTGAGGTGGCTGACCTGGTGTGTCACACTGTGTAGCCAGGGTCAGGGAGGGTGAGGTGGCTGACCTGGTGTGTCACACTGTGTAGCCAGGGTCAGGGACGGTGAGGTGGCTGTCCTGGTGTGTCACACTATGTAGCCAGGGTCAGGGAGGGTGAGGTGGCTGACCTGGTGTGTCACACTGTGTAGCCAGGGTCACGGAGGGTGAGGTGGCTGGCCTGACGTGTCACACTGTGAAGCCAGGGTCACACCTAACTTCTATCTTATTAATGTCAAGAAAATCTCTAAATTTACACATTTCACTTCACATTTTTCTGTTCATACGTCACATGTTCACTGCTTTACATTTTCTGTTCATATCAAATGTTCACTGTTAGTTTCAAGGCTTCCTTACATTTCTACCACACAAGACATTAACTGCACTATTCTCGCCGAGGATACAGTTAAAAACTGCCGTTACAGTGCCTTGCTTAACCAACAGGTGCCACACACTTTCAAGAAACTAATCGTCCAACATGTAGAATCCACAAGGAGCGCGGGTAAACCGCAAATGAAATTACAATTTGGTCAAAAATCGCTTTAGATGGCGTTGACACGTGACGGAGTAGCCGGAGCCCACACACACGGTCCTCTCCCTCCCACCTCCAGAGCAACACTGAGCTACCCACCCCCTCTCTAGCCCTCAGCCAGCCAGGCACCACACACACAGCTGCCACTCTATCCAGTGCCACCATTCCTCTATCCCCCCCCCAACCAGCCACTTACGAAACCTCTACATCTTTCCTCAATCATAACAGCTGTGTTACATTTATTAAAAACAGTTTACGAGCTGAGAAACGTCACAATCACCTAGATAATTATAAATAAGCAACCTCATAACAGCTTCAGAGCTCATAAACTGGATAAATGGAGCGAAGCTGACCAATAAATTCGCCCTTCGGGGCAGAATTAAAAGGGATAGGCCGTATGAGGAGGGGGGGGGAGGAAGGAATTATCAAGGGAAAGCGCCAAGCCATTACGACTATATAGCACTGGGAAGGGGTCAGGATAAGGATTTGGGATGGGACGGGGGAAGGAATGGTGCCCCAACCACTTGTGGACGGTCGGGGATTGAACGCCGATCTGCATGAAGCGAGACTGTTGCTCTACCGTCCAGCCCAAGTGATTGGACAGGGGGGGGGAGGAGTAGGCCACTACAATACCCTCAAGTGACCATCCTACAAGACTACTCACGACTAATACATCATACAGCCTCTTAATAACCTCAAGTGCTTCAAGTCGTTCATTATATAACCACTTCAATGATTACTTTCACAGTAAATGTTCAAAATAGTTAAAAAAAAATATATATAAATCTGTCGCTATCAGTGTTGGTATATATATCTTGCTATAATTAGTACGTCATTAGTGCATAGTGATAAGTGCAACAAAAATGCATTTGATATCATAGGGCCTCAGATATTTGATATGATAAGTCATCAGACATTTGATATCATAAGTCATCAGACATTTGATATCATAAGTCACCAGACATTTGATATCATAAGACGACGCGGGACACATCGTTTCTGACATTTGCCTGACATTTGTCCTTCACGTAGAGCATTGGATCTTAACCTTTCACGGTCACTCAGCACGCCAATGATAACACGATATGTCCCCCCCCCTCCCCCCCCCCTTCCTTAGACTGTCCTCCCCCCTCCCCCCCTTCCTCAGACTGTCCTCCACCCCTTCCCAATAATTACTCAATATGTTCCCAATACCACCTTCGGTAAATTATCGAAATCACCACTATTACCACCACTACTACTACCATGACCACCACCACCACCACCACCACCACCACCACCACCACCACCACGAGGGAGGAATGCCTCTGGCTGTAACCACGAGGGAGGAATGCCTCTGGCTGTAACCACGAGGGAGGAATGCCTCTGGCTGTAACCACGAGGGAGGAATGCCTCTGGCTGTAACCACGAGGGAGGAATGCCTCTGGCTGTAACCACGAGGAAGGAATGCCTCTGGCTGTAACCACGAGGGAGGAATGCCTCTGGCTGTAACCACGAGGGAGGAATGCCTCTGACTGTAACCACGAGGGAGGAATGCCTCTGGCTGTAACCACGAGGGAGGAATGCCTCTGGCTGTAACCAGGAGGAATGCCTCTGGCTGTAACCACGAGGGAGGAATGCCTCTGCTCTGTAACCACGAGGGAGGAATGCCTCTGCTCTGTAACCACGAGGAAGGAATGCCTCTGCTCTGTAACCACGAGGGAGGAATGCCTCTGCTCTGTAACCACGAGGGAGGAATACCTCTGGCTGTAACCACGAGGGAGGAATGCCTCTGGCTGTAACCACGAGGAAGGAATGCCTCTGGCTGTAACCACGAGGAAGGAATGCCTCTGGCTGTAACCACGAGGGAGGAATGCCTCTGGCTGTAACCACGAGGAAGGAATGCCTCTGACTAACCACGAGGGAGGAATGACTCTGGCTGTAACCACGAGGAGGAATGCCTCTGGCTGTAACCACGAGGGAGGAATGCCTCTGGCTGTAACCACGAGGAAGGAATGCCTCTGGCTGTAACCACGAGGAAGGAATGACTCTGGCAGTAACCACGAGGGAGGAATGCCTCTGGCTGTAACTACGAGGGAGGAATGCCTCTGGCTGTAACCACGAGGGAGGAATGCCTCTGGCTGTAACCACGAGGGGGAATGCCTCTGGCTGTAACCACGAGGGAGGAATGCCTCTGGCTGTAACCACGAGGGAGGAATGCCTCTGGCTGTAACCACGAGGGAGGAATGCCTCTGGCTGTAACCACGAGGGAGGAATGCCTCTGGCTGTAACCACGAGGGAGGAATGCCTCTGGCAGTAACCACGAGGGAGGAATGCCTCTGGCTGTAACCACGAGGGAGGAATGCCTCTGGCAGTAACCACGAGGGAGGAATGCCTCTGGCTGTAACCACGAGGAAGAAATGACTCTGGCAGTAACCACGAGGGAGGAATGCCTCTGGCAGTAACCACGAGGGAGGAATGCCTCTGGCTGTAACCACGAGGAAGGAATGACTCTGGCAGTAACCACGAGGGAGGAATGCCTCTGCTCTGTAACGCTAAAAATCATGAACTTGTTCAACTGAACATAATCGACTTC
>WNGS01167104.1:3409165-3421214 GCA_020271785.1 Procambarus virginalis | reverse complement strand
ACAACAGAACACGTGAGATATCAACAACAGACACGTGAGATATCAACAACAGAACACGTGAGATATCAACAGAACACGTGAGATATCAACAGAACACGTGAGATATCAACAGAACACGTGAGATATCAACAACAGAACACGTGAGATATCAACAACAGAACACGTGAGATATCAACAACAGAACACATGAGATATCAACAACAGAACACGTGAGATATCAACAACAGAACACGTGAGATAACAACAGAACACGTGAGATATCAACAACAGAACACACGTGAGATATCAACAACAGACCACGTGAGATATCAACAGAACACGTGAGATATCAACAGAACACGTGAGATATCAACAACAGACCACGTGAGACATCAACAACAGAACACGTGAGATATCAACAACAGAACACGTGAGATATCAACAACAGAACACGTGAGATAACAACAGAACACGTGAGATATCAACAACAGACCACGTGAGATATCAACAACAGAACACGTGAGATATCAACAACAGACCACGTGAGATATCAACAACAGAACACGTGAGACATCAACAACAGAACACGTGAGATATCACAACAGAACACGTGAGATATCAACAACAGAACACGTGAGATATCAACAACAGAACACGTGAGATATCAACAACAGAACACGTGAGATATCAACAAAACACGTGAGATATCAACAACAGAACACGTGAGATATCAACAACAGAACACGTGAGATATCAACAACAGAACACGTGAGATATCAACAACAGAACACGTGAGATAACAACAGAACACGTGAGATATCAACATCAGAACACGTGAGATATCAACAGAACACGTGAGATATCAACAGAACACGTGAGATATCAACAGAAGGATGCTCTGAAAGTTGAGCTGAACACCGCTGGCGAACCACAACACATTAACGTTAGTACCACATCCAGACCTGCCCAGCAGCTTTAACCACCTTCGACACCACCTACATGAGACCAGTACTTCAGCATGCAGCACACCTAGAACACTCGTCAAAAGAGACAGGAACTCGGAGAACTCTCAAGACTACGGGAAATAATCACGACATACAAGATACTTACGAGGAAGTACATTTTTACAGCGCATCAGTAGAATGATCAGACGAAGAGGCAGGCGAGACTAATGCCATTCTCAGTTTTTACAAAGGTTCAGCGGCTATTATATTAAAAATATGTGACCATTGAAAAGGAAGGGGGTCCAGGAGCTATGGCTGAACCAAACCAGCAGGATAAGGTATTAGTTACCCAGTAAGAGACTAGGGAGAGAGCGAGGCAATATGGCAGCATCCTGGTACAGTTCATCTCCCGCCTGTGGCCCTCCCAGGGAGGCTGCGTCTTCATTCATGAGACTGTCAAGTTGATTTACTAGGAGATGAATGAAAGAGTCGGGGCGTGAATGAAAGGGAGGGGGGGGGTGAATGAAGGTAGTGAAAGAAGACTCGTGTCCCGCGGAGTACATATACAAACGTACACTCAAAAGTCAACGTACTAACAACTAATAGGTCGCGTTTTTTACGATTTCGTAGCCAACGTTACAAATGCGGCCTATTATGAAAAGTAACGGTTTACAAATATTCCCGTTTTCTATGTACCGAACTCGACAGGTTGGGTGGGTTGCCAGGGTTCGTTCGAGTCTGGTTAGGCTAAAAGGCTGGAATTTCTACAGTGTCAAATCAAGAGAAAGTCTGAGTACTTCTGGTTTCAACTCTTTTGACCATGTCGTAGCTCAGTCGATTAAGGTAGTGTCTGGGATGCTCTCGGACGCAGGTTCGAATCCTCGTCACGGCCCTTGTGGATTTGTCCATCTGAGTACCCAGCTACGAGCTTCCATAAACACACACACACACATACAGGGGGTTAGGGGGCCTGGTAGCCTGGTGGATAGCGTGCAGGACTCGTAATTCTGTGGCGCGGGTTCGATTCCCGCACCAGGCAGAAACAAATGGGCAAAGTTTCTTTCACCCGGAATGCCCCTCTTACCTAGCAGTAAATAGGTACCTGGGAGTTAGTCAGCTGTCACGGACTGCTTCCTGAGGTGTGTGTGTGGGGGGGGGGGGAGGGAAAGTAGTTAGGAAACAGTTGATTGACAGTTGAGAGGCGGGCCGAAAGAGCAAAGCTCAACCCCCGCAAGCACAACTAGGTGAGTAAACACACACACACACACACACACACACACACACACACACACACACACACACACACACACACACACACACACACACACACACACACACACACACACACACACACACACACACACACTGAGGAGAATCACCAATGAAGATCTGTTTCATTTGGCCATCAATGTAAGTTAACTCAGCCGTTGAAGAAGAGAAGTTGGCTGTAGCGTATGACACTAAACGCTCATGCACATATAAACTTAAATAATACCTTCATTAACAACTTTGATCAGTTAAATCCTCTCTTAGCATAAAGCAGGTGAACCACACGCCTCTAAGAAGTACACTCAATAAACAGAGAAAAGCATTTACCTGTATCAATGAACACTCTTGCTGACTTCTTCGTACCCCCTGGAGTCCTCTCTGTCTCCATTTTCCTCTTGCTCCTCCTCTCTTTCACTTTCTCCACCTCCTCTTCTCCCTTCTTGATCTTCTTATCACCTGGCCCGCCAGTTCCACCATTCGCGACAGGAATTTCTCTCATAATCTCGAGTTTCTGCGTTCCAAGTGAAACATCTTCCATCTTTAATATGTTATCAAAATAATAATTGTCAGTTCTCTCTCTGTTTCCTTGAGCGTCCACTATGGCAACGGTTGCCGCTTCGTTATGTGTTAGTACCTCCAATGGTTGTTCAGTACGTGTCACTTCCGTGTCTGTGACTTCGTTAATGGTGGCGCCAGGCGCTGATCCACTGGCATCCACCAGCGGTGGCTCACTGGGCGTGCCATCGTCACCGTTAATGCTGTGGGTGTTGTGTCGGGTCGAGTCTCCCTGAGAGCTTTGCCTGTCATCCAGGGCCAGACCCTCCTTCATAATATGGACGACCTCCATTACCCACTCATCCTTCATGACGTGGATGCCATCCATGCCAGACTCATCCTTCGTAACGTGGTTGTCATCCATGGACGAACCATCATCCGTCGTGCAAATAACTTGCATATTATCCACAGAACAGTTCTTCATAACATCACAGCAATCCATGGCTAAGCCATCATCCATGACAAAACTATCCTTTATGACGGAGATATCATTTATGACAGATCCATTATTCACTACATGACTCTGAGACATGACAGAGTCATCTTCTATGACGTCAGCCATTCCGTCATTAAGATCACCGCTGTTGACGGGGTGGTCTTCCTCAACACCTCCGGCAGCAGCAGCGTCGGCCAAATTTGGCAAGTCGTTCACCTTGGTATCGGCCACACGCATGTACTTGCCCTTCGTCTCCTGGTCTTGAGCACATTCCTGCAGACTAGTGAGCGCTGCAGATGCTGGACTCTGTCGCTGACACATATCTTCGCCCGCTTCGCCCGAGCGCTCTTCGGCTCTTGGGGCTTCTTCACTCGCAACGTTTTCAACGATGTCAGTCTTCTCTTCACCCTCGTCCATTTCTTCAAACTCTGTAATTTCATCAACTGGCTTGGTAATATCCATGTTAAGAAGACTCTCAGCACCTCGTCTGCCGTCCCTGGCGTTGAGCTCGCAGTCTTGTCTTGTAATGTGATCTTCGAAGTCCACAACGTCTGTCTCCTCCTCCTCCAGGTTCAAATCTTTAAACTGTTTTTCAACACTCTTTACTGTATCCTTCAGTAGTCTATTCGACAACTTTAGAGTGGTAGGGCGACGTACATCCCTTATGGGTTTCGACCCCTTGTCCTGGGGAAGACCTTTGGGTCCACTAGCGGCACTGATCTTCTCCAAAGGCTCAACGATGGGGTTGTTAGCGTGTTCCTTGATGACCATCTTCTTTGGTTTGATTTCCATGTCCGAGTTGCTTCTTTCTGATTTCTTCCTCTTTGGAATAACTTTGGTTTCCTTCTTTGTCTCGGTCGTTTTTGTATTCTTTCCTTCGTGTTCTCGATGTCGTTCCCTGTCGGGTCTTCCCTTTTTCCCACTTTCCCGTTCTTCCTTCTTTGTGGACACGTCTCCACATCTCTCGGTATTCCGATTCTCATTTGTCTTTTCTTTGGCGACTTTGGCATCTCTTAACCTGGTTCTCAGCCCCTGAGGTAGTTTCTTAAGTGTCGAAATCACGCCCGTCTCGACGACACAGGCAGTCGTTCCTTTCGAGATCGGAGGAAGCTTATCCGTATTCCTCAGTCGTGTCGGGGAGACGAATTTCGAGGAATAAGGTACAGTTCGTCGCGGCGACGACGATGCCGAACTCGAAGTCGAAGTCGGTAACTTGGAAGAGGGACAAGGCGAGGGCAAGGTCGGGACGTTGGGCAAGGAGTGTGATGCCCGTCTCAGAGGGTACGACGCCCCTGGCGTCTGGTGTGACGCCGGGGGAGGTGTGTGACGGGTGTGTGACGGAGACGTCGCTCCTTTGGACGGGTGTGAGAAGCGAGGATTGACCGCAGGATGACAGGGCGGCGGTACCCTGTACCAGGTGGTGGTGGCGGTGGTGGGGGCATTTTTGACAGGCATGACTGTGTCAAAGGTCAAGCCTCAACCCCTATTAAATCCATCCGATTATCCCCCTTACACGGAACCCATTACGGAAGAATTGTTGTGATCCTGACAACTAAATATCGCCGTGTTTACATGCTCGCTTTCCCTTTTACCCAAGACAATATGGATAGCTGGTCTTCTTTGACCCGTGAGACAACGAACCAGCTGACGAGCCATTCACAACAAAAACACAACAAACGCAGGGGCTGGAACAAGGAAACTTCGGAATCATGGAGAAACAAAATAGTTGTAAGTAGAGCTGATGGGCGCGGGCGGACAAGTCGCTGTGGGTCAGCTGGGAGGGTGAGGTGGCTGTCCTGGTGTGTCACACTGTGTAGCCAGGGTCAGGGAGGGTGAGGTGGCTGGCCGGGTGTGTCACACTGTGTAGCCAGGGTCAGGGAGGGTGAGGTGGCTGACCTGGTGTGTCACACTGTGTAGCCAGGGTCAGGGAGGGTGAGGTGGCTGAACTGGTGTGTCATACTGTGTAGCCAGGGTCAGGGAGGGTGAGGTGGCTGACCTGGTGTGTCACACTGTGTAGCCAGGGTCAGGGAGGGTGAGGTGGCTGACCTGGTGTGTCACACTGTGTAGCCAGGGTCAGGGAGGGTGAGGTGGCTGACCTGGTGTGTCACACTGTGTAGCCAGGGTCAGGGACGGTGAGGTGGCTGTCCTGGTGTGTCACACTGTGTAGCCAGGGTCAGGGACGGTGAGGTGGCTGTCCTGGTGTGTCACACTATGTAGCCAGGGTCAGGGACGGTGAGGTGGCTGACCTGGTGTGTCACACTATGTAGCCAGGGTCAGGGACGGTGAGGTGGCTGTCCTGGTGTGTCACACTGTGTAGCCAGGGTCAGGGAGGGTGAGGTGGCTGACCTGGTGTGTCACACTATGTAGCCAGGGTCAGGGACGGTGAGGTGGCTGGCCTGACGTGTCACACTGTGTAGCCAGGGTCAGGGAGGGTGAGGTGGCTGGCCTGACGTGTCACACTGTGAAGCCAGGGTCACGGAGGGTGAGGTGGCTGGCCTGACGTGTCACACTGTGAAGCCAGGGTCACACCTAACTTCTATCTTATTAATGTCAAGAAAATCTCTAAATTTACACATTTTCACTTCACATTTTTCTGTTCATACGTCACATGTTCACTGCTTTACATTTTTCTGTTCATATCAAATGTTCACTGTTAGTTTCAAGGCTTCCTTACATTTCTACCACACAAGACATTAACTGCACTATTCTCGCCGAGGATACAGTTAAAAACTGCCGTTACAGTGCCTTGCTTAACCAACAGGTGCCACACACTTTCAAGAAACTAATCGTCCAACATGTAGAATCCACAAGGAGCGCGGGTAAACCGCAAATGAAATTACAATTTGGTCAAAAATCGCTTTAGATGGCGTTGACACGTGACGGAGTAGCCGGAGCCCACACACACGGCCCTCTCCCTCCCACCTCCAGAGCAACACTGAGCTACCCACCCCCTCTCTAGCCCTCAGCCAGCCAGGCACCACACACACAGCTGCCACTCTATCCAGTGCCACCATTCCTCTATCCCCCCCCAACCACTTACGAAACCTCTACATCTTTCCTCAATCATAACAGCTGTGTTTACATTTATTAAAAACAGTTTACGAGCTGAGAAACGTCACAGTCGCCAGATAATTACAATAAGCAACCTCATAACAGCTTCAGAGCTCATAAACTGGATAAATGGAGCGACGCTGCCCAATAAATTCGCCCTTCGGGGCAGAATTAAAAGGGATAGGCCGTATGAGGAGAGGGGGGGAGGAAGGAATTATCAAGGGAAAGCGCCAAGCCATTACGACTATATAGCACTGGGAAGGGGTCAGGATAAGGATTTGGGATGGGACGGGGGGAAGGAATGGTGCCCAACCACTTGTGGGACGGTCGGGGATTGAACGCCGATCTGCATGAAGCGAGACTGTTGCTCTACCGTCCAGCCCAAGTGATTGGACAGGGGGGGGAGGGAGAGTAGGCCACTACAATACCCTCAAGTGACCATCCTACAAGACTACTCACGACTAATACATCATACAGCCTCTTAATAACCTAAAGTGCTTCAAGTCGTTCATTATATAACCACTTCAATGATTACTTTCACAGTAAATGTTCAAAATAGTTAAAAAAATGTATATATAAATCTGTCGATATCAGTGTTGGTATATATATCTTGCTATAATTAGTACGTCATTAGTGCATAGTGATAAGTGCAACAAAAATGCATTTGATATCATAGGGCCTCAGATATTTGATATGATAAGTCATCAGACATTTGATATCATAAGTCATCAGACATTTGATATCATAAGTCACCAGACATTTGATATCATAAGACGACGCGGGACACATCGTTTCTGACATTTGCCTGACATTTGTCCTTCACGTAGAGCATTGGATCTTAACCTTTCACGGTCACTCAGCACGCCAATGATAACACGATATGTCCGACCCCCCCCCTCCCCCCCTTCCTTAGACTGTCCTCCACCCCTTCCCAATAATTACTCAATATGTTCCCAATACCACCTTCGGTAAATTATCGAAATCACCACCATTACCACCACCACTACTACCATGACCACCACCACCACCACCACTACTACCACCACCACCACCGCGAGGAAGGAATGCCTCTGGCAGTAACCACGAGGAGGAATGCCTCTGCTAACCACGAGGGAGGAATGCCTCTGACTAACCACGAGGGAGGAATGCCTCTGACTAACCACGAGGGAGGAATGCCTCTGACTAACCACGAGGAAGGAATGCCTCTGACTAACCACGAGGGAGGAATGCCTCTGACTAACCACGAGGAGGAATGCCTCTGGCTGTAACCACGAGGGAGGAATGCCTCTGGCTGTAACCACAAGGAAGGAATGCCTCTGGCTGTAACCACGAGGAAGGAATGCCTCTGGCTGTACCACGAGGAGGAATGCCTCTGGCTGTAACCACGAGGAAGGAATGACTCTGGCTGTAACCACGAGGAAGGAATGCCTCTGGCTGTAACCACGAGGAGGAATGCCTCTGGCTGTAACCACGAGGAAGGAATGACTCTGGCTGTAACCACGAGGAAGGAATGACTCTGGCTGTAACCACGAGGGAGGAATGCCTCTGGCTGTAACCACGAGGAAGGAATGACTCTGGCTGTAACCACAAGGAAGGAATGCCTCTGGCTGTAACCACGAGAAAGGAATGACTCTGGCTGTAACCACGAGGAAGGAATGACTCTGGCTGTAACCACGAGGGAGGAATGCCTCTGACTAACCACGAGGGAGGAATGCCTCTGGCTGTAACCACGAGGGAGGAATGCCTCTGGCTGTAACCACGAGGGAGGAATGCCTCTGGCTGTAACCACGAGGAAGGAATGCCTCTGGCTGTAACCACGAGGGAGGAATGCCTCTGGCTGTAACCACGAGGGAGGAATGCCTCTGCTCTGTAACGCTAAAAATCATGAACTTGTTTCAACTGCATATCGACTTCCTCTGAGTTGATTTCCTAATCAACAAAATTCACAAATTAAAAATCTAATTCCATTTGAAGAATGTCAAGACATTCTAAATTGAATTTTTCTGTGAATTTGTCGTTGAAACATAAAAAGTTCATTGTAACTTGTCGCGGGCTGACCTACTTACCGAAGGAGCCGCGCTGACCAGAGGTGACAGCGGCGGTGACAGAGGCGGTGACAGAGGCGGTGACAGAGGCGGGTGACCCCGTGAGGCCCGTCGACAACCGATAGACAGGAAGACTGACAGGTGACAAGGTAGCATAGCGACCCGGCGACCATGAAGCTACGGGAACGGACGGTATATGTGACAGTTTCTGCTGTCTCACTTCCCACTGCTGGCTGGCGGGCTGGCTGGCTGGCTGGCTGGGTGACTGGCTGTCTCACTTCCCACTGGCTGGCTGGCTGGCTGGCTGGCTGGCTGGCTGGCTGGCTGGCTGGCTGGCTGGCTGGCTGGCTGGCTGCTGGCTGGCTGGGTGACTGCAGGCTGACTGGCTGGGTGACTGCATGGCTGACTGGCTGGGTGACTGGCTGACTGACTGACTGACTGACTGACTGACTGACTGACTGACTGACTGACTGACTGACTGACACTAATACTAAAACCACACACACACACACACACACACACACACACACAACACACCACACACACACACATCTCTCTCAACAACAACAAAACGGCGGCGGCGGCCCCGCGCGCGCTGTGTGTGTGTGTGTTGTGTGTTTCTTGAGTGTGTCAGTAGTGTGTTTGTGGTGGGTGTGGTTTTTCGTCTTCGTGGTCCGTCCGTCCTTCACGTACCCGTCCGTCAACCGTCGTCGTCGTCCGTCCGTCGTCCGTCGCCCCCGTCCCCCCGCCCGTCCGCCCCCACTGCCCCTCCCACCCAACCCACTCACCCACACCACAAACACAACCAGCCACCACCAGCCAGCCAGCCAGCCATCCATCCATCCATCCATCCGCGCAGCCAGCCAGCCAGCCAGCACAGCCATCCAGTGGGAAGTAGACAGCCATTCACCCAGCCAGCCAGCCACCCAGCCAGCCAGCCATGCCCGTGGGAAAGTGAGACAGCAGAAACTGTCACAATATGCCGTCCGTTCCCGTAGCTTCATGATCGCCGGGTTCCCGCTAAGTGAATGCTACCTTGTCAACCTGTCAGTCACTTCCTGTCTATCGTTTCGACGGGCCTCACGGTGTCACGCCTCTGTCACTCTGCCGTCTGTCACCGCCTCTGTCACCGCCGCTGTCACCCTCTGGTCAGTCGCGGCTCCTTCGTAAGTAGGTCAGCCCGCGACAAGTTAAAGTGAACGTTTTATGTTTCAACGACAAATTCACAGAAAAATTCAATTTAGAATGTCTTGACATTCTTCAAATGGAATTAGATTTTTAATTTGTGAATTTTGTTGATTAGGAAATCAACTCAGAGGAAGTCGATTATGTTCAGTTGAACAAGTTCATGATTTTTTAGCGTTACAGAAGCAGAAGGGCATTCCTCCCTCGTTGTTACAGCCAGAGGCATTCCTCCGTACCAGAGCATCCTCTGTGTTACAGCCAGAGGCATTCCTTCCTTCGGTGGTTACAGCCAGAGCTTCCTCCCCCGTGGTTACAGCCAGAGGCATTCCTCCCTCGTTGTTACAGCCAGAGGCATTCCTCCCTCGTAGTTACAGCCAGAGGCATTCCTCCCTCGTATGTTACAGCCAGAGGCATTCCTCCCTCGTAGTTACAGCCAGAGGCATTCCTCCCTCGTTGTTACAGCCAGAGGCATTCCTCCTTGTGTTACAGCCAGAGTCATTCCTTCCCGTCGGTTACAGCCAGAGGCATTCCTCCCTCGGTTACAGCCAGAGGCATTCCTCCCTCGTGTTACAGCCAGAGGCATTCCTCCCTCGGTTACAGCCAGAGGCATTCCTTCCTCGTGGGTTACAAGCCAGAGGCATTCCTTCCTCGTGGTTACAGCCAGAGTCATTCCTTCCTCGTGGTTACAGCCAGAGGGCATTTCCTTCCCGTGGTTACAGCCGGGCATTCTCTTGCCTCGTGGTTACAGACAAGGCTTCTTCCTTGTGGTTACAGCAGAGGCATTCCTCCCTCGAGGTTACAGCCAGAGGCATTCCTTCCTCGTGGTTGTCAGAGGCATTCTCCTCGTGGTTAGAGTCAGAGTGCTCCCTTCCTCGTGGTTAGTCAGAAGGCAATTCCTCCTCTGGTTAGTCAGAGGCATTCCATTCCCCTCGTGTTTAGTACAAGGCATTCCTCCTCCCTCGTGGTTAGTCAGAGGCATTCCTCCCTCGTGTTACAGCCAGAGGCATTCCTTCTCGCGGTAGGTGGTGGTGGTATGTAGTGGTGGTGGTGGTGGTGGTCATGGTAGATAGTGGTGGTGGTAATGGTGTGATTTCGATAATTTACCGAAGGTGGTATTGGGAAAAAAAAAAAAACTATTGAGTAAGTTATTGGGAAGGGTGGAGGACAGTTCTAGGAAGGGGGGGAGGGGGAGGTCGGACATATTCGTGTTATACATTTGGCGGTGCTGAGTGACCGGAAAGGTTTTTAAGATCCAATGCGGTGGGGCTAGGCGGATAGGACAGGACTAAATGTCAGGCAAATTCAGAAACGATGTGTCCCCGTCGTCTTATGTGTGTGCAAATGTCTGAGTGGACTTAGATAGGGCGTCAAATGTTTCTATGAGGGCGGTTTGTATTCAAATGTCTGGGAGTGTCACTTATCATATCAAAGTATCTGAGTGGGCCGCTAATGTGATATAAATGCTTTTTGTGCACTTATCACTATGCACTAATGACGTACTAATTAAGCAAGATATATATACCAACACTGATATCGACAGATTTATATATACATTTTTTTAACTATTTTGAACATTTACTGTGAAAGTAATCATTGAAGTGGTTATATAATGAACGACTTGAAGCACTTTAGGTTATTAAGAGGCTGTATGATGTATTAGTCGTGAGTAGTCTTGTAGGATGGTCACTTGAGGGTATTGTAGTGGCCCTACTCCTCCCTCCCCCCCCCCCCTGTCCAATCACTTGGGCTGGACGGTAGAGCAAACGATCTCGCTTCAAGCAGATCGGCGATCAATCCCCGACCGTCCAACAAGTGGTTGGACACCATTCCTTCCCCCGTCCCATCCCAAATCCTTATCCTGAACCCTTCCAGTGCATATAGTCTAATGACTTGGCCCTTTCCCTTGGATAATTCCTTCCCCCCCTCTTCCCTCCCATACGCCTATCCCTTTTAATTCTGCCCCGAAGGGCGATATTTATTGGGCAGCGTCGCTCCATTTATCCAGTTTATGAGCTCTGAAGCTGTTATGAGTTGCTTATTTGTATTATCTTGGCGGACTGTGCTTCCTCAGCTCGTAAACTGTTTTAAAAATGTAAACACATCTGTTATGATTGAGGAAATATGTATAGGTTTCGTAAGTGTTGTGGGGGGATAGAGGAAATGGTGGCAACTGATAGAGTGGCAAGCTGTGTGTTGTGTGCCTGGTGCTGGCTGAGGGCTAGAGAGGGGGGTGGGTAGCCTCAGTGTTGCTGCCTGGAGGTGGGGAGGTGAGTAAGAGGGCGTGTGTGTGGGCTCCGGCTACTCCGTCACGTGTCAACGCCATCTAAAGCGATTTTTACAAATTGGTAATTTCATTTGCGGTTTACCACCGCGCCCTCCTTGTGGATTCTACATGTTTGGACGATTAGTGTTCTTGAAAGTGTGTGGGCACCTGTGGTTAAGCAACGGCACTGGTACGGCCAGTTTTTAACCTGTATCCTCGGCGAGATAGTGCAGTTAATGTCTTGTGTGGTAGAAATGTAAGGAAGCCTTGAAACTAACAGTGAACATTTGATATGAAACAGAAAATGTACAGCAGTGACATG
>WNGS01167104.1:3375518-3408018 GCA_020271785.1 Procambarus virginalis | reverse complement strand
ATGCATTCCACCTGTTAACTACTCTGACACTGAAAAAGTTCTTTCTAACGTCACTGTGGCTCATGTGGGTACTAAGATTCCACCTGTGTCTCCTTGTTCGTGTTCTACCCATGGTAAATAGTTTGTCTTTGTCCACCCTGTCAATTTCCCTAATAATTTTTGTATTGGTTATCATGTCTCCCCTTACTCTTCTGTCTTCCAGGGACGTGAGGTTTACTCACATAGCCTTTCTCGTAGCTCTACCTCTCAGTTCCGGGACGAGTCTGGTGGCATACCTCTGAATCTTCTCTAACTTGTCTTGTGTTTACTAGGTATGGACTCCAAGCTGGAGCTGCATACTCCAGGACTGGTCTGACATAAGTGGTATACAAGGTCCTGAAAGATTCCTTACACAAGTTTCTAAAGGCAGTTCTATGTTGGTCAGTCTAGCATATGCTGCTGATTTTAGCGTTTTGATGTGGCCTCTGGGGACAGGTTCGGTGCGATATCAACCCCCAGATCTTTCTCTCTATTTGACTCGTGCAGGATTTCACCTCCAGATGTACCTTGTGTTCACCTCCTGCTCCCTTCTCCTAATTTCATTACTTTACACTTACCTGAGTTGAACTTTAGCGCCATTTTCTAGACCATTCCTGGGGAATGTGAGGAACCATTCCTCACATTAAGAAAGTGTGTGTGTGTGTGTGTGGTGTTGTGTGGTGTGTGTGTTGTGTGTGTGTGGTGGTGGTGTGTGTGTGTGTGTGTGTGTTGTGTGTGTGTGTGTGTGTGTGTTGTTGTACTCACCTATTTGTACTCACCTATTTGTGCTTGCGGGGTTGAGCTTGGCTCTTTGGTCCCCCCTCTCAACTGTCAATCAACTGGTGTACAATTCCCGAGCCCTACTGGGCTCTCCATATCTACACTTGAAACTGTGTATGGAGTCAGCCTCCACCACATCACTGCCTAAGCATCCATCCGTTAACTACTCTGACACTGAAAAAGTTCTTCTAACGTCTCTGTGGCTCATGTGGGTACTCAGTTTCCACCTTGTCCCCTGTGTCCCTGTTCGCGTCCCCCAGTGTTGAATATTTGTCCTTGTCTACCCGTCGATTCCTCTGAGGATTTTGTAGGTTGTGATCATATCTCCCCTTACTCTTCTGTCTTCCAGTGTCGTAAGGTGCATTTCCCGCAGCCTTTCCTCGTACTCATGCCTCTTAGTTTGTGTGGTGTGTGTGTGTGTGTGTGTGTGTGTGTGTGTGTGGTGTGTGTGTGTGTGTGTGTGTGCCGCTTAGAAACATTTCACGTAATCAGTTGGTGAAGCAGGGGCACGGCAGCAGCTAGCACGTGCCCAACCCCACAAACCGGGGCACGGCAGCCATCCGGTGCCCGGATACCCCCCCGCCCCTGGCGCCGCACGATGCACTGCGCGATAATTAACAGGTTATAATTGGTTAAAAGCAATTTCTGGAAGTTGAGAGGTGGAAGGATGTAACCACTAGCCCCCACACACACTGAGGTGGATAGGAGCACGAGGCCCAAAGCGAGGATAGCGGCCACTTCCAGCAAGTTCTGGAAGGTTCTTCTACCCTCTAAGTTAGTTACCCCTGCGTCCAGGATCGTCTTGAAATAACGTGATCTAGAAGTGTTGCTTGGAGCGGCCGGCAGGAACTTGTCTAATAATCTCATTCAACAGGAGAACAGCGAGAGTAGAAGGGATCGCCAGCCGGCATGGCCGCGCGGTAACCGACTCGTCCAGTGTCGTACGACGGTAATCCGGATTAGACAGCCTAATGTGTCCGCGTCTGTCACGGGTCGTCTAAACCAGTACACATCACGTCTTGCCTCCCCCCCCTCGCTGTATCTGTTACTCCCTAAGCCTCTAACACACACGTGACAGGTGAGACACATGTGGCAGGCGACACATGTGGCAGGCGACACATGTGGCAGGCGACACATGTGGCAGGCGACATAGATGGCAGGTGGTTTTTGAGTGATGATATGTCTTAGCCCAGGTTCCTGGTACCCCTCCCCCCCACCCCCTATCCACCAAATCACGACAAACTAACTTTACCAGTAACTTCATCAGTAACTTCACCAATAAGATCATCCTCCAGGGTGGAGTCAGATGCCCAGCAAAAAGAAACCCCCGTCGCAATATAGCAGCAACGTTATTACAAAATAAAGTTTGCAGTTAGGCTGTGTGTTGTGTGGTGGGGGAAGCATGGAAGGGGGGAGGAACCAGGCGCCGAGTCCAGACGCCATGGACCGGTTCCAGTCAGTCCGACTGGACAGTCCAGGGCGAGGCCCGCTGACTACGTCCCCTCGGACGACTGGCCGGCTTCCAGGAAGGCACCGGACGAATTAAGACACCCACAGCAGAAGGGCGCTTGGGGGGGGGGAAGGGATATCTGGGAGGCTGATATCCAACACATAAAACCATAACAATTAGAAGGCGGGGTCCAAGAGCTAACAGCTCGATCCTGCAGACACAGAGGTCAATACACACATCAACCATACACAGACGAGAGAACTGGCATCCTGACTGCTCTAGATAAGTGACGTCATAATCAATGACCCCTCCTCATGAGGAAGGTCAATGACCCTCATCATCCTCATGGTCACGGGTCATGAGCAATGTGTGTGACCCTCGTCGCAGTTCCAGGATGGGCGACCAGAGTTTATAGTGGGTCAATACTCTTTCCCCCTCAATAAAAATGGAAAGAGTGTAATAATTGATGATAATGAATATTAGTACAGACACACACGTAACACACACACACACACAGACACAGACACAGACACAGACACCACACACACACACACACACACACCCACACACACACACACACCACACACACACACACCACACACACACCACACCCACACACACACACACACACACAGGGACGTTAGAAAGAACTTTTTCAGTGTCAGAGTAGTTAACAGGTGGAATGCATTAGGCAGTGATGTGGTGGAGGCTGACTCCATACACAGTTTCAATGAAGATGATAGAGCCCAATAGGCTCAGGAATCTGTACACCAGTTGACTGACAGTTGAGAGGCGGGACCAAGAGCCAGAGCTCGACCCCCGCAAGCACAAATAGGGGAGTACACACATGAGTAAAAGGACTAGTACAGCCCTCGGGGGGTCCATGAAGTCATCACACGATGAATAACCAGAAGCATCAGAGTCAGCTTCATCACCTTTAAACACACAGGGCGGCCAGGGACCCCAAAGACCAACCGAACCTTTCCGGATTAAACTTGTCTAAGCTACTGAAGGAACTTGCTTTCACCCCCATGTCCAGAGGGTCACCCCGTCACGCCTGAACCACCAAGGTGACGTTGCGAAACAGAATAGACAGTAAACCTAGAGTCTAAATGAGAGAGAGACGGGAGCCCTTGCGCTAAACAACATTAATGGTAACTGATAACTAATGGTAATCACTGCAAGGTCGCAGAGAGGGGCATCAGGAGTAAACTCAAGTTGCAACTTGAGGGAGGCAACATCTCAATACCGAGTCTCAGGAGTCCAGGAGGACTCCTGAGCTAAGGATGTGAGGCCTGCAGCTTCTCTGACTGCCCAAGAGCCTTCGACGCAGTACTACACAAGCCTCATACAGGAGGTAGGCAGCACAGAGAACGGGAAGTACAGCATTAAACTGAGTGAGTGAGAGAGAGAGAAGAGTAACAGACGTAGAGGAGAGTAGTAACTGTAGAGAAGAGGAGTAAGTGTAGATCAGTCTAAGACAAGAACCCTAAAAATTAAGTCCTACTGTATACCATCCTTTTCTCCATACTTGCAACCCATATAAAGAAGGGACCCAAACTGTATTACGTAAAGAAGGGACCCAAACTGTATTACGTAAAGAAGGGACCCAAACTGTATTACGTAACGAAGGTACCCAAACTGTATTACGTAACGAAGGTACCCAAACTGTATTACGTAACGAAGGTACCCAAACTGTATTACGTAAAGAAGGGACCCAAACTGTATTACGTAACGAAGGTACCCAAACTGTATTACGTAACGAAGGTACCCAAACTGTATTACGTAACGAAGGTACCCAAACTGTATTACGTAAAGAAGGACCCAAACTGTATTACGTAAAGAAGGGACCCAAACTGTATTACGTAAAGAAGGGACCCAAACTGTATTACGTAAAGAAGGGACCCAAACTGTATTACGTAAAGAAGGGACCCAAACTGTATTACGTAACGAAGGGACCCAACTGTATTACGTAAAGAAGGGACCCAAACTGTATTACGTAAAGAAGGGACCCAAACTGTATTACGTAAGAAGGGACCCAAACTGTATTACGTAAAGAAGGGACCCAAACTGTATTACGTAAAGAAGGGACCCAAACTGTATTACGTAACGAAGGGACCCAAACTGTATTACGAAAGAAGGGACCCAAACTGTATTACGTAACGAAGGTACCCAAACTGTATTACGTAACGAAGGTACCCAAACTGTATTACGGTAACGAAGGAACGGCTGACTGTACTGTAAAACTTATCTATGTCAGTTGATGTGAAAGGGAAGGACGGTAAGAACAGAACCTGGAACAGACAGCAACAACAGAACGGAACACGAATTGCCACTTGATTGACGGTTGAGAGGCGGGACCAAAGAGTCAGAGCTCAACCCCCGCAAGCACACTAGGTGAGTACGAGAGACATCAACAACAGCAAGTGAAACAGACAGCATCAACAGAACACACGTGAGATATCACAAACAGAACACGTGAGATATCAACAACAGAACACGTGAGATATCAACATCAGAACACGTGAGATATCAACAGAACACACGTGAGATATCAACAACAGAACACGTGAGATATCAACAACAGAACACGTGAGATATCAACAACAGAACACGTGAGATATCAACAACAGAACACACGTGAGATATCAACAACAGAACACGTGAGATATCAACAACAGAACACGTGAGATATCAACAGAACACACGTGAGATATCAACAACAGAACACGTGAGATATCAACAACAGAACACGTGGAGATATCAACAACAGAACACGTGAGTATCAACAACAGACACGTGAGATATCAACAACAGAACACACGTGAGATATCAACAACAGAACACGTGAGATATCATCAACAGAACACGTGAGATATCAACAACAGAACACACGTGAGATATCAAAACAGAACAAGTAAGATATCAACAACAGAACACGTGAGATATCAACAGAACACGTGAGATATCAACAACAGAACACGTGAGATATCAACATCAGAACACGTAAGATATCAATAACAGAACACGTGAGATATCAACATCAGAACACGTGAGATACCAACAACAGAACACGTGAGATAACAACAGAACACGTGAGATATCAGCAACAGACCACGTAAGATATCAACAACATAATACGTAAGATATCAACAGAACACGTGAGATATCAACAACAGAACACGTGAGATAACATCAGAACACGTGAGATATCAGCAACAGAACACGTGAGATATCAGCAACAGAACACACGTGAGATATCAACAACAGAACACGTGAGATATCAACAACAGAACACACGTGAGATATCAACAACAGAACACGTGAGATATCAACAACAGAACACGTGAGATATCAACAACAGAACACGTGAGATATCAACAACAGAACACGTGAGATATCAACAACAGAACACGTGAGATATCAACAACAGAACACGTGAGATATCAACAACAGAACACGTGAGATATCAGCAACAGAACACACGTGAGATATCAACAACAGACCACGTGAGATATCAACAACAGAACACGTGAGATATCAAGAACAGACCACGTGAGATATCAACAACAGAACACGTGAGATATCAACAACAGACCACGTGAGATATCAACAACAGAACACGTGAGACATCAACAACAGAACACGTGAGATAACAACAGAACACGTGAGATATCAACAACAGAACACGTGAGATATCAACAACAGAACACGTGAGATATCAACAACAGAACACGTGAGATATCAACAACAGACCACGTGAGATATCAACAACAGAACACGTGAGATATCAACAACAGACCACGTGAGATATCAACAACAGAACACGTGAGACATCAACAACAGAACACGTGAGATAACAACAGAACACGTGAGATATCAACAACAGAACACGTGAGATATCAACAACAGAGCACGTGAGATATCAACAACAGAACACGTGAGATATCAACAACAGAACACGTGAGATATCAACAACAGAACACGTGAGATATCAGCAACAGAACACACGTGAGATATCAACAACAGACCACGTGAGATATCAACAACAGAACACGTGAGATATCAACAACAGACCACGTGAGATATCAACAACAGAACACGTGAGACATCAACAACAGAACACGTGAGATATCAACAACAGAACACGTGAGATATCAACAACAGAACACGTGAGATATCAACAACAGAACACGTGAGATATCAACAACAGAACACGTGAGATATCAACAACAGAACACGTGAGATATCAACAAAACACGTGAGATATCAACAACAGAACACGTGAGATATCAACAACAGAACACGTGAGATGTCAACAACAGAACACACGTGAGATATCAACAACAGAACACGTGAGATAACAACAGAACACGTGAGATATCAACAACAGAACACGTGAGATAACAACAGAACACGTGAGATATCAACAACAGAACACGTGAGATAACAACAGAACACGTGAGATATCAACAACAGAACACGTGAGATATCAACAGAACACGTAAGATATCAACAGAAGGATGCTCTGAAAGTTGAGCTGAACACCGCTGGCGAACCACAACACATTAACGTTAGTACCACATCCAGACCTGCCCAGCAGCTTTAACCACCTTCGACACCACCTACATGAGACCAGTACTTCAGCATGCAGCACACCTAGAACACTCGTCAAAAGAGACAGAAACTCGGAGAACTCTCAAGACTACGGGAAATAATCACGACATACAAGATACTTACGAGGAAGTACATTTTTACAGCGCATCAGTAGAATGATCAGACGAAGAGGCAGGCGAGACTAATGCCATTCTCAGTTTTTACAAAGGTTCAGCGGCTATTATATTAAAAATATGTGACCATTGAAAAGGAAGGGGGTCCAGGAGCTATAGCTGAACCAAACCAGCAGGATAAGGTATTAGTTACCCAGTAAGAGACTAGGGAGAGAGCGAGGCAATATGGCAGCATCCTGGTACAGTTCATCTCCCGCCTGTGGCCCTCCCAGGGAGGCTGCGTCTTCATTCATGAGACTGTCAAGTTGATTTACTAGGAGATGAATGAAAGAGTCGGGGCGTGAATGAAAGGGAGGGGGGGGTGAATGAAGGTAGTGAAAGAAGACTCGTGTCCCGCGGAGTACATATACAAACGTACACTCAAAAGTCAACGTACTAACAACTAATAGGTCGCGTTTTTTACAATTTCGTAGCCAACGTTACAAATGCGGCCTATTATGAAAAGTAACGGTTTACAAATATTCCCGTTTTCTATGTACCGAACTCGACAGGTTGGGTGGGTTGCCAGGGTTCGTTCGAGTCTGGTTAGGCTAAAAGGCTGGAATTTCTACAGTGTCAAATCAAGAGAAAGTCTGAGTACTTCTGGTTTCAACTCTTTTGACCATGTCGTAGCTCAGTCGATTAAGGTAGTGTCTGGGATGCTCTCGGACGTAGGTTCGAATCCTCGTCACGGCCCTTGTGGATTTGTCTATCTGAGTACCCAGCTACGAGCTAAAAATGGAAAGAGTGTAATAAAATTGATGATAATTATGAATATTAGTACAGACACACACGTACACACACACACACACA
The DNA here is from genome assembly GCA_020271785.1 of Procambarus virginalis. Taxonomy (NCBI): domain Eukaryota; kingdom Metazoa; phylum Arthropoda; class Malacostraca; order Decapoda; family Cambaridae; genus Procambarus; species Procambarus virginalis. Next base: position 3,400,188 of record WNGS01167104.1, on the reverse strand, counting down.
CAGACACAGACACAGACACAGACACACACACACACACACACACACACACACACACACACACACACACACACACACACACTACACATACAGGGGGTTAGGGGGCCTGGTAGCCTGGTGGATAGCGCGCAGGACTCGTAATTCTGTGGCGCGGGTTCGATTCCCGCACCAGGCAGAAACAAATGGGCAAAGTTTCTTTCACCCGGAATGCCCCTCTTACCTAGCAGTAAATAGGTACCTGGGAGTTAGTCAGCTGTCACGGGCTGCTTCCTGAGGTGTGTGTGTGGGGGGGGGGAGGGAAAGTAGTTAGGAAACAGTTGATTGACAGTTGAGAGGCGGGCCGAAAGAGCAAAGCTCAACCCCCGCAAGCACAACTAGGTGAGTAAACACACACACACACACACACACACACACACACACACACACACACACACACACACACACACACACACACACACACACACACACACACACACACACACACACTGAGGAGAATCACCAATGAAGATCTGCTTCATTTGGCCATCAATGTAAGTTAACTCAGCCGTTGAAGAAGAGAAGTTGGCTGTAGCGTATGACACTAAACGCTCATGCACATATAAATTAAATAATACCTTCATTAACAAATTTGATCAGTTAAATCCTGTCTTAGCATAAAGCAGGTGAACCAGACGTCTCTAAGAAGTACACTCAATAAACAGAGAAAAGCATTTACCTGTATCAATGAACACTCTTGCTGACTTCGTCGTGCCCCCTGGAGTCCTCTCTGTCTCCATTTTCCTCTTGCTCCTCCTCTCTTTCACTTTCTCCACCTCCTCTTCTCCCTTCTTGATCTTCTTCTTATCACCTGGCCCGCCAGTTCCACCATTCGCGGCAGGAATTTCTCTCATAATCTCGAGTTTCTGCGTTCCAAGTGAAACATCTTCCATCTTTAATATGTTATCAAAATAATAATTGTCAGTTCTCTCTCTGTTTCCTTGAGCGTCCACTATGGCAACGGTTGCCGCTTCGTTATGTGTTAGTACCTCCAATGGTTGTTCAGTACGTGTCACTTCCGTGTCTGTGACTTCGTTAATGGTGGCGCCAGGCGCTGATCCACTGGCATCCGCCAGCGGTGGCTCACTGGGCGTGCCATCGTCACCGTTAATGCTGTGGGTGCTGTGTCGGGTCGAGTCTCCCTGAGAGCTTTGCCTGTCATCCAGGGCCAGACCCTCCTTCATAATATGGACGACCTCCATTACCCACTCATCCTTCATGACGTGGATGCCATCCATGCCAGACTCATCCTTCGTAACGTGGTTGTCATCCATGGACGAACCATCATCCGTCGTGCAAATAACTTGCATATTATCCACAGAACAGTTCTTCATAACATCACAGCAATCCATGGCTAAGCCATCATCCATGACAAAACTATCCTTTATGACGGAGATATCATTTATGACAGATCCATTATTCACTACATGACTCTGAGACATGACAGAGTCATCTTCTATGACGTCAGCCATTCCGTCATTAAGATCACCGCTGTTGACGGGGTGGTCTTCCTCAACACCTCCGGCAGCAGCAGCGTCGGCCAAATTTGGCAAGTCGTTCACCTTGGTATCGGCCACACGCATGTACTTGCCCTTCGTCTCCTGGTCTTGAGCACATTCCTGCAGACCAGTGAGCGCTGCAGATGCTGGACTCTGTCGCTGACACATATCTTCGCCCGCTTCGCCCGAGCGCTCTTCGGCTCTTGGGGCTTCTTCACTCGCAACGTTTTCAACGATGTCAGTCTTCTCTTTACCCTCGTCCATTTCTTCAAACTCTGTAATTTCATCAACTGGCTTGGTAATAGCCATGTTAAGAAGACTCTCAGCACCTCGTCTGCCGTCCCTGGCGTTGAGCTCGCAGTCTTGTCTTGTAATGTGATCTTCGAAGTCCACAACGTCTGTCTCCTCCTCCTCCAGGTTCAAATCTTTAAACTGTTTTTCAACACTCTTTACTGTATCCTTCAGTAGTCTATTCGACAACTTTAGAGTGGTAGGGCGACGTACATCCCTTATGGGTTTCGACCCCTTGTCCTGGGGAAGACCTTTGGGTCCACTAGCGGCACTGATCTCCAAAGGCTCAACGATGGGGTTGTTAGCGTGTTCCTTGATGACCATCCTCTTTGGTTTGATTTCCATGTCCGAGTTGCTTCTTTCTGATTTCTTCCTCTTTGGAATAACTTTGGTTTCCTTCTTTGTCTCGGTCGTTTTTGTATTCTTTCCTTCGTGTTCTCGAAGTCGTTCCCTGTCGGGTCTTCCCTTTTTCTCACTTTCCCGTTCTTCCTTCTTTGTGGACACGTCTCCACATCTCTCGGTATTCCGATTCTCATTTGTCTTTTCTTTGGCGACTTTGGCATCTCTTAACCTGGTTCTCAGCCCCTGAGGTAGTTTCTTAAGTGTCGAAATCACGCCCGTCTCGACGACACAGGCAGTCGTTCCTTTCGAGATCGGAGGAAGCTTATCCGTATTCCTCAGTCGTGTCGGGGAGACGAATTTCGAGGAATAAGGTACAGTTCGTCGCGGCGACGACGATGCCGAACTCGAAGTCGAAGTCGGTAACTTGGAAGAGGGACAAGGCGAGGGCAAGGTCGGGACGTTGGGCAAGGAGTGTGATGCCCGTCTCAGAGGGTACGACGCCCCTGGCGTCTGGTGTGACGCCGGGGGAGGTGTGTGACGGGTGTGTGACGGAGACGTCGCTCCTTTGGACGGGTGTGAGAAGCGAGGATTGACCGCAGGATGACAGGGCGGCGGTACCCTGTACCAGGTGGTGGTGGCGGTGGTGGGGGCATTTTTGACAGGCATGACTGTGTCAAAGGTCAAGCCTCAACCCCTATTAAATCCATCCGATTATCCCCCTTACACGGAACCCATTACGGAAGAATTGTTGTGATCCTGACAACTAAATATCGCCGTGTTTACATGCTCGCTTTCCCTTTTACCCAAGACAATATGGATAGCTGGTCTTCTTTGACCCGTGAGACAACGAACCAGCTGACGAGCCATTCACAACAAAAACACAACAAACGCAGGGGCTGGAACAAGGAAACTTCGGAATCATGGAGAAACAAAATAGTTGTAAGTAGAGCTGATGGGCGCGGGCGGACAAGTCGCTGTGGGTCAGCTGGGAGGGTGAGGTGGCTGTCCTGGTGTGTCACACTGTGTAGCCAGGGTCAGGGAGGGTGAGGTGGCTGACCTGGTGTGTCACACTGTGTAGCCAGGGTCAGGGAGGGTGAGGTGGCTGACCTGGTGTGTCACACTGTGTAGCCAGGGTCAGGGAGGGTGAGGTGGCTGACCTGGTGTGTCACACTGTGTAGCCAGGGTCAGGGAGGGTGAGGTGGCTGACCTGGTGTGTCACACTGTGTAGCCAGGGTCAGGGAGGGTGAGGTGGCTGACCTGGTGTGTCACACTGTGTAGCCAGGGTCAGGGAGGGTGAGGTGGCTGACCTGGTGTGTCACACTGTGTAGCCAGGGTCAGGGAGGGTGAGGTGGCTGACCTGGTGTGTCACACTGTGTAGCCAGGGTCAGGGAGGGTGAGGTGGCTGACCTGGTGTGTCACACTGTGTAGCCAGGGTCAGGGAGGGTGAGGTGGCTGACCTGGTGTGTCACACTATGTAGCCAGGGTCAGGGAGGGTGAGGTGGCTGGCCTGACGTGTCACACTGTGTAGCCAGGGTCACGGAGGGTGAGGTGGCTGGCCTGACGTGTCACACTGTGAAGCCAGGGTCACACCTAACTTCTATCTTATTAATGTCAAGAAAATCTCTAAATTTACACATTTTCACTTCACATTTTTCTGTTCATACGTCACATGTTCACTGCTTTACATTTTTCTGTTCATATCAAATGTTCACTGTTAGTTTCAAGGCTTCCTTACATTTCTACCACACAAGACATTAACTGCACTATTCTCGCCGAGGATACAGTTAAAAACTGCCGTTACAGTGCCTTGCTTAACCAACAGGTGCCACACACTTTCAAGAAACTAATCGTCCAACATGTAGAATCCACAAGGAGCGCGGGTAAACCGCAAATGAAATTACAATTTGGTCAAAAATCGCTTTAGATGGCGTTGACACGTGACGGAGTAGCCGGAGCCCACACACACGGTCCTCTCCCTCCCACCTCCAGAGCAACACTGAGCTACCCACCCCTTCTCTAGCCCTCAGCCAGCCAGGCACCACACACACAGCTGCCACTCTATCCAGTGCCACCATTCCTCTATCCCCCCCCCAACCACTTACGAAACCTCTACATCTTTCCTCAATCATAACAGCTGTGTTTACATTTATTAAAAACAGTTTACGAGCTGAGAAACGTCACAATCGCCAGATAATTAAAATAAGCAACCTCATAACAGCTTCAGAGCTCATAAACTGGATAAATGGAGCGAAGCTGACCAATAAATCGCCCTTCGGGGCAGAATTAAAAGGGATAGGCCGTATGAGGAGGGGGGGGAGGAAGGAATTATCAAGGGAAGCGCCAAGCCATTACGACTATATAGCACTGGGAAGGGGTCAGGATAAGGATTTGGGATGGGACGGGGGGAAGGAATGGTGCCCCAACCACTTGTGGGCGGTCGGGGATTGAACGCCGATCTGCATGAAGCGAGACTGTTGCTCTACCGTCCAGCCCAAGTGATTGGACAGGGGGGGGGGGAGGAGTAGGCCACTACAATACCCTCAAGTGACCATCCTACAAGACTACTCACGACTAATACATCATACAGCCTCTTAATAACCTCAAGTGCTTCAAGTCGTTCATTATATAACCACTTCAATGATTACTTTCACAGTAAATGTTCAAAATAGTTAAAAAAATATATATAAATCTGTCGCTATCAGTGTTGGTATATATATCTTGCTATAATTAGTACGTCATTAGTGCATAGTGATAAGTGCAACAAAAATGCATTTGATATCATAGGGCCTCAGATATTTGATATGATAAGTCATCAGACATTTGATATCATAAGTCATCAGACATTTGATATCATAAGTCACCAGACATTTGATATCATAAGACGACGCGGGACACATCGTTTCTGACATTTGCCTGACATTTGTCCTTCACGTAGAGCATTGGATCTTAACCTTTCACGGTCACTCAGCACGCCAATGATAACACGATATGTCCGACCCCCCCCCCCCCCCCTTCCTTAGACTGTCCCCCCCCCTTAGACTGTCCTCCCCCCTCCCCCCTTCCTCAGACTGTCCTCCACCCCTTCCCAATAATTACTCAATATGTTCCCAATACCACCTTCGGTAAATTATCGAAATCACCACTATTACCACCACCACTACTACCATGACCACCACCACCACACCACCACGAGGGAGAATGCCTCTGGCTGTACCACGAGGGAGGAATGCCTCTGGCTGTAACCACGAGGGAGGAATGCCTCTGGCTGTAACCACGAGGGAGGAATGCCTCTGGCTGTAACCACGAGGAGGAATGCCTCTGGCTGTAACCACGAGGGAGGAATGCCTCTGGCTGTAACCACGAGGGAGGAATGCCTCTGGCTGTAACCACGAGGGAGGAATGCCTCTGGCTGTAACCACGAGGGAGGAATGCCTCTGGCTGTAACCACGAGGAAGGAATGCCTCTGGCTGTAACCACGAGGAAGGAATGCCTCTGGCTGTAACACGAGGGAGGAATGCCTCTGGCTGTAACCACGAGGGAGGAATGCCTCTGGCTGTAACCACGAGGAGGAATGCCTCTGACTGTAACCACGAGGGAGGAATGCCTCTGGCTGTAACCACGAGGGAGGAATGCCTCTGGCTGTAACCAGGAGGAATGCCTCTGGCTGTAACCACGAGGGAGGAATGCCTCTGCTGTAACCACGAGGGAGGAATGCCTCTGCTGTAACCACGAGGAAGGAATGCCTCTGCTGTAACCACGAGGAAGGAATGCCTCTGCTGTAACCACGAGGGAGGAAACCTCTGGCTGTAACCACGAGGAAGGAATGCCTCTGGCTGTAACCACGAGGAAGGAATGCCTCTGGCTGTAACCACGAGGGAGGAATGCCTCTGGCTGTAACCACGAGGAAGGAATGCCTCTGGCTAACCACGAGGGAGGAATGCCTCTGGCTGTAACCACGAGGGAGGAATGCCTCTGGCTGTAACCACGAGGGAGGAATGCCTCTGCTGTAACCACGAGGAGGAATGCCCTCTGGCTGTAACCACGAGGGAGGATGCCTCTGGCTGTAACCACGAGGGAGGAATGCCTCTGGCTGTAACCACGAGGGAGGAATGCCTCTGGCTGTAACCACGAGGAGAATGCCTCTGGCTGTAACCACGAGGGAGGAATGCCTCTGGCTGTAACCACGAGGGAGGAATGCCTCTGGCTGTAACCACGAGGGNGGACTGTGTTTATGAGGACGGACTGTGTTTATGAGGACGGTCTGTGTTTATGAGGACGGGCTGTGGTTTTATGAGGACGGACTGTGTTTATGAGGACGGTCTGTGTTTATGGGACGGACTGTGTTATGAGGACGGTCTGTGTTTATGAGGAGGCGGGCTGTGTTTATGAGGACGGACTGTGTTTATGAGGACGGTCTGTGGTTCCATGTTCCTCACCATTGAGAAATAACACAGGTAGCTGTAGAAATTTGCGTTCTAAAAATATTTAGAACGTCGGTAATTTTGTTAATACACGCTAACCGTGTCACTGTAAATGTTGGCCCCTAGGACACCATACATGAGTACTAAGTGAGGGAGTGGTGTGAGGGGGTAGGAGGGGGAGGATATGAGGGTAGGGCATGAGGGGAAGGCATGAGGGGCGGGTATGAGGGGCGGGTATGGGGGAGATTATGAGGGGAGGGTGTAGCCACCAACAATGTTGTTTTGTGAGTCACAATACTTACTGCGGACCTCTAGTATCGGGTCCCTAGTATCGGGTCCTAGTATCGGACCTCTAGTATCGGGCCCCTAGATCGGACCTCTAGTATCGGGTCCCTAGTATCCGGCCCCTAGTATCGGACCCCTGTATCGGGTCCATAGTATCGGACCCCTAGTATCGGGTCCTAGTATCGGGCCAATAGTATCGGGTCCCTTAGAGGAAGATAAGAGCAAGGCAAAAGGTACGGAAGGTAGGGAGTAATTATAAGAATAAGAAAGGATCGCAAAAGAAAGAAAAATAAAGATAAATGGAAGGGGAGGCTTGTGTTAGGTCACGTTTGTTAGAAAGTTTAGAACATTTGAGTCTATACTGTGAAAGGGAAGAGTCCACAGCAACAAAGCCAGGACTCAAGTTCACGTTAAGTGTCAGAGCCTAGTCGACAACACGGCCTCTGTGTAGAGGCAAGAATGATTATTTTAGAAGACCAATCAATAGGATGATTAGAATCCCTAACATGGCAGAAGAGAGCATTGTTAGTGTCTGCAGACTTAACACTTCTCTGGTGTTCTTTAAGTCTGTCATTCAGTGTACGGCCAGTTTCACCAAAGTATTGGAGAGGACAAGACGAACAGGAAATAGAGTAGACACCAGCAGCATTAGAAGCAGGAGGAGGAGCAGTGTGAACTAGATTGCTACGAAGTGTGTTAGTTTGTCGTAAGGCGAACTTTATGTCAAGAGGATGAAGGTATTAGTGAGAGTTTTGAGTTCAGATATGAAGGGCAGGCAGAGCACACTGCTACTGGTGGTGGTGGTTGATGGTTTAGGATGAAGGACATTTATTTTATCCTAAACCTTTTTCCAGCACTATTGGAAGTGTTGGGTCCTTTTTCCACCCTCACAAACCACCCTCACAACCCATCTTAGCCCCTCACAACCCACCCTCACCCCTCACAACAGGGAGTCAAGAGGTCTCCCTCCTGCGGTCGTAGTTTATGGAGCTCTTAATAACATCACTATCAGCCTCCGTCCCGGAAGGTGCTCATTACCCTTTCTGCTGCCCCTTCCCTTCACCTCCTTCCCTCCATCTCCCCCTCTCCCTCCATCTCCCCCTCTCCCTCCATCTCCCCTCTCCCTCCCCTCCATCTCTCCCATCCCTCACCCCCTCCTGTGATGCACATGACAGATGTGTCCTCAAGGGACCACCCCTACCCCCCGTAAGAACATTATAATGACCGTGGACAAGACGTGCAGGTGTGGCCACACCTGCTGCCGTGCTCTCACTACCGCGGGTGTGGAGGTGGCCCCGTGACTGTAGCCCTGAGCCGTGGCAGCATCACTGGTGGTTGGTACACTGATCCTGACAAGCTGGCCTTATACACCTCTCCGGAATGGGAAGTGTGTGTGTGTGTGTGTGTGTGTGTGTGTGTGTGTGTGTGTATGTGTGTGTGTGTGTGTGTGTGTTGTGTGTGTGTGTGTGTGTGTGTGTGTGTGTGTGTGTGTGTGTGTGTGTGTGTGTGTACTCACCTAGTTGTACTCACCTAGTTGTGCTTGCGGGGGTTGAGCTCTGGCTCTTTGGTCCCGCCTCTCAACTGTCAATCAACAGGTATACAGGTTCCTGAGCCTATTGGGCTCTATCATATCTACACTTGAAACTGTGTATGGAGTCAGCCTCCACCACATTACTTCCTAATGCATTCCATTTGTCAACCACTCTGACACTAAAAAAGTTCTTTCTAATATCTCTGTGGCTCATTTGGGCACTCAGTTTCCACCTGTGTCCCGTAGTGCGTGTGCCCCTTGTGTTAAATAGCCTGTCTTTATCTACCCTATCAATTCCTCTGAGAATCTTGTACGTGGTGATCATGTCCCCCCTAACTCTTCTGTCTTCTAGCGACGTGAGGTTTAATTCCCGTAGTCTCTCCTCGTAGCTCATACCTCTCAGCTCGGGTACTTGTCTGGTGGCAAACCTTTGAACTTTTTCCAGTTTTGTCTTATGCTTGACTAGATATGGACTCCATGCTGGAGCTGCATACTCCAGGATTGGTCTGACATATGTGGTATATAATGTTCTGAACGATTCCTTGCACGTGTGTGTGTGTTTATCTCCTTGCATCTTACTGGCATCCCGTTTATAATTCATTGCGCACAGTTCATAATTGTATGAACCAGTGGTTCATACAATTACAGCTGTGTGGTTTCACGACGCAGTGTAGTATACTATATAATAAATAGTTGTAAAAACTTTCAATGTTTTCAGCACAGTAACTTCTCCTGGAGATTAGTTCCGTTGTTCATAACTCTCCTGGTAAAAGTAGACTCCCATCTATCCCTTTTCCTTCACCTGTTCTTCTCTGCTACTTTCTACCCCAGCTGCCCCTTCTACACCTGTTCTTCACTACTGTGGTGTAAAGTGTAGAGGCTCTTCTTTACTTTAGAACACACTTGTGTGTACTTATCAAATTCACTCAGTTATTCTTTTTCTTACTTGGCTATATTTATCTTTCGTATTTCTTGTTTCCATAAATTCGTGACTTTTTCAGCCTTCTATATATTTGGTCACAGTGTTTCTCCAGACGACTGGGACCATACCATCACTGCATATTGCAATTCAAGTCTGACGTACGTTTTAAAAGAAGACCATTTTAAGGACAGTGACTCCTTCTCTTCCTTATCCCATGATCAGGGTTCAAGCCCGAAACGTCTCTTTGTTGATGTTGGTGTCACCCACGGTTACCTTGAGGTGGTTCCGGGGCTTAGCGTCCCCGCGGCCCGGTCCTCGACCTCTCCTACCTCCTACGGTTGTCTAACTACCTTCACAAGATTGTCACTTGTTCAGCTAATCGAACTATGGAGCTCAGTTCCTGAACGCCATTTTGTATGCCTCTTGTAACCTATTCCACTACCGCCTATGCGATAAGTATGGGGTGCATAACAATTAAATGTATGAATGAACAAATCCAACAAGGGCCGTGACGAGGATTCGAACCTGCGTCCGAGAGGTTCCTCGCCACGGCCCTTGTTGTGTGTTCATTTGATGCATCAGGCTATTGTGGTTTCTGTGTGTAAATGTGTGAATGTTTTCCCCGTGTTATTGTTATTTGTTCTTTGTTATTGCCTTAGTGTCGGGGCTGTGTGGGAGGTTCACTTCAGCGGCTGTTAAGCAAGTCCCAGCTGTGTCTGGGTACAAGTGACAGGATCAACAACCCAGCGGGTTTTCTTCCTATTGGGGAGTGTTGTACATGCTGCTATGGCGGTGTGTCCACTCACAGGATGAGTGACGCTGCCCAATACTGTCACTATGGCGGTGTGTCCACTCACAGGATGTGTGACGCTGACCAATACTGTCACTATGGCGGTGTGTCCACTCACAAGATGAGTGGCGCTGCCCAATACTGTCACTATGGCGGTGTGTCCACTCACAAGATGAGTGGCGCTGCCCAATACTGTCACTATGGCGGTGTGTCCACTCACAGGATGTGTGACGCTGCCCAATACTGTCACTATGGCGGTGTGTCCACTCACAGGATGAGTGGCGCTGCCCAATACTGTCACTATGGCGGTGTGTCCACTCACAGGATGAGTGGCGCTGCCCAATACTGTCACTATGGCGGTGTGTCCACTCACAGGATGAGTGGCGCTGCCCAATACTGTCACTATGGCGGTGTGTCCACTCACAGGATGTGTGACGCTGCCCAATACTGTCACTATGGCGGTGTGTCCACTCACAGGATGAGTGGCGCTGCCCAATACTGTCACTATGGCGGTGTGTCCACTCACAAGATGAGTGACGCTGCCCAATACTGTCACTATGGCGGTGTGTCCACTCACAGATGAGTGACGCTGCCCAATACTGTCACTATGGCGGTGTGTCCACTCACAAGATGAGTGACGCTGCCCAATACTGTCACTATGGCGGTGTGTCCACTCACAGGATGAGTGGCGCTGCCCAATACTGTCACTATGGCGGTGTGTCCACTCACAAGATGAGTGACGCTGCCCAATACTGTCACTATGGCGGTGTGTCCACTCACAAGATGAGTGACGCTGCCCAATAAACTCGCCCCTCGGGGCAAAATTTAATTTAAATTTCAGCGGCTGGCGTAGTGTCGCGGTGATAAACTGAGGTGTATGGTCGCCGCCCCACATCTTTTGTGGAGATTTCCTTGGGGCTGTGTTACACGCTCTGCAGGTCTCGTGGGGCCGAGGCCTTCTCCTCTCTCAGTTGTATTAGTGTGTACTCGTCTAGATGTGTTCACTTAGATGTAGTTAGGGGTCGACATAGGCTCCTGGCCCCGCCTTCCGAACAGCCTTTAGATTAATGCANATATATGTCTAACCTACGCTTGAAACAATCCAGGGATCATCCACCTTTATTACGTGACCAGGTAATTTGTTTCATAAATGTATGTGTGTATTGGGTCACACAAATTGACCAGTGACATAGACGAAATGTTCACACGGAATAGTAACAGAACGAGGGGACATGGGTGGAAGCTGGAAACTCAGATGAGTCACAGAGATGTTAGGAAGTTTTCTTTTAGCGTGAGAGTAGTGGGAAAATGGAATGCACTTAGGAACAGGTGTGGAAGCAAATTCTATTCATAATTTAAAACCAGGTATGATAGGGAAATGGGACAGGAGTCATTGCTGTAAACAACCGATGGCTGGAAAGGCGGGATCCAAGAGTCAATGCTCGATCCTGCAGACACAAATAGGCGAGTACAAATAGGTGAGTACACACACACACAGAGGAAGTTTTCAAGCTGGAACCTGAGTTACCACCAGAGAATGTTGACCAGACCACACACTAGAAGGTGAAGGGACGACGACGTTTCGGTCCGTCCTGGACCATTCTCAAGTCATGTCACAATCGACTTGAGAATGGTCCAGGACGGACCGAAACGTCGTCGTGCCTTCACCTTCTCGTGTGTGGTCAGGTCAACATTCTTCAGCCACGTTATTGTGACTCCTCGCCTGCTTACCACCAGAGCTTGCGAGCCCAAAGTGAATGAGAAGAATATCTTGCATGGGCACCTTGTGCACCCCTGTTGCACTCCCCCCCCCCAGCCACCTCGGGGCTGCAGAATGGATGACTAAACTAATCCTGGCTCAGCAAAAACTATAGAGTACGATAGTATCTTGTTTATACTACAGCCCAAAGACTGTTTATTTGTATGGGGGTAGGGGGGCTGGGTTCCTGGCCCCCCTCGTGTTTATATGGTATCCCACACACACACGCGCGCACATACACACACACACACACACACACACACACACACACACACACACACACACACACACACACACACACACACACACACACACATTAGTAGTTTCAAAGCGTTATATGACAAAGAGTGCTGGGAAGACGGGACACCACGAGCGTAGCTCTCATCCTGTAACTACACTTAGGTAATTACACTTAGGTAATTACACACACACACACACACACACACACACGCACACAGCCTCCACCACAAGTGATGTGGTGGAGGCTGACTCCATACACAGTTTCAAGTGTAGATATGATAGAGCCCAATAGGCTCAGGAACCTGTACACCAGTTGATTGACGGTTGAGAGGCGGGACCAAAGAGCCAGAGCTCAACCCCCGGTAAGCACAACTAGGTGAGTTCACAACACCTCTCACCACACCCTGGCACATTCCACACACATAACTTAACGCCGGGTGTTCTGTAATAACTCCAAACCCCCCTTCCCTATAACCTCCACCCCCACAACTGGGGGTGGAATCCCCACTGCCCCCCTTTCTTGGTGGTCCAGCAAGTGGTCAAGTGCCCCTGCCCACGTCCCCCCCCCACACTGCTGTCCCCCTCACGCCCACACTCCTGCCCCCACCTCCCCCCACACTTGCGTCTACGCCCACAACCCCACCCTCTGCGCCACGTGCTACCTTGGTCAACACAGTGACAACTTTTCCAAACCTGTACAAGGAATCTTGAGAACCACATACGTCAGACCAATGCTGGAGTATGCTGCTCCAGCACGGCGTCCATATCTAGTTAAACGGAAGGGGAAGTTAGAGAAAGTTCAGAGGTATGCCACCAGACTAGTCCTCGAGCTGAGAGGTATGAGCCACGAGGAAACGCTTCAGGGATTAAACCTCAAGTCACTGAAGGAAAAAAGAAATAGGGGAGACATGATTACCACCTCTAAAATTCTCAGGAATAGATGGGGTAGACAAAGACACTATTTAACACTGGTGGAACGCAAACAAGGGGACACAGGTGGAAGCTGAGTACCCACATGAGCCACAGAGACGTTAGAAAGAACTTTTTCAGTGTCAGAGTAGTTAGTAAATGGAATGCATTAGGAAGTGATGTGGTGGAGGCTGACTCCATACACAGTTTCAAGTGTAGATATGATAGAGCCCAGTAGGCTCAGGAACCTGTACACCAGTCGACTGACAGTTGAGAGGCGGGACCAAAGAGCCAAAGCTACACAGTTACAATTCTTCCAGCTGTTCCTGAACCCATTATGTGCCTCTGTAACCCTTTTCACCTCCGCCCACGGGATGGGTATGGGGTGCAGAATAAACAAATACAATACCACCCCAGCAGGTATGAACGTATACAACGGGTCCTGTGGCGCAGTAGTCTGTGTCGTCGACTCGCACCCCGGGGATCCCACGTTCGATCCCCCTACACCACCACCACCACCACATTCAACCACAACTACCCCCACCCCCCGGTGTGGTGGTGGTGTCGCCTCCACGTGTGGTGATGACGTCACATGTTGACATGTTGGTCTGCTTCAACTTTATGTCTTGTCTCGTTCATCTTCCCTCTTCGTTTATCGCATGCCTCCAGCTCCTCTATTCGTTAATCGTCCCCCATTGATCAGTCATCCTTGCCTGCCCCCCTCACTCACCCCTCACCCCAGCGCCCCTCACTCACCCCTCACCCCAGCGCCCCTCACTCACCCCTCACCCCAGCGCCCCTCACCCAGCGCCCCTCACCTCTCACCCCTCACCCATATATCTAGGAATGAGAGGTCTGCACCACTCAACATCTTGGGTATATCCTCCCTATCTACATCTTATCTCTCTGCCTACTGTGTCTACCTGTATCTACCTGCGTCCACCTCGCGTCTACTGTGTGTCTATCGTGTATATCTCATGTCTATCTTGTAGTGCATTCGGGGATCAGTTTCATATAACCTGATCAATCAGGCTGTTTAGGTGCCGCTGCTCGCAGTTTGTTACCTAATATGTTGTTGTTGTTAAAGATTCGCTACCCGGAACGAGGTTCCAAGTAGCACGGGCTATGGTGAGCCCGTAGTTTGTCACCTAATAGATTAGTCATCCTTAGGAGACATTTGTCAAGGTTCCTGTTGAACACCGAGACGGGTTAGGAGTATGCCACGCCATCATGGAGCCCCCATCTGAAGAAACACATAAGGAAACTGGAGAAGGTTCAGAGGTTTGCGACGAGGCTTGTTCCAGAGTTACGAGGGATGGGATATGAAGAGCGTCTGAGGGAACTGAACCTTACGACACTAGAGAAAAGAAGGGAGAGAGGAGATATGATAGGGACATATAAAATACTCAGGGGAATTGACAAAGTGGAAATAAATGAAATGTTCACTCGTAATAATAACAGAACGAGGGGACATGGGTGGAAACTGGAAACTCAGATGAGTCACAGAGATGTTAGGAAGTTTTCTTTTATCGTGAGAGTATTGGAAAAATGGAATGCACTTGGGGAACAGGTTGTGGAAGCAAATACTATTCATACTTTTAAGACTAGGTATGATAGGGAAATGGGACAGGAGTCATTGCTGTAAACAACCGATGGCTGGAAAGGCGGGATCCAAGAGTCAATGCTCGATCCTGCAAGCGCAAATAGATGAGTAGACACACACCTAGTTGTGCTTGCGCGGGGAATTGAGTTCTGGCTCTTGGGTCCCGCCTCCACCACTGTGGTGGTGTTCCCACGTGCTCGGGTCCTTGTTAATGGCCAGCCAATTTGTTCCTTGCTCAAGTGAGTGCACCTGACGAGGTCGTTAGGAGTCGGTAGTTAGGTCGTCCTGCACACCTCTACACACCTGATTTACAACCATGGACGCCAATCATATAGCATATTGTTGCCCGCACACGTCGCCTCTCTCCCCCACACCACCACCACCTCACTACCAATAAACTGCACAGTGCCACCACTGTGCCTGAAACAGTGCCACCACTGTGCCTGAAACAGTGCCACAACTGTTCCTGAAACAGTGCCAACTGGCACTCTTCAGTGGGGCTACACCCCCCCCCCCCTCCTGTTGCCAACCGGAAACCAAAAAGCCTTAAAATATATTGTCGTTGTGATTTCTGTAATGTTGCTAAACAGCCTGCTTGATCAGGCCAGGCACCAACCAGCAGGCCTGGTCAAGAGACCGGGCCGCGGGAACGGCGATCCCTGGAAATACCTCAAGGTAATATTATTTATCCCAGCTCCTTGTTCTCGTATTCCAGCTCCTTGTCCTCGTATCCCAGCTCCTTGTCCTCATATCCCAGCTCCTTGTCCTCATATCCCAGCTCCTTGTCCTCATATCCCAGCTCCTTGTCCTCATATCCCAGCTCCTTGTCCTCGTATCCCAGCTCCTTGTCCTCATATCCCAGCTCCTTGTCCTCATATCCCAGCTCCTTGTCCTCATATCCCAGCTCCTTGTCCTCGTATCCCAGCTCCTTGTCCTCATATCCCAGCTCCTTGTCCTCATATCCCAGCTCCTTGTCCTCGTATCCCAGCTCCTTGTCCTCGTATCCCAGCTCATTGTCCTCATATCCCAGCTCCTTGTCCTCGTATCCCAGCTCCTTGTCCTCGTATCCCAGCTCCTTGTCCTCATATCCCAGCTCCTTGTCCTCATATTTAGTGTGCCCGCGATGATCGACCTAGCAGACTGTTGGTGCACCTATTTAGCAGTTAAATTAGCGTCGTTAACTCGACATCGCGAACGAGTTTGTCCACGTGTAATCACTCGTTTGTTATCTATGTTATCGTGGTTGTTTGGCTCTGTGGCCCGCGTGCCTGTCTGTCGATAAGCCCCAGTATAGCGCTGATAATATAGGCACTGTGCCACCCGCGACACACACCACAGAGGCACTGTGCCACCCTCGACACACAACACAGAGGCACTGTGCCACCCTCGACACACAACACAGCGGCACTGTGCCACCCTCGACACACAACACAGCGGCACTGTGCCACCCTCGACACACAGCACAGGCACTGTGCCACCCTCGACACACACCACAGCGGCACTGTGCCACCCGCGACACACACCACAGCGGCACTGTGCCACCCGCGACACACACCACAGCGGCACTGTGCCACACTCGACACACAACACAGGCACTGTGCCACCCTCGACACACACCACAGCGGCACTGTGCCACCCGCGACACACACCACAGGGGCACTGTGCCACACTCGACACACACCACAGCGGCACTGTGCCACACTCGACACACACCACAGAGGCACTGTGCCACCCGCGACACACATCACATGGACGTCGTAAAGCTTGGCACTCACGCTATGCCAGACCTGTGGCATTCATGGTGTACCGGGCTGGTGTACCTGGCTGGAGTACCGGGCTGGAGTACCGGGCTGGAGTACCGGGCTGGTGTACCGGGCTGGAGTACCGGGCTGGTGTACCTGGCTGGAGTACCGGGCTGGAGTACCGGGCTGGAGTACCGGGCTGGTGTACCGGGCTGGTGTACCGGGCTGGTGTACCGGGCTGGAATACCTGGCTGCTGTACCGGGCTGGAGTACCTGGCTGGTGTACCAGGCGGGATTACCGGGCTGGAGTACCTGGCTGGTGTACCGGGCTGGAGTACCTGGCTGGAGTACCGGGCTGGAGTACCGGGCTGGAGTACCTGGCTGGAGTACCGGGCTGGAGTACCTGGCTGGAGTACCGGGCTGGTGTACCTATCTGGAGTACCGGGCTGGTGTACCTGGCTGGAGTACCGGGCTGGTGTACCTGGCTGGAGTACCGGACTGAAGTACCGGGCTGGTGTACCGGGCTGGAGTACCTGGCTGGAGTACCGGACTGAAGTACCGGGCTGGTGTACCGGGCTGGAGTACCTGGCTGGAGTACCTGGCTGGAGTACCGGACTGAAGTACCGGGCTGGTGTACCGGGCTGGAGTACCGGGCTGGAGTACCGGGCTGGAGTACCGGGCTGGTGTACCTGGCTGGTGTACCGGGCTGGAGTACCTGGCTGGAGTACCGGGCTGGAGTACCGGGCTGGAGTACCGGGCTGGAGTACATGGCTGGAGTACCGGGCTGGAGTACCGGGCTGGAATACCGGGCTGGTGTACCGGGCTGGAGTACCGGGCTGGAGTACCTGGCTGGAGTACCTGGCTGGTGTACCGGGCTGGAGTACATGGCTGGAGTACCGGGCTGGAGTACCGGGCTGGAATACCGGGCTGGTGTACCGGGCTGGAGTACCGGGCTGGAGTACCTGGCTGGAGTACCTGGCTGGAGTACCGGGCTGGTGTACCGGGCTGGAGTACCGGGCTGGAGTACCGGGCTGGTGTACCGGGCTGGAGTACCGGGCTGGAGTACCGGGCTGGAGTACCTGGCTGGAGTACCGGGCTGGTGTACCGGGCTGGAATACCGGGCTGGAGTACCTGGCTGGTGTACTGGGCTGAAGTAACGGGCTGGAGTACCTGGCTGGTGTACCGGGCTGGAGTACATGGCTGGAGTACCGGGCTGGAGTACCGGGCTGGAATACCGGGCTGGAGTACCTGGCTGGAGTACCTGGCTGGAGTACCGGGCTGGTGTACCGGGCTGGTGTACCTGGCTGGAGTACCGGGCTGGAGTACCTGGCTGGAGTACCGGGCTGGTGTACCGGGCTGGAGTACCGGGCTGGAGTACCGGGCTGGAGTACTTGGCTGGAGTACCGGGGTGGTGTACCGGGCTGGAGTACTTGGCTGGAGTACCTGGCTGGTGTACCGGGCTGGTGTACCGGGCTGGAGTACCTGGCTGGAGTACCGGGCTGGAGTACCGGGCTGGAGTACCGGGCTGGAGTACCGGGCTGGAGTACCGGGCTGCTGTACCGGGCTGGTGTACCGGGCTGGAGTACCTGGCTGGAGTACCTGGCTGGAGTACCGGGCTGGTGTACCGGGCTGGAGTACCTGGCTGGAGTACCGGGCTGGAGTACCGGGCTGGAGTACTTGGCTGGAGTACCGGGCTGGAGTACTTGGCTGGAGTACCTGGCTGGAGTACCTGGCTGGAGTACCGGGCTGGTGTACCGGGCTGGTGTACCGGGCTGGAGTACCTGGCTGGAGTACCGGGCTAGAGTACCTGGCTGGTGTACCGGGCTGGAGTACCGGGCTGGAGTACCGGGCTGGAGTACCGGGCTGGAGTACCGGGCTGGAGTACCGGGCTGGAGTACCTGGCTGGAGTACCGGGCTGGAGTACCTGGCTGGAGTACCGGGCTGGAGTACCGGGCTGGAGTACCTGGCTGGAGTACCTGGCTGGTGTACCGGGCTGGAGTACCGTGCTGGAGTACCTGGCTGGAGTACCGGGCTGGAGTACCGGGCTGGAGTACCTGGCTGGTGTACCGGGCTGGAGTACCTGGCTGGTGTACCGGGCTGGAGTACCGGGCTGGAGTACCGGGCTGGAGTACCTGAGTGGTGTACCGGGCTGGACAGAAGTACCGGGCTAGAGTACCGGGTTGGACAGAAGTACCGGGCTAGAGTACCGGGTTGGACAGAAGTACCGGGCTAGAGTACCGGGTTGGACAGAAGTACCGGGCTAGAGTACCGGGTTGGACAGAAGTACCGGGCTAGAGTACCGGGTTGCACGTTGCTCAACACGGGACGGTAGCCGGCTCCTGCACCTGCAATATTCATAGCTCTCTATCTCCACCTGCTGCCCCCCTCCCCTCCCCCCCCAGTACCGTGGGGGTACCTGCAGGGCTGCCACAGGGGGGGGGGGTAGGGGGGATGTGAAGTGGGGGGGGAGAGAGGACGAGGATACGAGGGAACAGACAGAAAAGGACAGAACAACATTCGCCTGTACACAGTATAATCTCTTGTGACAGGATCTATAAGAAAATATTGAGGCTCTGTCATTGTATAGAATCTCTCTCTCTCAGTCACACACACACACATAGGGGGCCTGGTAGCCTGGTGGCTAGCGCGCAGGACTCGTAATTCTGTGGCGCGGGTTCGATTCCCGCACCAGGCAGAAACAAATGGGCAAAGTTTCTTTCACCCTGAATGCCCCTGTTACCTAGCAGTAAATAGGTACCGGGGAATTAGTCAGCTGTCACGGGCTGCTTCCTGGGGGGTGTGTGTGTGTGTGTGTGTGTGTGTGTGTGTGTGTGTGTGTGTGTGTGTGTGTGTGTGTGTGTGTGTGTGTGTGTGTGTGTGTGTGTGTGGTGTGGTATGGAAAAAGGTAGTTAGTAAACAGATGACTGACAGTTGCGAGGCGGGTCGAAAGAGCAAAGCTCAACCCCCGCAAACACAACTAGGTGAATACAACTAGGTGAATACACAGGGGAAGGGGGGGAGGGCCTTGTGGCTGAGTGGATAGCGCTTAGCTGGAGGATCGTAGTCCTAATGGCCCGGTTCGATCTCCGGCGGAGGCGAAAACAAATGGGCAAAGTTTCTTTCGCCCCTGATGCACCTGTTCACCAAGCAGTAAATAGGTACCCGGGAGTTAGACAGCTGCTACGGACTGCTTCCTGGGGATGTGTGTGCGTGTGCTAGAGGAATATATGTAGTAGATGTAATTGAGGAAAAAACGATTCTTGATTGGTCAGAAAGGCAGGGTCCAAGCGCTAATAGCTCAATTCCGCAGAAGAAATAGTAAATAGTAGTAGTCATCCACCAGTCTCAGGAGACTATGGAGTTGGGGTCTGGTTGTCGGTCTGGAGTGGCCTCTCCATGGCGCAGAGCCAGGGTAGGTTGATATGGAGAAGCTGTTACCCATGCAGCAGGTCCCCTCTCTCCACGGCGCTGAAAGTCCCCAAACAACACGAACAAACATAACTCCCACTGGCTCAAATTCCCATTACCTGGACAGGATACTGAAGTTCAAACCCCGAGCCCAGCCAATCAGGTAACATGATCCATCAGGTTGTTGCTAAGAGCGGCCCGCAACAGAGCCTCATATCCTCTACAACCTGATTGTGAACGCAGGCCACCACATACACCACACCCTTCACAGCCGGTCCAGGTGCCTCCACATGGAACCACAAAGAGGTCTGTTAGCAGTCTCGTAACCTTGAAGGAATATATATATTCACGGCCACACATAGTGTCTATACGGAGATGTGAGCGCTGTGTGCCTCGCCTGCCAATCCATCCTCCGAATTAGGTTTTAATGCTAAGTGTAATAAGTACATTTCCTGACTGTCATACATAGTACATAATTGCACTTATGGGGCTGTTACATTTACCTCCCCATTTTTGGAGGACGAGCTGCACCCTTCGTGTTCCTGTGGAGTTATAACTTAATTATTCTCACGTTCAAATTGTCAGAATAATTGACGTTCAGATTCTTTGTCGAATCTGGGCCTTAAAGTTGGGGATGGAGGTGGCTTCTACAACTTTTTCTCAGTGCCTTGTACTTGTACTCGCTCGTACAGGGCAGCTATAAATCCAGAATTTTGTATTCCACTTTGTACTTCATGCAGAATACAGGTCATAATACCAGTGCTGTAACCAGTCACCACTACAACGTTTCTAGTTATCCTAGATTACTATGCAGGCGAGGAGTCACAATAACGTGGCTGAAATATGTTGACCAAACCACACACTGGAAAGTGAAGGGACGACGACGTTTCGGTCCGTCCTGGACCATTCTCAAGTCAATTGTGACCTAGATTATTCATTCTATCCCTATCGGACCGAAACGTTGCCAAATTTCGAGCATGACAAGCGTGTGGGTTTACTGTTCAGTTGTTACAGTTTAAGGAGTAATTTGGCGACTGTGTGAGCCCAAGAGTACAGATGGCGTTGGCGTAACTTTCTCCCGTGCAAACAACCAATCACTCGGGGAGAGCCATTAGGCTCTAGGTGCCATGACGGCAGCGGCAGGTGCCATGATGGCAGCGGCAGGTGCCAGAGAGGCAGGATACTACTAAAGGAATCCTGGACCACAATCCAACCTTGAGTCTGCATTGATGTTCGTCATTAAGTCTCCACGTGTCACTTCCTGTTAAGACATCACTCCTCACCCGGACCTGGTGACTAGGGCAGGGGGTGGGGGCTGCAAGGGTCCCCTACGGACCTTCTCACACCCCTACGGGCCCTTCCATGCCTACAGGGACCCTCCCAGCGTGCCCATGGGCCTCTCCACGCCCCTGGAGACATCTCTCCTCCATGTAAAACCCCACTGAAAATGTGGCTCAGTTGTTGTGCCTATAATCTTCTGAAACTGAATGTGTCTCTTAATCCTGATAAAACTGTTCACTATATTCCCCCTTGGGAAGATGTGCAGGTCTCTATACATTATACCCTCATCAGTGTCAAACAAACAGAACACTGAAACTATGAGATGTATAACATTAGAAGCTATTGACGGTCATCTTCAAAAATCTCAAATCAACTAAATCCTATGCCTTTACTGAGGGCTCTGTGCAGTTAGGCACTGGTAGAACAGGTTGTGCATGTGCAGTATATAAAGGGAATGAAATGATCATGTCTAGTACACAGAGATTGAACAACTGGGCAAGCACGACACAGACTGAGCTATTGGGCATTTATCTAGCCACTGAATACCTTAAGCTCAATGGTGGTGGAGTTATTTTCTGTGACTCTAAAAGTGCTCTGCAGTCCTTAAATAACCCATCACAATGTATGTCGGAAGTTGCTTGTAATATTAAATGGAATGGAATTTTTGCCAATGATAATAACTCTTGTATAAAATTTGTGTGGATCCCATCCCATGTTGGAGTTGGAAAACATGACTTTGTAGATCGAGTGGCCAATGAGGCTTGCAGGAAAGAAAACATTGATTATGACTTTGGACTATCTAATGCAGTTATTAGAAACATACAAATTAAAGAAATTAATTCAGATTTAGAAGAACTAAGAAATGCCCACCTGAAAGCTGCAGTATTAAAAGCTATGACAAGTTTTGTAATAATAGGTATTTGTATGGTCAGCACAGTAACCGGACCAGGCAATGTGATGTAGTCATTGTGGTAATTCGCCTTGGCTATAGACACATCTGGCAGGTTAGTGAGGCTGAGCCACTACCAGAATACTCAGATTGTAAACTCTGTGATAAACCTTTAATGCATTCACTAGAACACTATATTGTTGAATGTGAAACCGTAAAGGACTTTAGACCTCCTGGCCTCTTGTACCACCAACTGTGTAACTATTTTATTGACTCAGGTGTTCTGGACGACATCCTAACAATTTATCCAAAATTTGCTTGTCCATTTTAAAGAATGAAGAACAATTTTTATTTATATTACTTCTAAGCTGCATCACTTATGAACCCATCCCTGCCCTTGTGTGGCAGTGCACAGTAGAAAGTTGTTTTCACATATCCATACATTAAAACATTGATTGTAACCATGATATATATGTGCTTCAGCCTACAGTTTAGACCTATTGTCTTATGTATGACCCTCTGTCCTGCGTGACAGTGACTACTAGCATTATCCTCACTTTAATAAGACTATCAATATGACTACCCCAACCCCCACCCCCACCCCCCCCCCACACCAAAATTGGTTGTTTAGTTTGGGATAGATTATTATGTCAAGTTAGGCGGAACTTTGGTCAAGTTAGGCGGAACTTTGGTCAAGTTAGGCGGATCTTTGGTCAAGTTAGGCGGATCTTTGGTCAAGTTAGGCGGAACTTTGGTCAAGTTAGGCGGAACTTTAGTCAAGTTAGGCGGAACTTTGGTCAAGTTAGGCGGAACTTTGGTCAAGTTAGGCGGAACTTTAGTCAAGTTAGGCGGAACTTTGGTCAAGTTAGGCGGAACTTTGGTCAAGTTAGGCGGAACTTTGGTCAAGTTGGGCGGAACTTTGGTCAAGTTAGGCGGAACTTTGGTCAAGTTAGGCGGAACTTTAGTCAAGTTAGGCGGAACTTTAGTCAGGTTGGGCGATTTGATTCTCGCTGGAATTATTTCCGTTCGTAGTTCGTGGGTGAAGAGGCATTTAGAGAGGTGAGATTCGAACAGAGAGCCAAGCCCTGTTCGAAAAAAGTTCGAACGCCATCAGTTGCGTTACGGTGTGTAAAGTGCTGGTCATTCACGAACAGCGGGTTTGGCGACTGTGTTAACGAGCACTTGCTAGTTTTATGAGGACGGACTGTGTTTATGAGGGCGGACTGTGTTTATGAGGACGGACTGTGTTTATGAGGACGGACTGTGTTTATGAAGATGGTCAGTGTTTATGAGGACGGACTGTGTTTATGAGGACGGTCTGTGTTTATGAGGACGGACTGTGTTATGAGGGCGGACTGTGTTATGAGGGCGGACTGTGTTTATGAGGACGGACTGTGTTTATGAGGACGGTCAGTGTTTATGAGGACGGACTGTGTTTATGAGGACGGACTGTGTTTATGAGGACGGTCTGTGTTTATGAGGACGGACTGTGTTTATGAGGATGGTCAGTGTTTATGAGGACGGACTGTGTTTATGAGGACGGACTGTGTTATGAGGACGGACTGTGTTTATGAGGACGGTCTGTGTTTATGAGGACGGACTGTGTTTATGAGGATGGTCGTGTTTATGAGGACGGACTGTGTTTATGAGGACGGACTGTTTATGAGGACGGTCTGTGTTTATGAGGACGGTCAGTGTTTATGAGGACGGGCTGTGTGTATGAGGACGGTCTGTGTTTATGAGGACGGTCTGTGGTTATGAGGACGGAGGTGTGTTTATGAGGACGGGCTGTGGTTATGAGGATGGTCAGTGTTTATGAGGACGGACTGTGTTTATGAGGACGGTCAGTGTTTATGAGGACGGACTGTGTTTATGAGGACGGGCTGTGGTTATGAGGACGGAGGTGTGTTTATGAGGACGGGCTGTGGTTATGAGGATGGTCAGTGTTTATGAGGACGGACTGTGTTTATGAGGACGGCAGTGTTTATGAGGACGGACTGTGTTATGAGGACGGTCTGTGTTTATGAGGACGACTGTGTTTATGAGGATGGTCAGTGTTTATGAGGACGGACTGTGTTTATGAGGACGGACTGTGTTTATGAGGACGGTCTGTGTTTATGAGGACGGTCAGTGTTTATGAGGACGGGCTGTGTGTATGAGGACGGTCTGTGTTTATGAGGACGGTCTGTGTTTATGAGGACGGTCAGTGTTTATGAGGACGGACTGTGTTTATGAGGACGGACTGTGTTTATGAGGGCGGACTGTGTTTATGAGGACGGACTGTGTTTATGAGGATGGTCAGTGTTTATGAGGACGGACTGTGTTTATGAGGACGGACTGTGTTATGAGGACGGTCTGTGTTTATGAGGACGGACTGTGTTTATGAGGATGGTCAGTGTTTATGAGGACGGACTGTGTTTATGAGGACGGACTGTGTTTATGAGGACGGGCTGTGTTTATGAGGACGGTCTGTGTTTATGAGGACGGACTGTGTTTATGAGGATGGTCAGTGTTTATGAGGACGGACTGTGTTTATGAGGACGGACTGTGTTTATGAGGACGGGTCTGTGGTTTATGAGGACGGTCAGTGTTTATGAGGACGGGCTGTGTGTATGAGGACGGTCTGTGTTTATGAGGACGGTCTGTGTTTATGAGGACGGTCAGTGTTTATGAGGACGGGTTGTGTTTATGAGGATGGTCAGTGTTTATGAGGACGGACTGTGTT
>WNGS01167104.1:3301030-3340144 GCA_020271785.1 Procambarus virginalis | reverse complement strand
CATAATGTACATATGTGGGTTCCGCCGCGCTCCCCGCCCTGCCCCCCTGGCACTTGTGGGGTCAAAGGCCCCCCCCTTCCCCCCCCCCCTGCTCCGTCTCTTTCCCCTCCCCCACCTCGGCGTTTTGCTGAATTATTTGGGTGAACAGAGGCACTCGGTGAAAGTGTACGTGCCCAATCGTCTCGGTCCTGCCCGCTGAGGGTGCGAACCCGGGTCCCTAGGTTGCAAGTCGGAGGCCGTACACCACTGTGCTACCGTACTCCTATATGTAAGTCAATCATGAACACACGTCAGACCTAGGATGAACACTCACCACACTCCTCAACACACTCAGACCTAGGAGAACATCAACACACTCATCAATACACTCAGACCATGGAGAACATCAACACACTCATCACACACATCAGACCATGGAGACCATAAACACACTCATCAACACACTCAGACCATGGAGAACATCACACACACTCCTCAACACACTCAGACCATGGAGAACACCAACAAACACAGACCAGGAGAACATCAACACCCTCATCAACACACTCAGACCATGGAGAACATCAACACACTCATCACCACACTCAGACCAAGGAGAACACCAACAACACAGACCAAGGAGAACATCAACACACTCATCAACACACTCAGACCAAGGAGAACATCAACACACTCAAACCAAGGAGAACATCAACAAACATAGACCAAGGAGAACATCAACAAACACAGACCAAGGAGAACATCAACAAAAATAGACCAAGGAGAACATCAACAAACACAGACCAAGGAGCACATCAACAAACACAGAGCCAAGGAGAACATCAACAACAATAGCCCAAGGAGAACATCAACAAACACAGACCAAGGAGGAACATCAACAAACATAGACCAAGGAGCAATACAACAAACACAGACCAAGGAGAACATCAACAAACACAGACCAAGGAGCACATCAACAAACACAGACCATGGAGAAATCAACAAACACAGACCAAGGAGCACATCAACAAACACAGACCATGGAGAACATCAACAAACACAGGACCAAGGAGAACTAATCAAACAAACATAGGACCAAGGAGAACATCAACAAACATAGACCAAGGAGAACATCAAGACAAACACAGACCAAGGAGAACAATCAACAAACATAGACCAAGGAGAACATCATACACACTCAGACAAGGAGAAACACCAACAAACACAGACCAAGGAGAACATCAACACACTCATCAACACACTCAGACCAAGGAGAACATCAACACACTCAGACCAAGGAGAACATCAACACACTCATCAATACACTCAGACCAAGGAGAACATCAACACACTCAGACCATGGAGAACATCAACACACTCATCAACACACTCAGACCAAGGAGAACATCAACACACTCATCAACACACTCAGACCAAGGAGAACATCAACACACTCAGACCAAGGAGAACATCAACACACTCATCAACACACTCAGACCAAGGAGAACACCAACACACTCATCAACACACTCAGACCATGGAGAACATCAACACACTCATCAACACACTCAGACCAAGGAGAACACCAACAAACACAGACCAAGGAGAACATCAACACACTCATCAACACACTCAGACCAAGGAGAACATCAACACACTCAGACCAAGGAGAACATCAACACACTCATCAACACACTCAGACCAAGGAGAACACCAACACACTCATCAACACACTCAGACCATGGAGAACACCAACACACTCATCAACACACTCAGACCATGGAGAACATCAACACACTCATCAACACACTCAGACCAAGGAGAACACCAACAAACACAGACCAAGGAGAACATCAACACACTCATCAACACACTCAGACCAAGGAGAACATCAACACACTCATCAACAAACACAGACCAAGGAGAACATCAACAAACACAGACCAAGGAGAACACCAACAAACACAGACCAAGGAGAACACCAACAAACACAGACCAAGGAGAACACCAACAAACACATGCCGGGACAAGAACACCAGCAATAAACAACTTTCATATATTTTTTTCCTCCAAATCTGTGCAAAAATTCTCATAATGAACACATGCAACCGCAGACATTGTGGGGGGGGGGGGGGGGGGGTGGGAGGGTATCTCAAGGTCTGCTTCCATCCCCCTCCCTTCCCACACTCACCCTCATCCTCCTATCCACCCTCTCTGTCCCCATCACCAGCTGTTACCCCCATCCGCTCTATCCTTCGCCTGCACCCTTATTCCCACTATTTATTCTATCATGGTCTGTTCTACGTTCCACGCGTCTGTGGGTCATATCCTGGTAGATGAGAACTTGTAGATGCTGGTCAGTACTTGTAGATGTTGGTCAGTACTTGTAGATGTTGGTCAGTACTTGTAGATGTTGGTCAGCACTTGTAGATGTTGGTCAGCACTTGTAGATATTGGTCAGCACTTGTAGATGTTGGTCAGCACTTGTAGATGTTGGTCAGCACTTGTAGATATTGGTCAGCACTTGTAGATGTTGGTCAGCACTTGTAGATGTTGGTCAGCACTTGTAGATGTTGGTCAGCACTTGTAGACGCTGGTCAGCACTTGTAGATGTTGGTCAGTACTTGTAGATGTTGGTCAGTACTTGTAGATGTTGGTCAGCACTTGTAGATGTTGGTCAGCACTTGTAGATGTTGGTCAGCACTTGTAGATGTTGGTCAGTACTTGTAGATGTTGGTCAGTACTTGTAGATGTTGGTCAGCACTTGTAGATGTTGGTCAGTACTTGTAGATGTTGGTCAGCACTTGTAGATATTGGTCAGCACTTGTAGATGTTGGTCAGCACTTGTAGATGTTGGTCAGCACTTGTAGATATTGGTCAGCACTTGTAGATGTTGGTCAGCACTTGTAGATGTTGGTCAGCACTTGTAGATGTTGGTCAGCACTTGTAGACGCTGGTCAGCACTTGTAGATGTTGGTCAGTACTTGTAGATGTTGGTCAGTACTTGTAGATGTTGGTCAGCACTTGTAGATGTTGGTCAGCACTTGTAGACGTTGGTCAGCACTTGTAGATGTTGGTCAGCACTTGTAGATGTTGGTCAGCACTTGTAGACGTTGGTCAGCACTTGTAGATGTTGGTCAGCACTTGTAGATGTTGGTCAGCACTTGTAGATGTTGGTCAGCACTTGTAGACGTTGGTCAGCACTTGTAGATGTTGGTCAGCACTTGTAGATGTTGGTCAGCACTTGTAGATGTTGGTCAGCACTTGTAGATGTTGGTCAGTACTTGTAGATGTTGGTCAGCACTTGTAGATGTTGGTCAGCACTTGTAGTTGTTGGTCAGCACTTGTAGATGTTGGTCAGCACTTGTAGACGTTGGTCAGCACTTGTAGACGTTGCAGCTGCTAGGCTTGGGCCCGGCTACGAGGGCAGGGTGGGAATTTTCAGAGGAAAGCGCAAGGGACTTCGACTATATAGCACTGGGAAGGGGTCAGGATAAGGATTTGGGATGGGACGGCGGGGAAGGAATGGTGCCCAACCACTTGTGGGACGGTCAGGGATTGAACACCGACCTGCATGAAGCGATACCGTCGCTCTACCGTCCAGCCCAAGTGGTTGGGCATCCCCGCCGAAGTATATGTGACCATATGTAAACTCTGTCAACAGAACTACACACATTCTGTTGTCGCTAGTTATTGAATTCGACACAGTTGGAGAGTTTGCAACAGTTTGACATTGCTTGAATGCATGCGAGGAGTCACAATAACGGGGCTGAAATATGGTTGACCAGACCACACACTAGAAGGTGAAGGGACGACGACGTTTCGGTCCGTCCTGGACCATTCTCAAGTCGGTTGTGAATGAGTTTAGTCGACACAATCGACTTGAGAATGGTTCAGGACGGACCGAAACGTCGTCGTCCCTTCACTTTCTAGTGTGGGGTTTGGTCAAATTTCTTGAATGTTAGTGATAAAGTATTCGATCCAGGAAGACGGTATCCCAAATCCAGCCAGTTAGGACTTGTAGATGATGTACAGTTGTACACACGTATTAGCCTAATCTCATGACCATGTACACTAATGTATTACGTCACTGTACTTGTAATTCCAGCACAAGGTTGAGGCGTGGAACTTGGAATTTGTACTCCATATTTGCGATTATTTTAGTCAACACAATTTAGAGCCTAAACCCATTTTGTGGCTTAAACCTTCATGTTAATTAAGGTAAACAGCCAAAAAATGATTCGACTGTTGAGGTAAATGTTAACGAACGACGCAAGCAGCTCGTTAGTGTTGCAACGTGCCTAGTTACACGAATATTTGGTCTTTCGTTCCTGGGCCATTATGTGCCTCTGTAACCTTGAGGTTACCCTTGAGGTGCTTCCGGGGCTTAGCGTCCCGCGGCCCGGTCATCGACCAGGCCTCCTGGTTGCTGGACTGATCAACCAGGCTGTTGACGCGGCTGCTCGCAGCCTGACGTATGAGTCACAGCCTGGTTGATCAGGTATCCTTTGGACTGTTTCTATAATCGCTCAAGATGGGTATGGGGTGCACTAACCCGCCACAGGATGGGTATGGGGTGCACTAACACCCCCTAGGATGGGTATGGGGTGCACTAACTCCCCCCAGGATGGTATGGGGTGCACTACCCCCCCAGGATGGGTATGGGGTTGCACTAACTCCCACAGGATGGTATGGGGTGCACTACACCCCCCCAGGATGGGTATGGGTGCACTAACCTCCCACAGGATGGGTATGGGGTGCACTAACCCCCACAGGATGGGTATGGGGTGCACTAACCCCCCCCAGGATGGGTATGGGGGTGCACTAACCCCCCACAGGATGGGTATGGGGTGCACTAACCCCCCACAGGATGGGTATGGGGGTGCACTAACCCCCACAGGATGGGTATGGGGTGCACTAACCCCCCACAGGATGGGTATGGGGGTCACTAACCCCCCACAGGATGGGTATGGGGNCGTCCTGGACCATTCTCAAGTCGAGATAACATGGCGTTTAGTTTAATGTGTGGTGAGAGGTGAGAGGTCACTGGCGCTTGGGAGAGCAGGCTTAGTGCGTTGTTGTTATTGCAGTTAAATGGAGTAAAAAGAAATGCAGTCGCTGGGTTTCAAGACAGTGCATGTGCAAGATGCAGGAGTGCTTGTGTGTATTGGTTCTTGGGTTTGTAAGTGGTGTCGTGTGGCCGGCACCCACGCATGCACACACACACCCACCACACACACACACACACACACACACCACACACACACACACACACACACACACACACACACACACACACACACACACACACACACACACGCACTGAACTACAGGCCAGTGTCCTTAACTTGTATACCATGCAAGGTGATGGAGAAGATTGTGAGAAAAAACCTAGTAACACATCTGGAGAGAAGAGACTTCGTGACAACCCATCAACATGGGTTCAGGGAGGGTAAATCTTGCCTTACAGGATTGATAGAATTCTACGATCAGGTGACAAGAATTAAGCAAGAAAGAGAAGGGTGGGCGGACTGCATTTTTTTGGACTGTCGGAAAGCCTTTGACACAGTACCCCATAAAAGGTTGATGCATAAGCTGGAGGAACAGGCAGGAGTAACAGGTAGGGCGCTCCAGTGGATAAGGGAGTACCTAAGCAATAGGAAACAGAGAGTTACAGTGAGGGGTGAGACTCAGACTGGCGTGAAGTCACCAGTGGAGTCCCACAGGGCTCTGTACTTGGACCTATCCTGTTTCTGATATACGTAAATGATCTCCCAGAGGGTATAGACTCATTCCTCTCAATGTTTGCTGACGACGCCAAAATTATGAGAAGGATTAAGACAGAGGAGGACAGCTTGAGACTTCAAGAAGACCTGGACAAGCTGCAGAATGGTCGAACAAATGGCTGTTAGAGTTTAACCCA
The DNA here is from genome assembly GCA_020271785.1 of Procambarus virginalis. Classification (NCBI taxonomy): domain Eukaryota; kingdom Metazoa; phylum Arthropoda; class Malacostraca; order Decapoda; family Cambaridae; genus Procambarus; species Procambarus virginalis. Next base: position 3,334,242 of record WNGS01167104.1, on the reverse strand, counting down.
AGCAAATGTAATGTAATGAAGATAGGGGTAGGAAGCAGGAGACCAGATACAAGGTATCATTTGGGAGATGAAATACTTCAAGAGTCAGAGAGAGAGAAGACCTGGGGGTTGATATCACGCCAGACCTGTCCCCTGAAGCTCATATCAAGAGGATAACATCAGCAGCATATGCCAGGTTGGCTAACATAAGAACGGCCTTTAGAAACTGTTGTAAGGAATCTTTCAGAACATTATATACCACATATGTCAGACCAATCCTGGAGTATGCGGCTCCAGCATGGAGTCCCTATCTAGTCAAGCATAAGACTAAACTGGAAAAGGTTCAAAGGTTTGCCACCAGACTAGTACCCGAGCTGAGAGGTATGAGCTACGAGGAGCGACTGCAGGAATTAAACCTCACTTCGTTGGAAGACAGAAGAGTTAGGGGGGACATGATCACCACATTCAAGATTCTCAGGGGAATCGACAGGGTTGATAAAGACAGGCTGTTTAACACAAGGGGCACACGCACTAGGGGACACAGGTGGAAGCTGAGTGCCCAAATGAGCCACAGAGATATTAAAAGAACTTTTTAGTGTCAGAGTGGTTGACAAATGGAATGCATTAGGAAGCGATGTGGTGGAGGCTGACTCCATACACAGTTTCAAATGTAGATATGATAGCCCATTAGGCTCAGGAAACTGTACACCTGTTGATTGACGGTTGAGAGGCGGGACCAAAGAGCCAGAGCTCAACCCCCGCAAGCACAACTAGGTGAGTACACTAGGTGAGTACACACCACACACACACCACACACACACACACACACCCACACACACACACACACACAGCCTGGTGGATAGCGTGCAGGACTTGTAATTCTGTGGCGCGGGTTCGATTCCCGCACCCGGCAGAAACAATGGGCAAAGTTTCTTTCACCCTGAATGCCCCTGTTACCTAGCAGTAAATAGGTACCTGGGAGTTAGTCAGCTGTCACGGGCTGCTTCCTGGGGTGTGTGTGTATGGTGTGGGAGAAAAAAAAGTAGTTTAGTGTAGTTAGTAAACAGTTGATTGACAGTTGAGAGGCGGGCCGAAAGAGCAAAGCTCAACCCCCGTAAAATACAACTAAGTGAATACAACTAAGTGAATACACACACACACATACACACACACACACACACACACACACACACACACACACACACACACACACAACACACACACACACACACACACCCACACACACACACACAGGAATCAGGAATCTGTACATCAGTTGATTGACGGTTGAGAGGCGAGATCAAAGAGCCAGAGCTCACACACACACACACACAAAGCGGACCCCCAGGGCTGAAGTTCAACCCCTGTGACAGACCCCCAAACAAACCAAACCAACTATACGACATAAAGAAACTCGCGTCCCTCACAACACTTAATGCCTAAACCGGCTCACGTCGACGTGCTCATATCTTCCACTTGCTTCTACACATTTTGAGTTTTTTCCTTAGGCAGATTTCTAACGTTGAAGATTTTTAATGATGTGAACAAGTGTGACGTCTTGCTCACAAGTTTCTTAAGATACAGGAGACCTATCCACTTTTTAACTGGCGAGCAATATGGACAAACCTTCATGTTAAATTTATTGTTTTGAAACATCGGGAACTATTGTATCGCTGTATCCGTGAGACCTTTCCTACTGGATACAGAATACAGGTATTATAGCAACATACAGGTATGGGAGGCAATACTACTAATAACGATACTAATTTTTATTTATACAAGTATACATATATATGATGCATCAACAGAGGAAGATACATAGGTAAGATGAATACATGAAGCCTCTAGTACGCTGTGCGCTTCGGGGCAAGCTAACATTAAACAGATAGATCGTTTACAGCGATTTGTTCATTGAGGTTTAAATGCTAGATAAGATAGACAATACTAAACAGGAATGTATATGTTTATCTCTCAGGATGTTTGGTAATATGTTTATTGTTTGTGATGTGTTTATATGTGTGTATTAACACGATGTACTGAACGGGGTGAGAATAGCTTGCTGCCTCATCCTTTTGTGTGTATTTTACCTCAGTAAACTTATATAAATTTCAATTTCAAATACTAAACAAGAAGTAAGCAACTATAAATTCCTTATACATTTAGCAGATGATGTACAACTTTTAGAGAAGGCATAATATAGAAAAGAAAAGGAATTAGGAGATTATGAAAAAGTCTAATGGGGGGGGGGAATACAGTACTGTATTTAACATCAAATAAGATATGGTCACATTTTTTAATTATTAAAAGTTTTGAACAAAATAGCAACAGGCGTAGGCTAATACAGCATAGATTCTGTAGTTTTAACAACAGTACAGAAATAATATTAACATTAATAACAACAGCAAAAATACAAAGGATCATTTTGGTCCAGCCATTAAAAGACTAACCATTTAGGGCGTAACATAACGTAAATCAGTAAAGTTAACGGGTTTTATTGGGGTAAACACTTATCAATAAGGAGATAACATATGTGACTTAACTAGGTACTTTATGAAATTATATTCATTTATTTTGATGACACTTATCGATCAAAGGCATAGGAAAACATTTTTAGTATATAAACTTTTATATAACAGCAGAACACACAAATATTGTTTTGTTATGAAAAAATGTGAGTGAAATTTGTTACATGATGTTAAGTATATTTCCTAGTCTCTATTTTTTAACTATGGGAAACGAACAGGTTTTAGTTACTTTTGGAAGGTCATTCCACAGTTTGGAAGTCTTAATTTGCATATAACTTCTGCTTAGGTTGAGTCTCACTCTCGTGATATCAAAAGAAATTTGTTTCTCTTGTAGTGCTACAGTCATTTACAGGCAGCGCTTAATGTCGGGATTAGCATTGCTGTTCAGAGTTTTGTAGATATGGAGCAGCACACTTGAGAGTGTGTGCAGTGGCTTGATATTTAACATGTTTAATGAGTTCAATGACTCTGAGAGAGAACTATCAACATGAGAGGCCCGAGACTGTTCAACATACTTCCACTACATGTAAGGGACATAACTGGCCGACCCCCTCACAGTGTTCAAGAGAGAACTATCAACATGAGAGGCCCGAGACTGTTCAACATACTTCCACTACATGTAAGGGACATAACTGGCCGACCCCTCACAGTGTTCAAGAGAGAACTATCAACATCAGAGGCCCGAGACTGTTCAACACGCTTCCACTACATGTAAGGGACATAACTGGCCGACCCCTCACAGTGTTCAAGAGAGAACTATCAACATCAGAGGCCCGAGACTGTTCAACATACTTCCACTACATGTAAGGGACATAACTGGCCGACCCCTCACAGTGTTCAAGAGAGAACTATCAACATCAGAGGCCCGAGACTGTTCAACATACTTCCACTACATGTAAGGGACATAACTGGCCGACCCCTCACAGTGTTCAAGAGAGAACTATCAACATCAGAGGCCCGAGACTGTTCAACACGCTTCCACTACACATAAGGGACATGACTGGCCGACCCCTCATACTGTTCAAGAGAGAACTATCAACATCAGAGGCCCGATACTGTTCAACACGCTTCCACTACACATAAGGGACATAACTGGCCGACCCCTCACAGTGTTCAAGAGAGAACTATCAACATCAGAGACCCGAGACTGTTCAACACGCTTCCACTACACATAAGGGACATAACTGGCCGACCCCTCACAGTGTTCAAGAGAGAACTTTCAACACCAGAGACCCGAGACTGTTCAACACGCTTCCACTACACATAAGGGACATAACTGGCCGACCCCTCACAGTGTTCAAGAGAGAACTATGAACATCAGAGGCCCGAGACTGTTCAACATACTTCCACTACATGTAAGGGACATAACTGGCCGACCCCTCACAGTGTTCAAGAGAGAACTATCAACATCAGAGGCCCGAGACTGTTCAACATACTTCCACTACATGTAAGGGACGTAACTGGCCGACCCCTCACAGTGTTCAAGAGAGAACTTCAACATCAGAGGCCCGAGACTGTTTCAACACGCTTCCACTACACATAAGGACATGACTGGCCGACCCCTCATACTGTTCAAGAGAGAACTATCACATCAGAGGCCCGAGACTGTTCAACACGCTTCCACTACACATAGGGACATAACTGACCGACCCCTCACAGTGTTCAAGAGAGAACTATCAACATCGAGGCCCGAGACTGTTCAACACGCTTCCACTACACATAAGGGACATAACTGGCCGACCCCTCACAGTGTTCAAGAGAGAACTATCAACATCAGAGACCCGAGACTGTTCAACACGCTTCCACTACACATAAGGGACATAACTGGCCGACCCCTCACAGTGTCAAGAGAGAACTATCAACACCAGAGACCCGAGACTGTTCAACACGCTTCCACTACACATAAGGGACATAACTGGCCGACCCCTCATAGTGTTCAAGAAAGACTCGATAAACACATCTAAAAGATACTGATCAATCAGGCTGTGATTCATACGTCATGCTGCGAGCAGCCGCATCCAACAGCCTGGTTGACCAGTCCAGTAACCAGGAGACCTGGCCGAGGACCGGGCCGCGGGGACGCTAGGCCCCGAAACCACCTCAAGGTATTTCAGTGGGGAATCGAGTGCTCTCTAGGATTGCAGTTTGGCTTATCAGAGTCACGGTACTACAGTTGTTTTCGTTCTCGACTCTCAATTGGGAATCCCGGGTTCGAGCCCCGAGCAGGACAGAAGTCGCTGGGCACGTTTCGTATCGCCTAATGCCTCTGTTCACCTAGCAGCAAGTGGTACCTAGGAGTTGTCAGCTTGTTAAGGGATTGTGTTCGAGGAAGGGTCAGTACTTTTCTAATTGTATATTATTTAACAAAGAGAGCAAACAAAATTACTTCGACCTTGGGGGGGGGCTCGATCTTAGCCTAACGTATGTTACACACAGGCTGCCTGTCCCACACAAAATACATATATGTGAAATAGCATACATTATGGGAGATAGCATACAGGTATAGGAGATAAAATACATGTATTGGGAGACAGAATACATGTATGGGGAGACAGAATACATGTATGGGCAGACAGAATACATATATGGGGAGACAGAATACATGTATGGGGAGATAGAATCATGTATGGGACAGAATACATGTATGGGGAGACAATACATGTATGGGGAGACAATACATGTATGGGGAGCCAATACATATATGGAGAGACATAATACATGTATGGGGAGACAGAATACATATATAGGGAGACAATACATGTTGGGGAGACAGAATACATGTATGGGAGACAGAATACATATATAGGGAGACAATACATGTATGGGGAGACAGAATACATGTATGGGGAGACAGAATACATGTATGGGGAGACAGAATACATGTATGGGGAGACAGAATACATATATAGGGAAACAGAATACATGTATGGGAGACAGAATACATGTATGGGGAGACAGAATACATGTATGGGGAGACAATACATGTATGGGGAGACAGAATACATGTATGGGGGAGACAGAACATATATAGGGAAACAGAATACATGTATGGGGAGACAGAAAACATGTATGGGGAGACAGAATACATGTATGGGGAGACAATACATGTATGGGGAGACAGAATACATGTATGGGGAGACAGAATACATGTATGGGGAGACAGAATACATGTATGGGGAGACAGAATACATGTATGGGGAGACAGAATACAGGTACTGGAGACAACATACAGGTATGGGAGACAGCATTAAAGATCTGTAAGAGCGCATACAGCTATGGGAGGCAGAATACTGTCATAAAAGAGATATCAAACAGATATAGGAAAGACATCGCTTTTTTATGAAAACAGAAAACGAAGACGGAAGGATGATCACACAAGGGTAAACTTAAAGAAACACTAAAATTAGCAGCTCGTCGCTCAAAGAGTGGGCCAAGCCTTCCTGCCCTGTTTAAACTTTTACCCCTTATTGATCCGTTTCAGAAATAGTCTCTTGACCTTTTACCAAGCGTCCTTCCTCTTGACTGCAGGTATTAACCTCAGGAATGAATATTGCGTATTATAATCACCAATAATGCCTCTCTGACATTAATCACTTCTTTATGATAACGAGAGGATATTATTGAAATTGCGTCACGCATAGTTCTTGCACTATGCGTGACGCCAAGTTCTTGCACTATGCGTGACGCCAAGTTCTTGCACTATGCGTGACGCCAAGTTCTTGCACTATGCGTGACGCCAAGTTCTTGCACTATGCGTGACGCCAAGTTCTTGCACTACGCATGACGCAGAGTTCTTGCACACACACACTCTCTGTCTCTCTCTCTCTCCCTCTCCCTCTCCAGTTTGATGATACTATAATAATATGATATAACAGTGTGTATGTTAAAGTGTCTACTCCTCATTAGGCCAGCTGTGGCCTGTGTGTGTGTGTCTGTAGGGAAAAATTCGACCTTGTAGCTAGCCTCTTCCATCGCGCGTATAATGTTATTCAAATTTTATAGAATGACAACCGCTGTCTATATGTGTATATTAATGATTATATATCGCTGCGTTGTATATGATGCTTTAAGGTATACCTGGTTGATACCTGCTTGATGGGGTTCTGGGAGTTCTTCTACTCCTCAAGCCCGGCCCGAGGCCAGGCTTGACTTGTGAGAGTTTGGTCCACCAGGCTGTTGCTTGGAGCGGCCCGCAGGCCACATATACCTGGTTGATGGGGTTCTGGGAGTTCTTCTACTCCTCAAGCCCGGCCCGAGGGCCAGGCTTGACTTGTGTGAGTTTGGTCCACCAGGCTGTTGCTTGTTTTTATACCTCAATAAACCTATTTCAAATTGCTTTGTGTCACCACGACTGCCAGGTAAGTCCACTACGGGCTCACCATAGCCCGCTACTTGGAACTTTTGTTCTGAGTAGTTAAATCTAAAACAACAACAACAGACTGCTAGCCACGTCATGGTTGATAAAGACAGTGGTAGTGGTGGCCGACACAGTAGGCACCTGGTAGGGAGTAGGGAGCCGGTCGGCCGAGCGGACAGCACGCTAGACTTGTGATCCTGAGGCCCGGGTTCGATCCCGGGCGCCGGCGAGAAACAATGGGCAGAGTTTCTTTCACCCTATGCCCCTGTTACCTAGCAGTAAAATAGGTACCTGGGTGTCAGTCAGCTGTCACGGGCTGCTTCCTGGGGGTGGAGGCCTGGTCGAGGACCGGGCCGCGGGGACACTAAAGCCCCGAAATCATCTCAACCTCAAGATAACCTAGAACCAGACAAATGATGCACATAGCGATTTATATATATACATCATATCAAAAGAGATCAATGTGAAATTTTTGCATTGAAGGAGCAATTACATCCAACTCCATTGCATCAGTAAAACTACTGTCTTGGGAAACCAGTGTTCGTGAACAAACATATGGATTTATGTTCAGTTGAGATATACACCAACATCCCCCAAAGGGTGGGAAAGCCTCAGGATCCACAACGTGAGTGGTTGGGCGAGACTTTTTTAATAGGTGGGTCCGGGCAGTGATGTCATAGCTTCAGAAACAGTGGGCCAAATTAGTAGTGATAACGCGAGGAATCCTTCACACTAGCAGGACGGGGAAGTGTGAGAGTGACTGATGAGATGATAGAATGATAAACTTTACTTTACAAATAGTAAAGTACACATACATCACACTTCAGGAGAAAACAACAGTAAAGGAACAAGTAATGAAATTGAGGATAGGGGCAGACAGATTCACTACAAACGACAAGTGTGCGAGGAACTCAATAAGAAATTCCAGGAGGTCTTCACATTAGAGCAAGGGAAAGTTCCAGAGATAAGACAGGGAATAGTTAACCAGGAAGCACTAGAAGAGTTTGAGATTACCAGTGGGGATGTAAGAAAGCTCTTGCTAGAGTTGGATGTGACAAAGGCTATAGGCCAAGTTGGAATCTCCCCTTGGATACTAAAGGAAGGAGCAGAAGCACTGTGCCTGCCACTCTCCTTAGTGTATAACAAATCACTGGTACCTGGGAGTTAGACAGCTACTACGTGCTGCTTCCTAGAGAGTGTGTGTATACGCGTGTTTTAAAGAGAGAGAAGAAGTACATGTAGTAGACATAATAGAGAAAAAAAATAGATTGACTAGGCCAGCGGGGGTCCAAGATCTAAATAGCTCGATTCTGCAGACCAATAATCTAATTGTGCACCACTGTTGAGCAGAAGAGCGGAAGTGAGCGAGGGGGGGGGGCAGTGACCAGGCGTTCGCCCTCCCATGCACAAATACACACAATGATCACGCATTCATATAAACGATAGCGCTCTGTTATCTCTTTTTCAAATTGTAACTTGTGCGTGAACCAAGCAAAAATAGACCTTTTTTTTTTGGTCTTTTTGCCTGTATTCATTACCTATACACAGTTAAAGTTNGGGGTAGCGTGCTGGCCAGGCCAGTGGGGTACGTACTGGCCAGACCAACGGGGTAGCGTGCTGGCCAGGCCAACGGGGTAGCGTGCTGGCCAGGCCAGTGGGGGTAGCGTGCTGGCCAGGCCAGCAGGGTAGCGTGCTGGCCAGGCCAACGGGGTAGCGTGCTGGCCAGACCAACGGGGTAGCGTGCTGGCCAGACCAACGGGGTAGCGTGCTGGCCAGCCCACGGGGTAGCGTGCTGGCCAGGCCAACGGGGTAGCGTGCTGGCCAGGCCACGGGTAGCGTGCTGGCCAGGCCAACGGGGTAGCGTGCTGGCCAGGCCAACGGGTAGCGTGCTGGCCAGGCCAACGGGGTAGCGTGCTGGCCAGGCCATTGGGGGGTAGCGTGCTGGCCAGGCCAACGGGGTAGCGTGCCGAACACACTTGACACTGTGGAAGTGCGCGGATGGGCGTATCCGGTGAACATTGTCAGGCAGGATGAAGAGCAAACCTAGGTAAACAAAAGGTAGCGCCATTGTTTATTCCACATTTGCTCTAATTGTGCCCTGATTATTGTATTTGTCTTTTGTTTGAGGTGGAAGCTGTTTTAAATTTGACTTGATTTAAGGGAAGGAGATCAAAATTATATACATACAATGTGGATCAATATTCAATTTTCTTGATTTAGCAAAGGAAAAAATGTTTCACAGTTTTGATCTCTTTCTTATCATCTTATTTCATATTGAAGTCTCGTTTGAATGTGTTTAATCATTGCACTTGAGCGTCGTGTGAATAATGGGCGGTTTATCCCAAAGTGGAGCTCGCTACAGGAAGTGGAGCAGCCTAATGTGCTGTGATGGGGTAGGTGACATCACCGCTGAGCAAGCCTAGTGGGAGGCGATGTTATTGTCAGTTCACTCTCCAGCTTTTTCATTCGCACAAGCGTCACGTTCTTATTATAATTACTCGTCACACTGTTTCTGCATGTGTTCTGTAATTTTGTCTACACCAGTTTTGTGTATTTCATCCTGTGCCGCATTCTTGAAGGTCATGAGTCAAGAGGCGTCAAGTCATCCGTCGTATGTTCACATTCTTTGTAGATCCGTCACGTTCTTCTCGTCATTCGTCGCATTCTTTCATTGATAATTATCACATTGTTTCACAGTCTTTCACCACATTTGCCGCATCATCACAGTTGGCATGGTTGGCTATCATTTGCTGACAGACATCATATATTTGTGATGCCATATGTCGCATAATCTTCGTCACATATATATCTGAAATTCATTACCATTTTTATGTGGTTCTCAACTATCCTTCACGCCGTTTTTTTTTTCTTGTTGTTAAGGCTCATATTCTTTGGCGGCTCCTTTATATTAAGCCTCAAATATTGGTGGAATTATAGACAGCCTTAAAGTAACACAAAGCTAAAATTCTGTTTCAACTGAAGCAGCTTCAGTGCCACACAGAAAGGTTTAGACAATGTTCCTGGCGGCTCTGGGTCCAGTTATGTCAAGGTTTTGCAATGGTCGTCCACTTGGTCTTCAAGATGTTTTTACTTTTTTTCCCCGCAGATGTCCAGCAGGATGTGTATGCTGGCTACCTGTCTAGGATGTGTATGCTGGCTACCTGTCTAGGATGTGTATGCTGGCTACCTGTCTAGGATGTGTATGCTGGCTACCTCTCTAGGATGTGTATGCTGGCTACCTGTCTAGGATGTGTATGCTGGCTACCTCTCTAGGATGTGTATGCTGGCTACCTCTCTAGGATGTGTATGCTGGCTACCTGTCTAGGATGTGTATGCTGGCTACCTGTCTAGGATGTGTATGCTGGCTACCTCTCTAGGATGTGCACGTACCTAGATACATACTTCCGGTAAAGCAAAGTAGTGATGTGCGTATCCTAGTGTAGTTGTAGTATTCACCTAGTTGTGCTTGCGGGGGTGAGCTCTGCTCTTTCGGCCCGCCTCTCAACTGTCAGTCAATCAACTGTTACTAACAACTAACTTCCCCCCCCCCCTATATCCAGGAAGCAGCCCATAACAGCTGTCTAACTCCCAGGTATATATTTACTGCTAGGTGACAGGGACATCAGGATGAAAGAAAACTCTGCCCATTCTGTTTCTGCCATCACCGGGGATCGAACCCGGACCCTAGGATTACGAGCCAGAGCGCTGTCCACACAGCTATCAGGCCCATCTGCTGATAGTTGAGGATACAGGATACACTAGTAGCATTGAAATACGACTATAGATATCGACCTACAATGATAACATAAATATAGCTATTTGGCAGTGATTTTTGTAAAGTTGAATTCAACACGAGCTATAAGATCTGTCGTTACATTCTCAGGAAACATTATATCTTAGGAATGATTTTCAAATTGCTATTACTATGCAATCGAAGATCACTCTAATGATCTTCAGAGTGATCTTCGATTGTATTAGCCCGTTTTGTGTGAAGGCAGTATACGATAGCAGGAAATTCGAGGGATTGTGGACATTGTGGGATATGTGGTGGTGGTGGTGGTGGTGAGGTGTGGCAGAGGTATCGAGCCTCAGAACAGGCACGTAACTTTAACCCCTTAGTGAGAGAAAGGGGGGAGGGTAGTGGAAAATTACTTGGAGCAGCATCAGGAGCCAGATTCACGAAGCAGTTACGCAAGTACTTACGAACCTGTACATCTTTTCTCAATCATTGGTGGCTTTGTTTACAATTATTAAACAGTTAATGAGCTCCGAAGCACCAGGAGGCTGTTTATAACAATAACAACAGTTGATTGGCAAGTTTTCATGCTTGTAAACTGTTTAATAAATGTAACCAAAGCCGTCAAAGATTGAGGAAAGATGTACAGGCTCGTAAGTGCTTGCGTAACTGCTTCGCGAATGTGGCCCCAGGTCACCATCCTCATCCACTGTCAAGTCAACAATCTGCAGGTTGAAGCTGGTTTAAAAGTGAATGAAGGGACTTTGGGAAGTTCTGAAGAGTTTAAGAGTAACGTTTTATTTTACACGGATACAGGAACAGATGACCTCTGATTCTTGGTTGTAGACCGAGAGCTTTTTCTCCTTCCCATTGTTTATGGTAAGCCTTATTCAGTTAGTTTCCCTGGAACACGGTCTGCTAATCAATTAAGAACCAGGTACCTAATTACTGCTGGGCGAACAGTTAAGGATTGGTGATGGGACAATCCTTCTTGGCCAGGACTTGTATCCAGTACCCATACCCAGACCTAATCGTACCCAGACCTAACCGTACCCAGACCTAACCGTACCCAGACCTAACCGTACCCAGACCTAACCGTACCCAGACCTAACCGTACCCAGACCTAACCGTACCCAGACCTAATCGCTGGCTAGGCTGTTGTTGTTGTTGTTGTTAAAGATTCGCTACCTGGAACAAGAAGTTGCAAGTAGCACGGGCTATGGTGAGCCCGTAGGCGCGGGACCAGTATGTTACCACAGCGACTTCATCACCTACTTCACATGTTCTCTGCTTATGTCGAGTAGTTTAATTGGACTAGGCTTCCTGACATCATTTTTTTGCGGGCTGACGCTTTAAACATGTAACCAATAGAGCTTGAATTTGTTGATAATATCAATGTCAGTCAAGGTAACATGAGCCTTGACTGACCAAGATCTTAAAGTTACCCCGAGTGCCTTACCTTGAGGGTTACCTTGAGATGGTTTCGGGGCTTAAAGTCCCCGCGGCCCGGTCCTCGACCAGGCCTCCTCCTCGACCGTACCTTTAGATTTGTATAATTTATTTTCTACCACAGATGTGGTTATAATCACTTACACTGCTAACCATGTATACATTTTCTTCTGTCCTCCACGGCCCAGCCGTCCTCGTAAGGTCTCCCAACGTCAAGAAAACGGTCAATTTAAAGTGTCCTCTCCTAACCTGCCAGAGGACCCAAAACAGAAAACGGGACAGTACGTCACTTTCGCCAGCCGCTTCCATTTTCTAGTACGACAATTTTGGCCTTATGTCACGCATACGAGCAAAATGCGACGCTCTTTGCAGAAGGACAGGTTGCAGGAGGACAGGTTGTAGGAGGACAGGTTGCAGGACAGGTTGTAGGAGGACAGGTTGCAGGAGGACAGGTTGTAGGAGGACAGGTTGCAGGACAGGTTGTAGGAGGACAGGTTGCAGGTGGACAGGTTGTAGGAGGACAGGTTGCAGGTGGACAGGTTGCAGGAGGACAGGTTGCAGGTGGACAGGTTGCAGGAGGACAGGTTGTAGGAGGACAGGTTGCAGGAGGACAGGTTGCAGGTGGACAGGTTGCAGGAGGACAGGTTGTAGGAGGACAGGTTGTAGGAGGACAGGTTGCAGGAGGACAGGTTGTAGGAGGACAGGTTGCAGGAGGACAGGTTGCAGGAGGACAGGTTGCATGATCAGGGTGAGGGCTCTGCCCCCCCTCCCCTCTACCTATATTGCAGTGGGTTATTGAACGCTCCAACAAAAGAAGTACAGAAGAGTTTTATAAAGGGTATGGGACGGACAGTAATATAAGCTTCGAGGCCGACGAAGCCTAACCCAAATATTGGTGTAAATTACACACAGACATCACAATAACGTGACGCATCAAATGAACAAAGCCACAAGGGCGCAGGTAAATCAAGATGATTTCCCTGGTTGCAATTCTTTTGACCATGTCGTAGCTCAGTCGATTAAGGCAGCGTCTGGGATGCTCTCGGACGCAGGTTCGAATCCTTGTATAGGCATCATCTTCACATTGAAGTATGCCCAGGGACCTCGACCCGTTCTCTTGAACAGTACATCTCATTTTTGACGTATAGATCCCCCTAAGACCACAAACTGATGCACTGAACATTATAGCGACTCGGTGATTCTTCACATTGTTGGTGAAGCCGGTAGCCGGTGGTTGAGCGGACAGGACACTGGACGCGTGATCCTGTGGTCCAGGGTTCGATCCCGGGCGCCGGAGAGAAACAATAGGCAGAGTTTCTTTCATCCTGGTGCTCCTGTTACCTAGCAGTAAATAGGTACCTGGGAGTTAGTCAGCTGTCACGGGCTGCTTCCTGGGGGTGGAGGCCTGGTCGAGGACCGGGCCGCGGGGACACTAAAGCCCCGAAATCATCTCAAGATAACCTCAAGATAAGATATGCTTGAATCAGGAATAATCTACATAGCTTCGTTATATATATATATATATATATATATATATATATATATATATATATATATAAATATATATATATATATATATATATATATATATATATATATATATATATATATATATATCACTAAGAACTCTTTGACCCGGCCAGGATTCGAACCCATACATATATATATATATATATATATATATATATATATATATATATATATATATATATATATATTGTTGGTGTTGAAATTAGTGACATGTTGCAATCGGGGGATCAAACCCGTCCCTCTCCAATGTTATGTATACTGCATTTTGACGTATTAATCCACCTAAGGCCAAAACCGTAGGTTCTAAACAATCAGAGCGGTGTATGGTTACCCTGATGTTCTGTAAATTGTTTTTCACACTTCCGTGGTGATAAACATTATATTTACCTGGGGCCAGATTCACGAAGCAGTTACACAAGCACTTACGAACCTGGGGCCAGATTCACGAAGTAGTTACGCAAGTACTTATGAACCTGGGGCCAGATTTTTCGAAGCAGTTACGCAAGTACTTACGAACCTGGGGTCAGATTTTTCGAAGCAGTTACGCAAGCACTTACGAACCTGGGGCCAGATTCACGAAGCAGTTACGCAAGTACTTACGAACCTGGGGCCAGATTCACGAAGCAGTTACGCAAGTACTTACGAACCTGGGGCCAGATTCACGAAGCAGTTACGCAAGTACTTATGAACCTGGGGCCAGATTTTTCGAAGCAGTTACGCAAGTACTTACGAACCTGGGCCCAGATTCACGAAGCAGTTACGCAAGTACTTACGAACCTGGGGCCAGATTCACGAAGCAGTTACGCAAGTACTTACGAACCTGGGGCCAGATTCACAAAGCAGTTACGCTAGCACTTACGAACCTGGGCCCAGATTCACAAAGCAGTTACGCTAGTACTTACGAACCTGGGCCCAGATTCACAAAGCAGTTACGCTAGTACTTACGAACCTGGGCCCAGATTCACGAAGCAGTTACGCTAGTACTTACGAGCCTGGGCCCAGATTCACGAAGCAGTTACGCTAGTACTTACGAACCTGTGGCCAGATTTTTCGAAGCAGTTACGCAAGCACTTACGAACGTGTCCATCTTTCCTCAATCTTTGGCGGCTTTGGTTACATTTATTAAACAGTTTACAAGCATGAAAACTTGCCAATCAACTGTTGTTATAAACAGCTTCCTGGTGCTTCGGAGCTCATTAACTGTTTAATAATTGTAAACAAAGCCGCTAAAGATTGAGAAAAGATGTACAGGTTCGTAAGTGCTTGCGTAACTGCTTCGTGAATCTGGCCCCTGAACTGTACGGGTCTCGAACCATGGGCCTCATGAACGTGAGGCCGACACTCTATCGACTGGACTATGAGCAATCTTAAAAAATAGAGATAACATGGTGCAGGCGAGGAGTCACAATAACGTAGCTAAAGAATGTTAACCAAACCACACACTAGAAGGTAAAGGGACGACGACATTTCGGTCCGTCCTGGACCATTCTCAAGTCGAGATAACATGGCGTTTAGTTTAATGTGTGGTGAGAGGTGAGAGGTCACTGGCGCTGGGGAGAGCAGGCTTAGTGCGTTGTTGTTATTGCAGTTAAATGGAGTAAAAGGAAATGCAGTCGCTGGGTTTCAAGACAGTGCATGTGCAAGATGCAGGAGTGCTTGTGTGTATTGGTTCTTGGGTTTGTAAGTGGTGTCGTGTGGCCCGGCACCCACGCATGCACACACACACACACACACACACACACACACACACACACACACACACACACACACACACACACACACACACACACACACACACACACACACACACACACACACACGCACTGAACTACAGGCCAGTGTCCTTAACTTGTATACCATGCAAGGTGATGGAGAAGATTGTGAGAAAAAACCTAGTAACACATCTGGAGAGAAGAGACTTCGTGACAACCCATCAACATGGGTTCAGGGAGGGTAAATCTTGCCTTACAGGATTGATAGAATTCTACGATCAGGTGACAAGAATTAAGCAAGAAAGAGAAGGGTGGGCGGACTGCATTTTTTTGGACTGTCGGAAAGCCTTTGACACAGTACCCCATAAAAGGTTGATGCATAAGCTGGAGAAACAGGCAGGAGTAACAGGTAGGGCGCTCCAGTGGATAAGGGAGTACCTAAGCAATAGGAAACAGAGAGTTACAGTGAGGGGTGAGACCTCAGACTGGCGTGAAGTCACCAGTGGAGTCCCACAGGGCTCTGTACTTGGACCTATCCTGTTTCTGATATACGTAAATGATCTCCCAGAGGGTATAGACTCATTCCTCTCAATGTTTGCTGACGACGCCAAAATTATGAGAAGGATTAAGACAGAGGAGGACAGCTTGAGACTTCAAGAAGACCTGGACAAGCTGCAGGAATGGTCGAACAAATGGCTGTTAGAGTTTAACCCAAGCAAATGTAATGTAATGAAGATAGGGGTAGGAAGCAGGAGACCAGATACAAGGTATCATTTGGGAGATGAAATACTTCAAGAGTCAGAGAGAGAGAAAGACCTGGGGGTTGATATCACGCCAGACCTGTCCCCTGAAGCTCATATCAAGAGGATAACATCAGCAGCATATGCCAGGTTGGCTAACATAAGAACGGCCTTTAGAAACTTGTGTAAGGAATCTTTCAGAACATTATATACCACATATGTCAGACCAATCCTGGAGTATGCGGCTCCAGCATGGAGTCCCTATCTAGTCAAGCATAAGACTAAACTGGAAAAGGTTCAAAGGTTTGCCACCAGACTAGTACCCGAGCTGAGAGGTATGAGCTACGAGGAGCGACTGCAGGAATTAAACCTCACTTCGTTGGAAGACAGAAGAGTTAGGGGGGACATGATCACCACATTCAAGATTCTCAGGGGAATCGACAGGGTTGATAAAGACAGGCTGTTTAACACAAGGGGCACACGCACTAGGGGACACAGGTGGAAGCTGAGTGCCCAAATGAGCCACAGAGATATTAGAAAGAACTTTTTTAGTGTCAGAGTGGTTGACAAATGGAATGCATTAGGAAGCGATGTGGTGGAGGCTGACTCCATACACAGTTTCAAATGTAGATATGATAGAGCCCATTAGGCTCAGGAAACTGTACACCTGTTGATTGACGGTTGAGAGGCGGGACCAAAGAGCCAGAGCTCAACCCCCGCAAGCACAACTAGGTGAGTACAACTAGGTGAGTACACACACACACACACACACACACACACACACACACACACACACACACACACACACACAGCCTGGTGGATAGCGTGCAGGACTTGTAATTCTGTGGCGCGGGTTCGATTCCCGCACCCGGCAGAAACAAATGGGCAAAGTTTCTTTCACCCTGAATGCCCCTGTTACCTAGCAGTAAATAGGTACCTGGGAGTTAGTCAGCTGTCACGGGCTGCTTCCTGGGGTGTGTGTGTATGGTGTGGGAGAAAAAAAAAAGTAGTTAGTGTAGTTAGTAAACAGTTGATTGACAGTTGAGAGGCGGGCCGAAAGAGCAAAGCTCAACCCCCGTAAAATACAACTAAGTGAATACAACTAAGTGAATACACACACACACATACACACACACACACACACACACACACACACACACACACACACACACACACACACACACACACACACACACACACACACACACACACACAGGAATCAGGAATCTGTACATCAGTTGATTGACGGTTGAGAGGCGAGATCAAAGAGCCAGAGCTCAACACACACACACAAACAAAGCGGACCCCCAGGGCTGAAGTTCAACCCCTGTGACAGACCCCCAAACAAACCCAACTATACGACATAAAGAAACTCGCGTCCCTCACAACACTTAATGCCTAAACCGGCTCACGTCGACGTGCTCATATCTTCCACTTGCTTCTACATTATTTGAGTTTTTTCCTTAGGCAGATTTCTAACGTTGAAGATTTTTAATGATGTGAACAAGTGTATGACGTCTTGCTCACAAGTTTCTTAAGAGTACAGGAGACCTATCCACTTTTTAACTGGCGAGCAATATGGACAAACCTTCATGTTAAATTTATTGTTTTGAAACATCGGGAACTATTGTATCGCTGTATCCGTGAGACCTTTCCTACTGGATACAGAATACAGGTATTATAGCAACATACAGGTATGGGAGGCAATACTACTAATAACGATACTAATTTTTATTTATACAAGTATACATATATATGATGCATCAACAGAGGAAGATACATAGGTAAGATGAATACATGAAGCCTCTAGTACGCTGTGCGCTTCGGGGCAAGCTAACATTAAACAGATAGATCGTTTACAGCGATTTGTTCATTGAGGTTTAAATGCTAGATAAGATAGACAATACTAAACAGGAAATGTATATGTTTATCTCTCAGGATGTTTGGTAATATGTTTATTGTTTGTGATGTGTTTATATGTGTGTATTAACACGATGTACTGAACGGGGTGAGAATAGCTTGAGCTGCCTCATCCCTTGTGTGTATTTTACCTCAGTAAACTTATATAAATTTCAATTTCAAATACTAAACAAGAAGTAAGCAACATATAAATTCCTTATACATTTAGCAGATGATGTACAACTTTTAGAGAAGGCATAATATAGAAAAGAAAAGGAATTAGGAGATTATGAAAAAGTCTAATGGGGGGGGGGGAATACAGTACTGTATTTAACATCAAATAAGATATGGTCACATTTTTTAATTATTAAAAGTTTTGAACAAAATAGCAACAGGCGTAGGCTAATACAGCATAGATTCTGTAGTTTTAACAACAGTACAGAAATAATATTAACATTAATAACAACAGCAAAAATATACAAAGGATCATTTTGGTCCAGCCATTAAAAGACTAACCATTTAGGGCGTAACATAACGTAAATCAGTAAAGTTAACGGGTTTTATTGGGGGTAAACACTTATCAATAAAGGAGATAACATATGTGACTTAACTAGGTACTTTATGAAATTATATTCATTTATTTTGATGACACTTATCGATCAAAGGCATAGGAAAACATTTTTAGTATATAAACTTTTATATAACAGCAGAACACACAAATATTGTTTTGTTATGAAAAAATGTGAGTGAAATTTGTTACATGATGTTAAGTAGATATTTCCTAGTCTCTATTTTTTAACTATGGGAAACGAACAGGTTTTAGTTACTTTTGGAAGGTCATTCCACAGTTTGGAAGTCTTAATTTGCATATAACTTCTGCTTAGGTTGAGTCTCACTCTCGTGATATCAAAAGAAATTTGTTTCTCTTGTAGTGCTACAGTCATTTACAGGCAGCGCTTAATGTCGGGATTAGCATTGCTGTTCAGAGTTTTGTAGATATGGAGCAGCACACTTGAGAGTGTGTGCAGTGGCTTGATATTTAACATGTTTAATGAGTTCAATGACTCTGAGAGAGAACTATCAACATGAGAGGCCCGAGACTGTTCAACATACTTCCACTACATGTAAGGGACATAACTGGCCGACCCCCTCACAGTGTTCAAGAGAGAACTATCAACATGAGAGGCCCGAGACTGTTCAACATACTTCCACTACATGTAAGGGACATAACTGGCCGACCCCTCACAGTGTTCAAGAGAGAACTATCAACATCAGAGGCCCGAGACTGTTCAACACGCTTCCACTACATGTAAGGGACATAACTGGCCGACCCCTCACAGTGTTCAAGAGAGAACTATCAACATCAGAGGCCCGAGACTGTTCAACATACTTCCACTACATGTAAGGGACATAACTGGCCGACCCCTCACAGTGTTCAAGAGAGAACTATCAACATCAGAGGCCCGAGACTGTTCAACATACTTCCACTACATGTAAGGGACATAACTGGCCGACCCCTCACAGTGTTCAAGAGAGAACTATCAACATCAGAGGCCCGAGACTGTTCAACACGCTTCCACTACACATAAGGGACATGACTGGCCGACCCCTCATACTGTTCAAGAGAGAACTATCAACATCAGAGGCCCGATACTGTTCAACACGCTTCCACTACACATAAGGGACATAACTGGCCGACCCCTCACAGTGTTCAAGAGAGAACTATCAACATCAGAGACCCGAGACTGTTCAACACGCTTCCACTACACATAAGGGACATAACTGGCCGACCCCTCACAGTGTTCAAGAGAGAACTTTCAACACCAGAGACCCGAGACTGTTCAACACGCTTCCACTACACATAAGGGACATAACTGGCCGACCCCTCACAGTGTTCAAGAGAGAACTATGAACATCAGAGGCCCGAGACTGTTCAACATACTTCCACTACATGTAAGGGACATAACTGGCCGACCCCTCACAGTGTTCAAGAGAGAACTATCAACATCAGAGGCCCGAGACTGTTCAACATACTTCCACTACATGTAAGGGACGTAACTGGCCGACCCCTCACAGTGTTCAAGAGAGAACTATCAACATCAGAGGCCCGAGACTGTTCAACACGCTTCCACTACACATAAGGGACATAACTGGCCGACCCCTCACAGTGTTCAAGAGAGAACTATCAACATCAGAGGCCCGAGACTGTTCAACACGCTTCCACTACACATAAGGGACATAACTGACCGACCCCTCACAGTGTTCAAGAGAGAACTATCAACATCAGAGGCCCGAGACTGTTCAACACGCTTCCACTACACATAAGGGACATAACTGGCCGACCCCTCACAGTGTTCAGAGAGAACTATCAACATCAGAGACCCGAGACTGTTTCACACGCTTCCACTACACATAAGGGACATAACTGGCCGACCCCTCACAGTGTTCAAGAGAGAACTATCAACACAGAACCCGAGACTGTCAACACGCTCCACTACACATAGGGCCATAACTGGCCGACCCCTCATAGTGTTCAAGAANTATATATATATATATATATATATATACACACAACTCTAGAACACTTTCCACCAGAGACTCGAACCCAGCCACACAGAAGCCTTCCGCAACTGGATCAACCTACGCTTTAACCCACTACACCACGCTTAGACCCTTAACCACCGTGCTGCGCGGAGTTTATTGAGAAATTCCCCCGGTGCGCATGAAATGAAGTGTTCCCAAAAAATTCTTTTTTCTTCGTAAAATGATAAATTCCCTTCCCTGAACATGTCTATGTAAAAATAAATACCAAATTCCACTTACTTTGGCTGTAGGGACGTGGACAAAGTGCGCTGTGACGTCATCAGGGCCTGGTCGCCCGTGCGTGACTCGCCAGACACGGTCGAGCGGGCCATGCGGGCCATTCAAGCACGGGTGTTGCCACAAATATATTTTCAATTATTTGTTTTATGTATTTCCAATGCGGTTTTATTTGTTTTTTTATCGTATATGATGCATATTTGTGTCCTTTATAATATGCATACAGTAGAACGTTCATAATGTTCCATGGAACTGTGATACATGTGTCAGTAGTGTGTCCACAATAAATGTTTATTGTCGCAATATTACCTGTTAAAATTCACTAAAATTACAATATGTACAGTTTCACACACTATTTTCACAGTAACACACTGTATTACACACTCAGTACTTCGGAATTGAGTAATAATCAACGAAGTAACCCATGGTACACAGCGCGACTTCGCTCAGTGCACCAGGTACAGATAAATTTCGCTGCTTGTTTCTTCATTCTGTGTGCTTGCAAATAACGCACTCACATACACCCTTGGCTTTAGTACTTGTAGGTTGTATGTAACCAAGCTTGTAAAGCATAAGGTAGTATTGAAAAGATTATAGGAAAAGATCAATTTGTAAGATAGTCTTGAAAAGATCGCTTTGTATGGTCCCACACAGAAAGAGATTCAGCATACGTAAAGAGTGTCCGTCAGTCAGGAAGAGATTCAGCTAGCCTCAAGAGTGTCCATCAGTCAGGAAGAGATTCAACTAGACTCAAGAGTGTCCGTCAGTTGAGAAGAGATTCAGGCATTTTTGAAAATATCTATGGAAAACACCAAAATGGAAGCCGCTAACACTGTTCATCTATGCCATTTGTATCAGATGCATCATCACTGAACGCAAAAAATGATTCATCTAAGTATCATCTAAATAAATAGCATAGAATTGCAAAGATGACGCTCAGAGCTCAACTGGATACGCTCCCTGTATCGTCCTCATTAGGTGCTGTATCACTTGCATCCGACCTTTGTGTTAGGTCCTTATTGCGCCTGGCTTCCCCAACATTATGACCCTTATGTTCTTCAAACAATAAGGTTTGAATTTCACTGACAGAGCATTATCTTCAACACCGCGTCGGACAGGTGTTTGGGAGCCAGAGGCGCGTGCGCCACCCATGGTTGCTCATTCAGTACTAACCCAGCCAGCAGCCCCAGGGCATTCTGGGATTTTTTTCCAAGATGGCTGCCTCTCACTGGAGGTCCTAAGAGTCCATTTCGTACACAACCAAGCTCGTACACATTTAGAATTGGTTACGAAAAATCGAAAAGAGTTTTCTCGGTTGGTGCAGTTTCCCGCCGACCGAGAAAACTCGGTTGGCGCAGTTAAGTGGTTAAAAGAGAGGTAATTCGGGGTATTTCAACACCTCAAAGACTACCACCTCCCAAGGGCAACTTGAGCAAGTGAGGGCTCAATTTTACGTTTTTTCATCAAGTCCCTGTTAATATGGAAGAACACTGTGTCTATGTTGATGCCCAACTTGCCTAAACACGCAGTGAAGTTTACAACTTAGAACACTTTTCCCACCAGGAGACTCTTTTAAGGGTCTGAGCGTGGTGTAGTGGGTTAAAAGCATACCTGTTATGCCAGTTGCTGGAAGGCTTCTGTGCAGGCTAGGGTTCGAGTCTCCTGGGTGGAAAGTGTTCTAAAGTTGTATAACATCACTTGCGTGTTTGGCAAGTTGGGCATGCATATATATATATATATATATATATATATATATTATCTATATATATATATATATATATATATAAGGGGTACCACCTCTGGTGCAATTGCAGGGACCCACATCCTCGAAGAAGAAAACAAAGAGCATTCAGAGAAGATCTTGTGGATTCTCACCGAATACTTAATTCTTTTCTTCTCCTACCACCCCTATTATTTTTTTGTATGTTTGTTTTATTTTACTCCTTTAAAAACTTGAGTGCACATTTCCCCAGGCGCCCAGAGTCTCTGAGCCTATCGGCACGAACCTGTAACAACGTTCTAGGTCTCTGTTACTTGTGGATTTCTGGGTCTCCCTGAAGGTGGCTGCCCCACCTCCCTCCGCTGAGCTGTAACGTAAATAGGTATCAGCCAATGTAGAGGCACAGGTGTAATCCCACACGACCTGTTTACCTTCCCTCCATGGCTGCAGGGTGACTCCATCTCTGGGCGCTTTTGGCTGTTGTCAGGTCTGCACAACTGGGGTTCCCTTTGTGCTGGACACCCCAGCTGTAGCCAA
Organism: Procambarus virginalis; assembly: GCA_020271785.1. Lineage (NCBI taxonomy): Eukaryota > Metazoa > Arthropoda > Malacostraca > Decapoda > Cambaridae > Procambarus > Procambarus virginalis. The sequence continues at coordinate 3,311,238 of WNGS01167104.1, read as the reverse complement.
ACTTCTCTTGATGATGTCATTGACTGCCTCGTGTCTGGCAATCTTTCCCTGTGTCTTACGACAGATGAGACCATGGCTGCCGTATTGGTCTGCCCGTGCCTGGCCGCAAATACACCGGTGCTCGGTGGAGATAGGGGCGGCAAGGCGCAGAGCAACACCAATACTTAGGGCCCGATGATCCAGGCGGGTGCCCAAGGCGGAATTAGGGACTGCCAACAGGAAGTCCCTGGCATGGGGGGCTTGCACAGCTAGGAGACGCGCTCTGTCCTTCTGAGAAGCTACGTCCAGCAATGCTTTGGCGATGTTCTCCACTATGGGGCTATCCCATTTGGCCTGTTTACCGTCGTTTGGACAAGTTGGTCGGGTGTGTGAATTGGCGAGTGTGTCCCACCGACCAGCTCCTTCCACAAATTTGGGATCACGAATCCCAATGGAGTTCCTTAGGTATTCTGGTAGTATTTCCTTCACTAATTCACTCGTAGCACTGGTCAAGGATAAGAATGCCGGCAATGCTAACTGTGTCGCCTTGCGAATACCTATACCCCCAAGTCTAACTGGGAGCGTTGCTTGGTCCCACTGGTCATCTTGCAGGGAGAGGTTTAACACTTTCATAGTTATTGTCTTTAGGAGTGAATCGTATTCCGTTAATTTTGGGCTGTCAAAAGAAGTATATATATATATATATATAATATATATATATATATATATATATATAATATATATATATAATATATATATATATATACAAATATATATATATATATATATATATATATATATATATATTATATATATATATATATATATATATGCAAACAAGCCTGAATGGTCCCCAGGACTAGATACAACTGAAAACTCACACCCCAGAAGTGACTCGAACCCATACTCCCAGGAGCAAAGCAACTGGTAACTACAGGGCGCCTTAATCCGCTTGACCATCACGACCGGACATAGGGAAGTGATAGCCTGAGCTATATGAACCACTTCCCCGCCGGCACCTGGATGGTTATCTTGGGCATAGCATTTTATCAAATCACCTCATTTTTTGGGGCAACACGTGAGGAACACAAATGCAAACAAGCCTGAATGGTCCCCAGGACTAGATACAACTGAAAACTCACACCCCAGAAGTGACTCGAACCCATACTCCCAGGAGCAAAGCAACTGGTAACTACAGGGCGCCTTAATCCGCTTGACCATCACGACCGGACATAAGGAAGTGATAGCCTGAGCTATATGAACCACTTCCCCGCCGGCACCTGGATGGTTATCTTGGGCATAGCATTTTATCAAATCACCTCATTTTTTGGGGCAACACGTGAGGAACACAAATGCAAACAAGCCTGAATGGTCCCCAGGACTAGATACAACTGAAAACTCACACCCCAGAAGTGACTCGAACCCATACTCCCAGGAGCAAAGCAACTGGTAACTACAGGGCGCCTTAATCCGTTATTGTCAAATATATATATATATATATATATATATATATATATATATAATATTATATATATATATATATATATATATATATATATATATTTGACAGTGTCAGACCACGCAGGAAGGATAAGACAACATTTCCTTAAGTACTTTCGTATTTAATAATACATCTTAAGAAGGATAGATTTACAGTGATTGATGAAGATTAAGCAACCCAAGAGGTGGCACGGGCATGAAAATCTAAATTATACAAATCACTGCTATTGTTCAAATTACAGTATTTTGTAATCTGTATTAATGCAGATTCAATAATTTTCCCATTGAAAATGATTTTACAATTCGTTATTGAAGAAGCCATCTCCCAATCAATTTGGTGAGAACGTTTGACAAATGAACAAACAAAGCATTAGACAATTGGCCATGTCTTACAGAGTATTTATGTTGCGAAATTCTACATTTCAAATCTTTTGATGTTTGGCCTACATAGAACTTATTACAGTCTTTACAAGGTATTCTGAAAATGACACAAGTATCACTACGAGGACTGTTTCTAACTAATAGTTTTCCAACAGTATTTTCGTAATTAAACAAACAAGTTTGGAAACTATTAATTAGAAACAGTCCTCATAGTGAACTGCAGTGGTCCTACACACCGTGTAAAGATGCCAACTGGGGTCTGTTAACTTATCTACATTAGTTGTATATATTATGTTGCTTAGCTCAATAGTCTGAGCATAAGTGTATGAAGGCGAGTCATAGTTATAACTGGCAAGGGTGCCATATGGCACATTTACAAGCCCACTGTCATCATTGCGCGGGGGTGGAACTTGCTTCTCTGAGGAACCTCCAGACTTTCGGGGAGAAGTTACTCAGCACCATCGGGCTCGTATCTTGTGGCTCTGTCGTCATTGCCTGGCCTCGGAACTTTGCATTTATAAGTTTAGATTAAGATTTAGATAAGTTTAGAAAGACTTGGGTAAATATTGGTTTGGTAACAGGGTTGTTGATTTGTGGAACCAATTACCGCGTAACGTAGTGGAGGTGGGGTCCCTCGATTGTTTCAAAAGTGGGTTGGACATGTATATGAGTGGGATTGGGTGGTTATAAATAGGAGCTGCCTCGTATGGGCCAATAGGCCTTCTGTAGCTGCCTTTGTTCTTACGTTCTTATCTTATGTAACTTTCCTGAAACTGGCGCCAGGCGGTACTGACAAGGATCAAGTTACGGGCTCACCATAGCCCGTGCTACTTGGAACTTTGTTCCAGATAGCGAATCTTTAACAACAACAACAAACTGACAAGGAAACGGTCAGCTGACGAATGATCGCTCGGTATAAAAAGGAAAATCCTAGTTAGAAAAATACATGATAGAAATAGCAGCTGCTTCAAGGCTGTATGAAGCGGTGGGTTTGCGAGCATTATAAATGATTAACCTGTAATGTATATATGTACAATGTTAGGAGAACAGTTAGAGGAGTTAAGAGATATGCAGAGTGCAAACTCTTCATACCGTAATGAGATATGTTTGGGTTATTTATACGAATGGACGATTAACAAATGGTGAAGAATGTGTGTAAGTGAATGTGAAGGTAGGATGAGAAGTGAATGCCGGAATAAGGTAGGCTGTTGTGGATGACTGCTGGAGTGTGTGGAGCACTGTACACCTGGTCTGATGATGCTGTGGTTGACTGTTGGAGTGTGGTCACAAATAGCCTCGTTTGGCCACAGTTTCGTGTTGCTGTTTGATTGTTTGGGTGAAACTCGGGAAGGTTGGATGGTGAGGCGGCTGGGAAGTTGATGGTCAGTGTGGGGGAAGGTTGTGATGGTGAGAGGTAGCGTGGGGAAGGTTGTTGATGGTGAAGGCACGTGTGGGAAGGTTGTTATTGAAGGCCGTTGGGGAAGTGTGTGAGAGGTGATAGGCAGTGTGTGGAAGGGTGTGAGGGTGGGGCAGTGGGGTAAGGTTGTGATGGTGAGAGGCAGCGTGGGGAAGGTGTGTGATGGTAGAGCAGGTGTGGAGTGTAGGTATGAGAGAGTGTGAGTTTGATGTTGGTGGGGGCAGTGTGGGGAAGGTTGTGATAGGTAAGAGGCAGTGTGGGGAAGGTTCGGTAATGGTGAGAGGCAGGTGTGGGAATGGTGTGTATGGTGAGAGGCCAGTGTGCAGAAGGTTTGATGTGAGAGGCAGGTGTGCGGAAGTGTTGTGAATGGTGATAGGCAGTGTGCGGAAGTGTTTGATGGTGAGAGCGCTAGTTGTGTGGGGAGTGAAGGTTGTGTGGTGAGAGGCAGTGGTGGGGGAGGTTGTGATGGGAGAGGCAGTGGTGGGTGAAGGTTTGTGATGGTGAGACGCAGTGTGGGGGAAGAGGGTTGATGGTGAGAGGAAGTGTGGGGTAGGTTTGAATGGTGAGGCAGTGGTGGGGAGGTTGTGTATGGTGACAGGCAGTGTGGTGGACAGGTGGTGATGGTGAGAGCAGTGTGTGGGGAAGGTTGTGATGGTGACAGGCAATGTGGGAAGGTTTATGGTGACAGCAGTGTAGAAAGTTTGTGGCCTTTCTGAATGACCCATAGATGTTTGTTTCTTCCCTGCATAGTATATGACGATGGAATAGATTTAGATTTTTCATTTTTTGTCCGAGTCCTATTAACAATTTGCCACGTTTCTTGGTACATTATTTCCCTCGAGCTGCTGAAATACACTCCCAAGGTGGTCCGGATACAGCTCTCCTCTTTAAGAAATTACTTTTGGCCGACTTTGATTCCATCATTGGATAAATTTTATGTGCAAGAGCAAGTTGCTACACACAACTATGTACATTTTTTTTCTCTGATATATATATATAAATATATAATATATAGATTATATAATATGATAATTATATATATATATATATTCTCTATATAATATAATATCTATAAGGCTAACACTAACCCAACTTCAACCCGTTGGAAAAATTAAAGCGTTTTGGTCCTTCCCTGGATTCCCGCCATCTCTAGTCCGAAACTATTGTTGTGTTTGTTTAGCTTCGCTACTTGGAAAACAAAAAGTGCAAGTATCACGGCTATGGTGAGCCCCGTAGAAGTCACACTACATAATCTATAAGCTATTTAGGTATCTTCGATGTCTCCCCTTCAGGCACCAGCCCCCCTTTCAGCCTTCACCTAATTAAATTAAATTTTAGTTCTTATTTCTAATAATGTCCAAGAAAATTAAAGAATTAAAACTACCTTTATAAAGACAAAATATTTTATCAAACAATAATAATACACTGATGATTTAAATGGATTTCCTCAACGGTGGCGAGAAATTTCCCAAATCAATAACAGAACCAAGGGTTAGAAAAACGACAACCCGACGATTATTAAGGTAAACTATCACTGTGCTGGGGTAAATAAATGAAAACCCCTCCACACACACACCAACTTAACGAACGTTAGTACAACGTTCCCAACAAGTTTTAAAACCTAACCAGTTATAAAAACCAATAGATCAGTTGTAACAAACCCGGGGTGGGGGGGGGGTTCCTAATGCGTCATAACCGTAACACCAGATTAACAACTTTTTTACAAGTTGTTACAGCGGAAATAGAGACATTTTCCGGTTTGTGTTTCAGGGAAGGTAGAAATAGCAAAACTAACACGACTTTGAAAATTCATTGTTTATAATATTACACCTGTTTCCAAAATCTGCAGAGATATTATTATTATTTATTATTGATTATTCATAAATATTATTTACTATTATAACAGTATTCACAAAGAATCACATTAAAAGTGAGTTATCCAAACGCCGAGAAATCATTAGAGCCGTGGGCAGATTCGAACCTCCTGGGGTACTCACAACGCAAACTCCTAAGAAAACTGTAAACAATACATGGTTGAAAGATTTGCCAACCTGAATTCAACTGTGAATCTTCTGCAGCATGTCATATATGCACCTTTGCAAGCACAACCCCCAATAAGGATACAGTAATTTTTGGTCATTTAACGACCAAAATTACAGTTATTATAAAAAAAAACTATCACCTTTTAATAAATTTCAAAAGCACAAAAGAAACATGGGGGGCGATCAGCTGTGGAGGTAAAAATAGACATGGAAGTTAACTGTTAATGTTGGTCTAAATTCGTTTTCGTTTTATATACCGGTGATTTTATTTTTACTTGTAATTTTTATTTTTTTTCAGATTACAACATCATGTTTTAAATGGGCTAGTGCTCCTCCACTAGGAGAAAAATAACTGAACGAACAAGTGCGATGTTTCACTAAAATGGGAAATTACGTATTTTTGCAGAAGGTGAAATGGAAAGATATAATTGTTTATTTTGCAAACAACAGCACGGTCAACAAAAGTACAAATTGAAAAGACATGATAAAACGAATCCATCTATCTTCAATAAATCAAGCCTGTCTCCAAACAAAGACCCACGTGATTTTCGCCACCCGCCAAACCCCAGCTTTTTATGAATGAAAAGCGTTTTACACACTACTCACAACGTTGGAGTCCGAACACAAGCCGGAACAATGCTTCACTGAACTACTGGTGTTCGACCACACGCTGTAAAATCCTTCACCCCAGCCCGTCCTCCAACAAAGAATCCCAAAAAGTGATTCCCTGCAACCGCCAAACCCCCTGTTTTTGAATGAAAAGCGGTTTTACACACGACTCACCTCTGACGTTCGAACATTTCCGAACAAGTGCTTCACTAACGAAATTTTGTTTGAACCACAAAGCTATAAATGCTCCACCCACTACTAAAACAAAATTGCAAATAATCGCCAACCGACCTAACACTAACCTAACCTAACCTATGCCCTATATATAAACAATTGCTATATATTAATAATATTAATTTATATTTTGAGAAAAATTCTTGTGTTTTGATTGAACAGCAAATGTTAAAATTTATGAATGCTCCTGTGGGGTTTGCCGCTTGAATGTATGGACCTTGATTCAGAAGGGTTGTTCACCCACGTACTACAATTCAAAACAATCGCCACGAACCTAAACCTTACCGAACCTATGACTTTTTATGCACAATATGCTAATCTACTATAATATTTGAGTTGAAGAAATTTCCCAGTTTTTAATGACAGCCGTTTAAATTTTAATGAATGCGCGTGTTGGGGTCAACCGCGGTGGATGGCCTTGAGTACCGAGGGACAGGTTGGGATAAATATGAAGGACCATACATGACTCAAGACTCAGGATGAGACGCTACAATTGTACCTTGTTGCTTTTGCATAGAATTGTGCCGTTAAAAAAAAATATTATATAAAAATTATATAAATATATATATATATATATATATCTATATATTATATATTAATCTATATATATATATATTATATAGGTTTATATATAAACTTACTTCAATACTTTGCATTCATGAATGTGCCTAGCCCTGCTAAACACTTTATAGCATATTGACACACAATGTGTGGCCCATTTGGCCCTCGGGGTCCCTCAGTTGTGAGTGGTGGCCCTCGGGGGAAACACTCAGTTTGGTGGTGTGGTGCCCTCCCGGTGTACCCCTATTTTGGGTGGTGTGTGGCCCTCGGGCCCCTCAGTTGTGGTGTGTGGCCCTCGTGGGACCCTCCAGTTTGTGGTGTGTGGCCCTCTGGGACCCTCAGTTGTGGTATGTGGCCCTCGGGGTGGCCCTCAGTTGTGTTGTGTGTGGCCCGTCGGGGCCCCCTCATTTTGGTGTGTGTCCCTCGGGGACCCTCAGTTGTGGTGTGTGTGGCACTCGGGGACCCTCAGTTTGTGGTGGTGTGGCGACCTCGGGGGCCCTCAAGTTGTGTTGTTGTGCCACTCGGGGCCCCAAGTTGTTGTTTTTGGGCCCTCGGGGACCCTGGTTGTGGTGTTGTCGCCCTCGAGGGCCCTCAGTTGTGGTGTGTGTTGGGCCCTCGGGGGACCCTCATTTGTGGTGTGTGGCCCACTCGGGGGACCCCTCGTGTTTGTGGTGTGTGGCCCTCGTTTTGGAGCCATCAGTTGTGTGGGTTTGGCCCTCCCGGCCCGCAGTTTGTGGTGGTGGCCCTCGGGGGACCCAGTTTGTGGTGTGTGGCCCCTCTGGGAACCCTCAGTTTGTGTTTTTTAGCCCTCATGACAACACAAATGTGGCTCATATGGCCCTCGGGGGAACCCTCAATTTGACCGCCTGCGTGTCTAGGGGTTGCTGTGGCTTCTATTGAAGCTAATCAGGGTTTTTAACACATTTCCCTCGGCCGCTGGCTAATTATTTTGAAATTTTTTGTTTTCAATAACTGGAATATTAAAAAAATTTACCTCGTGTTTAGTACGTTTATTCCTTCACTGTGAAAAGTTTCCAGAATATCATATAATCTACAATTCTGGGAAGCTGCTTCAGTTTCCCCTTGTTTCTCAGTACCTTGTGTTGTGTGTGAATAGAGGTTGTTATAGGCCCTGGTATCGGAAAAACGTTGATAACCTCAGCAATAGTCCCCACGACACCCACAACACCGGCTCCTTCCACCTATGATAGCCTGCCTCCCACTCTCCAACCCAGACCCTGATACATGGTGGACCCAGAACTGGTGGACACCGAACTGGGATGCCTGAAGGATCCAGCAAAATGCTTGGTCCCTTCAGTCCCTTGTGCTGTCCTGCCTTGAGTACTGTTCAGTACCCGCTTCCCCCTTCAGAGCGGGATAGATTGCTGAAATAGGTAATACAGAGAACATATACGCACGACATATACTCATAAAGCACCTAACTTATTGGGATTGTCTCAGCTCTCCAAATGTACTCCACAGAAAGAAGACGAGAGGATATCAAATAATATACACCTGGAAGCTAACTGGAGGGTCCAGGTCCCTAATCTACACGTAAAATAACAACATACTGAAGTGAACGAGATGGAAGAAAATGCAGAATAGAAGCCGTGAAGAGCAGAGGTGCCATAGGCAACAATCAGAGAACACTGTATAAACAGCGAGGTCCGCGGTTGTTCCACGTCCTCCCAGCAAGCATAGAAATATTGCCGGAACAACCGTGGCATCTTCAAGAGGAAAACTAGATTTATTCCTCAAAAGAGTTCCGGACCAGCCGCGCTGCGGTGGGTCTTTGGGGACCCTGCGTCCCCGCTCCACGCACAGCCTGTGGACCAAACTCCTACAATTCAAGCCTGGCCTCGGGCCGGGCTTGGAGTTGAACTACTCCCAGAACCCCATAACCAGTATATGTGGGCCGTGCGGGCCGCTCCAAGCACAGCCTTGTGGACCAAACTCCACAAATCAGCCTGCCTCGGGCCGTGCTTGGGGAGTATAAGAAACTCCAGACCCCATCACCCAGGTTATGTGGCCTGCGGGCCGCTCCAAGCACAGCCTGGTGGACCAACTCCCACAAGTCAAGCCTGCCCTCGGGCCGGGCTTGGGGAGTAAGCAGAACTCCTAGACCCATCAACCATGATCAACCACCATATGGTGGCAGCCACTATGACTGCGGAGGGAAGGCTAGGCGCAGGGCGTGGCCGCCTACTGTTGGGAGGGAGGCGGCTTGTGGGGCGGGGGCCGCAGGGTTTTTGTGGAATGGCCGCTTAGGACAGGGGGTGGCCAGCCCATGTATTCAATGTGGGATGGGGGTGAGACAGCAAAGTCATGGTGACTCAGTTTGAGGCTGTGTGAAGGACTGTACAATCTCTATCCTTCTCCCTTCCTACTCCGAAACGTTCTTTTGTCCTCTCTCTCTCTCCAATTTTTTCACTGGTTCAGGATATGATCAGTGCGATTGCGGCCAACGGTATCCACGATAAGAACGACTTACAGTCCCATTCAGAGGGTTGTTTGAGGAACTGCGTAGCAAGTGTTATATTCCCGTCGTCAGGGACATGAGCAGTTAGTAACTTAACCTTTTTGCCGAGGTCGCACCTTTAGGCCATTGGTTCCCATCATTTTTAAGTACCTCATAAAACCCCACCCTTTTTTCCCCAACTACATTGTTAAACCTTTGAAGTCCCGTCCCCTAAAGGTCCCCAACTCCCCAAGAAACTGTCGACTAAATGCCTTATCCCCTAACCTACCAAAAAACTGAAAAACGGGACAAACGAGTCCAATTTTCGCTGAGCGCGCGTCCTATTTCTATTACGTCGATTTTTACCATTAGGTAGATTGTCACTTTCCCAAAATGCGACTTTTCTAATACAGGAGCAAAGTTGGTTCCCCGTGCTCCCCCCCCCCCACACCCCTACAATCACCTGTGGAAAACTTGGACCATGTTATGAAATGAAGAAATAGATTCATCATAACTGTTATTGGTTAATGTAACTTAGTTGCAACCTAGTCAAGTCTAATATAAATTTGGTTAATGTTCCCATGCCTAGTTTACCTAATATTGATAATGTTGAAATGAAATTGGTTGCATACGAGTTGTATCAATATGTTGTAGGCTAGTAAATTGGGGGCAGAAGCCTAAATAGGTAATTTTGTTACATGCATAGCTTGACAGTGTTGTATTATAAGTAATTGCATATTGCATTTAAAATAATAAACTGCGTTAATGTGAATTATGAACATAAATACTGCGTTTTGCGTCACCCAGTTGCTCGGCAGGGATTGTATGACATTGATTGTGACACGATTGTATGTTTTGTTGTATGTGTATTGTTGTATTATGTAATGGTGGATGTGCTTTAAATTTATGGTGAGCAACAACGACTAGTAAATTGGTGTGGACCCCCATTGATGTAAAGTGACTTGTATAATGACTGTTGTGGGCCTCTTGTTGAATCAATTGTGACACAAAAGATTATTGTGTGTGT
>WNGS01167104.1:3212102-3222610 GCA_020271785.1 Procambarus virginalis | reverse complement strand
ACACACACACCAAACACGGCTCCACCCTCGTGTTTACTCTGGGAGTTACGGGGCTTTCATCTCCACCTGCACTGCTCAAAGTGGCTAAAATTTTCTCTTCGTAATTGGGAACACCGTTAAACACAGTTTTCCGAAACATTTAACGGCCAGGGCGAAATACTGGACAAAAATGCCTGATGCATTAGGCTTTGTCGAATTAGTTTGTTTGGAATGTTAAACAATAAATGCAATGACAATTTACACCAACTTTTAGAAACAAATTCCACACCAAATATATGTGAAATTCATATAGGCCTAATATTGCAAAAAAATGCTAATTGAATTTGTTGAGTTTTCTGAATACGCAGAAAAAGAATAAATTAAAATCACTCATTCATTTGTAAGGCTCAGTAAATATGTATTTTAGAGATAAGGGAAAAATATACATCTAAACTTGTGCACGGGGGATTCTGCTTCTCAAGATTCAGTAAACTGACAAAAGGGAGGATTGACTGGGCATCATTCCTTAACTATTTGCCTCTGTTCACTCAATAGTAATTTGGAACCTCATTGTAAACAGATTGGCTGGTCGCGTTCCAGGGAAATCTAGTGGACAGGGCTTACCATGAGCTATAGGAAGGGCAAGCTCTAAGCCTGTTAACAGGAGTTATAAGTCGTTTGTTCTTGTATGTACCTGCGCAAAAAAAATATACAGGAAATCAGATGCACGCAGACCCCGAACAAAGAACAATACAGGTGTGATGTATATGAGAACAGGTGGTTAGTGCACACCTGTTTAATATTGACCCTCACAACACCTGTTTGTGCTCATCTTACCTCTGTCTCACTCCCATTCACTCTTGAACATAGTAGTAATGGGATTTTTTTTAGCAGATGAATTTAGCCGTATGAATTTTAGCAGTAAATTACATTTCGAGGATTGTGTAGCAGTTTACACAATCAATTACAGTTCTGTTGTTGGTTGGGAGCCTGCAGCGGGCTGGTGGCCCCCTGCCCGTGACGAATTCTATTTACTCGGCAAGAAAAGCAACGTGTCTATTGGAAGGAAATGGATTCCACGAGTATAGGAAGAAACGATTAATACAAAATGACGCATATTAAAACTTCTCCAGTCAATATTGTTACCAAAGCTCTTGAAGTGTCAAGAAGCGTGCGGCTCAAACATTGTATATACTGCACCAACTGGAAAAGATAAATTCACGTGAAATTATTTTGCTAAGCTGGAAGTATAAGACCACACAATAGTCCAGAGAATAATGGTGACCTCGACCTTGACCCTGGACTGGGCTGGAAAGTCCAGTCGTGTGCCCGCCGCCGGCACCACGCTCACCTTCCTCCCTGGGAAGCGAGAGGAAGCATTTTGACCAAGGTCTTTGCCAGAAGGGCGGGAATAACATCAACACGACGAGGGTCCAGGACGGACCGTTCCCCGTCACTTTTATACCGGGGACATGAGGCTTCGGCATTAATAACGTCACTTGACTTAAACCCGCGTTCTGGTGATTCCTAGACACCTGCGGTAACTATTAATTGTATTATCTGTGCGAACGGTTTATTGTGGCGGTATGTTACTGTCTGAAACGTCAAGTATGTGGGTACTTATACATGGGTGATATTCAAGGGATATACAAGGGAGAAATTAGGAGAATGATACAGAAAGTGAAACGAGGAAATTTGCAGATAATGTTAATTGAAGATAAGGTGATGTACAGGGGGGTGTGTTGAGGCGAGTCGTACCGAGATGTTGGCTGTCTAGAAGAATAGGCGTCGTGGTTAGACTGGCGGGGTGAGAGATGAAAGTGTTGGGTGTGCTGGTCATTTAGTGGGACAGGAAGGATGCAGTCGACCGGACACTGGAGCTTCGACGCCCCCCAATGATGCCGCCTCACCCAACGCCAACTCACCCAACGCCAACTCACCCACTACCGCCTCACCCACCGCTGCCTCATTCTCAACCACCTCACCCACTCTCACCTTACCCCATTGCCACCTCAACTGTTTCTATAACCTCACCAAGCACCACCTAACGTTAGCGATAAATAAACAGGAAACAAGAGAAATCACCTCCTCCATTTTAAACTTAGACCCAAATATCACAGGAAAAAGGTTATCATGTATAACCAAACTCAATTACGGGCTCACCATAGCCCGTGCTACATGGACACTTCGTCCTGAGTAGCTAAATCTTTAACAACATAACAACAACTTAACGTTAACAGAAGGTAGTGCTTTTAACAGAAGCGAAAAAGAAACAGGGAAAAAAAGAGAGAAACCCCACCTCCATTTAAAACTTTTAACCCAAATATCACAGTAACAAGGTTATCGCGAATAACCGAACTCAATTACGGGCTCACCATAGCCTGTGCTACATGGACATTTTGTTCTGAGTAGCTAAATCTAAAACAACAACTTAACTTTGTCACCTTATTCACTGACGCCACCTTTTCTACCCATTAAAAAAAAATGCAACCTCGTCAATTGCCACATCCATCACTAGGAACCACGGTGTATGTTCAACCACCATGGCAACCATTTACTGCCCTGTGTGTTGCGTCACCAGCAAAACACCGTCACCATCAACATGGTGAAAATCTTAACCTAACCTAACCTAACCTAACCTAATCACCAAGCTTTCCACCCTTCACTTTCTTCATCATGCTCATCATAATAACTATCACTGTCTCCTCTCCTCCACCTCAACTGTTATGAGTAAATGAATTTTGTTGCATTATTACAGTTGCCAGTAAAATGTATCAATACCCTTTTTATTGTATACCAGCAGTATGTATCAATACCTTCCTTATCGTATAACAACAATATGTATCCAGTACCTGCCTTATCGTATAACTGCAGTATGTATGAAAACCCTCCTTACAGTATACCAACAATACCCGCCTTATCGTATAACTGCAGTATGTATGAAACCCTCCTTACAGTATACCAACAATACCTGCCTTATCGTATACCGTCAGGATGAATCAATACCGATGTTAGCGCAGCTCTCCATCGGCACCAACACTACTGCAAGCGTTGTCACCACACTCAGCCAACCTCATCAGCACTTTCCCAAGCGTTACCAGAACGGAAACATTCCCTTGGTGCTGCTCGCATCACGCGCATCCCCCCACCCCACCCCCATACCTCCCCCCTTTCCTTCCATCTCGCCCCCTCACTCCCTTTTGCCTCTCCCCCCTCCCTTAAAGTGCTCTCTCTCTCTCTCGGGGAGATCTGATGGTGCTCTCTGACAGTTATCTAGTAATCTCTGAACTTTAGTGTGACATTTGATTTTGATTTTCAGTGAGCGAGTGTAAGGGTAAATGAATGTTGTTGTTTGTTATAGTATATGTGACGTATTGCTTCTTACGTCACGAGGCGTTGGTGGTAATTCGGTAGTAGTCGTTAGTGGAGGCTTAATTATATGGGTAGTCCTTCGCAATAACAAGATCCTTCATCCCAGAGACCAGACAACTTACCGGGGAAATCTTAAAGTAAATGTGTCACAGCGAATCGGTTAGAGAAAATCTTCTCTTAAACTGGGCCGCTTGCCAGCCTCGGAACATGGTTGGCCAAGCTGTGGGCGAGGCTGCGGCTGGTGACTCACTGAACTGTGTGGTGGCGGCAGGGGCGATATTGAGGAGATGGTGATGGACGATGAGCGTGTTGATAATGAAAGCTGTACCGATGGGATTGGAAAGTGCTTGAAGGGGGTTTGGTGGCTATGGCGACCGGATAGTGATGGTTCGAAGGATAGGCGTGGTTGGTGTGAGAACTCGCCGATGGTGATGGAAGTTGGAAATAACAGGTGACAGCGTGGAAAAGGAGTAACGGTGAGGATTGTGATGATGTATTAAGTAGTATGCAGAGAACAAGTCACAATTACGTTGCTGAAACATATTAACCATTTCTCCACATATGAAATTAAAGTGACGACGTTTCGGTCCGTCTTAAGGGTCCAAGACGGACCGAAATGTCACTTCTTCTCATTTCGTGTGTCGGGTTATTGGTAGCAGCTTAAGACACGAGGGACTCAAGAGGTATTTAGTGCGTCGAGGAATGTTAAGATTAATTGAAATTGAAATTGAAATAAGTTTATTGATGTAAAATACACACAAAGGGATGAGGTAGCTCAAGCTATTCTCACCCCGTTCAGTACATCACAAACCATAAACATATTACCAAACATTCTGAGAGATAACAAATACATTTCCTCCTTCACAAGTAGTATGGTATCAGACGTACACACAAATACTTTTATGACCTAGGTATACTGTATAGACAATTTATTAAGATTAATTGATGAAGATTATGCCACCCAAGAGGTGGCACGGGCATGAATAGCCCGTAAATTGTTAAGGTGATAATGCAACAAGAACATTAAGGTGGTTTAGGTGACATGAAGGTGGTTGTGACTTCACAGGAAGGTGAGGTGAAAGTCACCAACTACAAGGGACGTCAACCTTTATTCAAATAGTGAGTGGAGAGTAATGGACGTTAATGGCAACCGAAAAACCGCGAATGATGATAATGGTTGCCAAAGCTGAAATTTGAATAGATGTTTCTGACGATAAATAATAGTAAAGCCAGTTGATAACTAGATTTATAAAATCTATATTTTATAAATAGATATAAATATAGGTTATGTCAGCTCGTCATTGAGATATATATTATACAATTTATAAATATGTTTATCCTTTCCGATTGATAAATTTGTTAACATACTATAAAACTATAATTTTTTTATGGATGAAACATTAGTTTTAGAAACAGATAAAAATCTTGCAGGCGATGAGTCACAATAACGTGGCTGAAGAATGTTGACCAGACCACACACTAGAAGGTGAAGGGACGACGACGTTTCGGTCCGTCCTGGACCATTCTCAAGTCGGTTGTGAATGGTCCAGGACGGACCGAAACGTCGTCATCCCTTCACCTTCTAGTGTGTGGTCTGGTCAACAGTTAAAAATCTTGCAATATATATATATATATATATATATATATATATATATATATATATATATATATATATATATATATATATATATGCAATAAGGATAAAAGAAATCGCTGATCGAGTAATGCAGAATAATCAGTGAAAAATGAGAGATTAACAGCTTAGCGCTTTCAATTAATTCGAGCCGTATATGGAAGCAGGTTTCCTTTCATGCACATGTAATTATACGAAGATTGTTACGTTAATAATGTTCTTATGGAGAATTTCCAAGCTGTGTAAATGCCTTCTATCTATACTCAAGAGGCTGAGGAAACACTTAATCATTTAGTCTTTCCATTTTTTGATGTCGACTTTCGTCAACTACGTGATATTTTTATGAATATATATACACGACACAAATACTGTATGCTAGAGTGGAATTTCTTTGAAGGAACCATTGAATCAAACTAATGGAATACTAAGCGCGTCATTAAGATTTTTATAGCGTAATTTATAAATATATATGCTTATCCTTTCAATTGATAAATTTTGAGCATACTCTAATATATAAACTGTAAGTTTCTGATCATGACATTCGGTTTAGAAACGGTGAGAAATCCAGTATAAACGTAAGATCAAATACATTGAATGTACAGAGAACACTTAAATAAATCCAGTGACGTCTCCTATTGCTTGATGGGGTTCAGGGAGGTGTTCCACGCCCAAGCCCGCCCGAGGCCAGCTTCCCATGTCAATGACATTTTCGCACGGGAGTTGCGGCTCAATAAAAGTTTGAAGTGGCGCTATATTTAGTGGCTGAGTGCAACAGGTACACCTCTTGGTTATATCAGCTGTGCGACAATAGTGAGAGAGTGAGTGACCTCACAAGCTCTCCTCATCGAAACTTTGACCACAGGCAGAGCAGAGAGCCTTGTGGGCTGGACTTTTAGAGGAAAGAGTGCCGGGCCTGCTTCCCGTGCTCCCTTATGTGATCCAGCGGCAGTTTTCTTCTAGTTCGTCGACTTTGGGGTTTTAATGGGCGGTAAGTGGATATATTTATCATTTCTTTCCCCTCCCAAGTTTATTTTTTAACAATTTATTATATGTGAAGGTAAATCAAACACCCCCACCCCCTATACACTACCCAGTGTTAAAAACCATTATTATTTTAACTTAGATATCAATAATAACACTGAATTTTGTGTCGACGAATATAAATGTACAACCAATTATGAATAATTTTTATTTGATTAGTGAATAAAGTTAGCACTGATAACCATCACTATACAGTTTAAATTACATGAATCATTTATACCATAGAAAAACATATGTTTTTTATCAAGGATTTTTATGCATATGTACTCACATACACAACATTCAGATTAGATTAAAACCAAATTTAGATCACGAAATTGAGGTTAATCGTATTACAAATTGTAAGTTTGCTCACCAATTCTGAAGTGAATATATCTATGTAATAACTTTCTCATTTCTTGTACATATATTTTTTATACAAATTTATACAGGAAGACAAACATGCTAATATGCCAGACACGTGTGGAAGACTAAGTGCATTATATTCTGACCAAGAGCATCATTATAATTTGAGCAAGAGCATTATATTCTGACCAAGAGCATCATTTAATCTGACCAAGAGCATTATATTCTGACCAGAGCATCATTATACTATGACCAAGAGCATCATTATACTCTGGAAGCTATGAAAGCGTCTTCCAAATCTCTTTATCGTGTATACATATTGTATTGCATGAATTTACAACCACTGTCCAAGTTCACACTTCACCATGCAGGTCCTCCACAGCAGTAACCACAGCTTCATAAAACCTGGGCCCAGATTCACGAAGCAGCTTACCCAAGTACTTACGAAGTGTACATCTTTCCTCACTCATTTTGGACGGCTTTGCTTACATTTAATAAACAGTTACCAAACATGAAAACTTGCCAAGCAAAACTGTTATTTATATGTATAAACCGCCTCCCTGGTGGCTTCCGGAGGCTCATTAACTGTTTAATAATTGTAAACAAAGCCACCTAAGATTGTGAAAAGATGTAAAGGTTCGTAAATACTTGCGTAAACTACTTCGTAAATCTGGCACCCTGAATGTACAGTGTTCAGTGCGTCACACACACTCCAACAGGCTCAACCACACCGCATCATAGACCAGGTGTACACAGTGCTTCCACACACTCCAACAGTCATCCATCAACAGCCTACCTGATTGCCCGGCTTTTCTACTTCTCGATCCTCCATTCCAACATTCACACTTTCCTACACATTCTTCACCATTTGTTAACCGTCCATTCGTATAAAATAACCCCAAAACACATCTCATTACGGTATGTAGAGTTTTGCACTCTGCATATCTCTTAACTCCTCTAACTGGTTCTCCTAACATCGTACATACTATACCTTACAGGCTAATCATTTATAATGCTCGCAAACCCACCGCTTCATACAGCCTTGACTGCAGCTGCTATTATCTATCAATGTATTTTTCTAACTAGGAGTTTCCTTTGTATACCGAGCGAGGAGATGATTCGTCAGCTGACCGTTTCGCTTGTCAGGTTTGTTGTTTATTGTTTAAAAGATTACGCTATCTGGAACACACAGACCTTCTCAGTAGCACGGACTATGGTACGAGGCCCGATACCTTGAACACTGTCAGTCAGTAGCCGCCCTGGCGTACCGAGTCCTTCAGGAAACAGTGCTCCCGAACAAGTCTGGAGTCCTCCGCAGTGAAGCAGTGTCCACCCCCGCGCAATGATGTAAAATGTGCCATATGGCACCCTTTGCCAGGTAGTAACTATGACTCCGCCTCATTACACTGTATGCCAGACTAGTTCGAGTCAAGCAACATAATATATATGCACAAACTAATGTAGATAAGTTAACAGACCCCAGGTTGGGCATCTTTACACGCCGCCTGGGGCTGTGTAGGACCACGGCAGTTAACTATGATGTTGTTATAGGATTGCAGCTACTCGGAACAAGTTCCAGTAGCACCAGGCTCTGGTGAGCCCGTAATAACGGGCTAAAGAGGACTGTTTCATCATAATAGTTTACCAAACTTGTTTGTTTAATTTATGAAAATACTATGGGAAACTATTAGTTAGATAACAGTCCTTCATAGTGTATAGTTGTGTCATTTACAGTCATACCACTTGGTAAAGACTGTAATAGTAGGTTCTCATGTAGGTCAGAACACTCAAAGGATTTGAAATTTAGGAAGTTTCGCAACATAATCTATCTGTATTTATGTTTGCGAAATTGCTAAATTTCAAATGTCTTAATGTAAATTTCCGCCATGTCCTGACTCTGTAAGACATGGCGAATTGGCTAATGCTTTATTTGTTAATTTGTCAAAAAGTTTTCACCAAATTAATTGGGAAAAGGCTTCTTTAATAACGATATTGTAAAATCATTTCAATGGTAAAGATTATTGAATTTGCTTTAATATAGATTACAAAATCTTGTAATTTGAACATTAGCATTGGTTTGTATAATTTCGATTTTCATGCCCGTTGCCAGCCTTCTTGGTTGCGTTAATCTTCATCAATCACTGAATATCTATCCTTCTTAAGATGTATTATTAAATACGAATTTACTTGAGCATATTCCTAATCATTAATGCTTCTCGATAATGGTACGAAACATGCCTAAATACTATATATATTATATATATATATAATATATATATATAATTAGTATATATATATATATATATATATATATGATATATTATAAAATTGAATAATTATATATATTGTTTTCAAGCCGATATTTTGAACATAGGCTTATAGAGAGCCTCAGGCGATGGGCCCCTCCCAAATGTATTCCAACCACCCTAATACCAACTTAATTTCTTTACAGGTGCACGCGCCAAACCACATCCCGTGGGCGGTGATGTAAAGCATTACAGAAGCACATAATCGTTTCAGGAACTTAAGCCCAAAGTTCCATACTACACCCACCCAACTGCAGTGAGAATATGTGTAACAAGCATTGAACTAAATCCTAAAGAGCTGTCCACACATCTGCAAATCATATTCGGAACAGAGAGTAAATGTAATTCATATACGGGCCATTTAGTACGAAGCATAAAGCTGTATAATCCGATCATAGTGAATGTATGTAGGGTGTGTGTGTGAGTGCATGCTGGTGTGGCTGAGGTTTATGCACGGCTGTTCCCTACCGCCCCGTGGCTCACCATAGCCGTGCTTCTTTGCCCCGCTCCTGTGCCAGGTAAGTTACGGGCTCACCATTAGCCCGTGCTACTTGGAACTTGGTTCCGAGTAGCTGATTCTTAAACAACAACAACCGCTACCTCGTCACTAGAAACACTGGTTATAGAAACTGACACAGATCATTTTAATATAATTGATCAGGTCAATGAAATATTGGTTGTTACCCCAATATTATATTATATAGATATATATTATTTATATATTATTATATATATATAATTTATATATATATATATAGATATATAGAATTGACTCACGCGCCTAATTGGATAGGTGAGAAAAAAATAGCCTATTTATTAACCAAGCGGAAAAGGGTATTAGGCATGACGCGGGGGACCGTCTAAAAGCGTGGGCTCCGGCACCAATAGGTAAAGCTGACAACCAAAGGTGAGCATTATATGCCGTAGTATAGTAACATGATTATCTAAATTAGGCCTGAAGATGCGTATGTTACGCCTAGAAGTACTTATTTCGGCCTATGAACATAAGTAACGGAATGGCTTTTCAGTTTTAGGTCCGCTACCTTACACACCCTAATACATAACCATACACACACACACACACACACACACACACACACACAACACACCCACACACACACACACAACACCACACACCACACACCATTACATCACAATAAAATATTCTATAGAATATAATATAAGTATGTACATATATATATATCTTATATTCTACTAATATATATCTCATATCAATAATAACTGAGAGAAAAAGTCTGAGATGGGGAAAATACATAAGTAATTTATGTTAAACAAAAATTGCGCCTGTGTATACATCAGCTCAGAACACTCAGCCCAAAATTAAATGGTGCTATAACTGCATGCACTAGAGGTCTAAATGTATAGCAGTTCAGCGTATATGATTCATCTATTCAGAGTATAATGGTTCTCTTGGTCAGAGTATAATGATGTTCTTGGTCAGAGTATAATGATGTTCTTGGTCAGAGTATAATGATGATTCTTGGTCAGAGTAAATGATGTCTCTTGGTCAGAGTATAATGTGTCTTGGCAGAGTATAATGATGTCTTGGAGAGTTAATGATGTCTTGGTCAGAGTATAATGATGCTCTTGGTCAGAATATAATGCTCTTGGTCAGAGTATAATGATGCTCTTGGTCAGAGTATTGATGTCTTGGTCAGAGTATAATGCTCTTGGTAGATTATAATGATGGCTTGGTCAGATATAATGCTCTTGGTCAGAGTATAATGATGTTCTTGGTCAGAGTATAATGATGTACTTGGTCAGAGTATAATGATGTTCTTGGTCAGAGTATAATGATGTCTCTTGGTCAG
>WNGS01167104.1:3165770-3180206 GCA_020271785.1 Procambarus virginalis | reverse complement strand
TATATACAAATTCGTATATTCCTAATCAATATAGGTAGTTTCGAATAAATGTATACGAAAACATTATATATATATATATATATATATATATATATATATATATATATATATATATATATATATATATATATATATATATATGCGGAAAATCCACAGAGAAAAATGAAAGGAGGTAACGTTTCGACTTATGTTCAGCCTTTGTCAAACCAGAACTGACAAGAGGAGAAGGGAATTGGGAGGATATATAAGGCCGACACCTGACCAACCCACCCTCGGAAAGGAATTAACCAGAGACAGGTTAAGCTTAGCATAGAACTGGTCAAAGAGGATTAAGCGGTCAGAGCACTTCAATCATGCATAGGTAGATAGGCCTGTGCCTTTAACTTAGTTTTTTAAACATCAAATTAATTACAAACAAATGAAATTATCAGTTATCAAATAGTTAACATTAGACAATGATGTGTCTTCATCTTGACTTACAGGCTTGGTCTAGAGACAGTAGACTATAGACATCATTAGTTGAATTGGATATATATGTAACTAATTCACGAAGAGCGTATGTGAGAATTAAGCGTAAATACTAATAGTGAGTCAGGTGAATACAAATGGATCGAATATCGGTAAGTCCACTACGGGCTCACCATAGCCCGTGCTACATGAAACGTTTTGTTCCGAGTAGCTGAATCTAAAACAACAACAATAGCAACTCTAACATACTTGAGAATGAACCATGTAGGTTCGAAACGTGCAGTTTTATAATAAGTGTAATACATTCTACAGTTTTGTTACTTCCGAATTGCTCCAAGGAAGGGAACACGGCATGAGTAGCCATAGTTGACCCACATGACAGCACTGTAGCCATTAGTGAGAGAACTTCAGGATAGGAAATGCACTGTATTTTCCACCACAGCTGTGAACACCATCATATATTTTTTTTAATATCTCTAATTCAATCCGATGTTTTGGGTATTCTGTTATTCATCATACGTGAACACTCATGAAAGTAAAGATGAACTTAGTATGATGTTTATGATTGAGTTCTATGTTGTCTGTCATTGCATGTTGTGTGGTCTGTTATAGAACTGTTACTGTCTGGCAGTAAGAATATAAGAACATAAGAATAATGGTAACTGCAGAAGGCCTATTGGCCCATACGAGGCAGCTCCTATTTATAACCACCCAATCCCACTCATATACATGTCCATCCCACGCTTCAAACTATCTGGAACATAAGAATAAAGGTAACTGCAGAAGGCCTGAATTGGATATAAATAATAAATAATAATTCGGCCATAGCCCTCAATCTAGTTTTAGTGAATAAATATTTGAATATCCTATGCCCAGGGATACACAAGTGATTTAAAACTACTTTGTAAAAATGCCTCATTAACAACTACAGATGCGGAATGATACAAGACAATTTTGGGAAGTAAACGTTATTCTCCAGGTGCCAGCAAGGTTTAGTTCCAGTCTGCAGGAACAAGCTATTAACACTGCACCAGTAAATAAGTAATTATTCAAGAACTTACCCTGATTAGTGTCCAGATTTGATAATAATCAAGAGATGGCACACTTAATTTATATTAACGCTCAAACAATATAATAATCTGCTTGATACTTGCTTAATGGGGTTCTGGGAGTTCTTCTACTCTCCCCAAACCCGGTTCGAGGCCAAGCTTGACACTATAAGCGAAAAACGGGGGGTATTCTGCACATCCTGCCATGCCTTCTGGTCTCATGTGATGTTATTTCTGTGTGCAGGTTTGGGACCAGCCCCGTCTAATATTTTCCACGTATAAATTATTATGTATCTCTCCCGCCTGCGAGAATACACATTTATGCATTTTTAGTCGGTTCCAGTAATTTAGATAGTTTATTGAGTGGATTCCAGCAGTAAAGGTCTCTTCACGCTCTATAGGTCAGCAATGTCTCCAGCTTTGAAAGGGGCTGTCATTGTGCAGCAGTACTCCACTCTAGAGAGCACTAGCGTCTTGAAGAGTATCATCATTGGTATAGCATCTCTTGTCTAAAACGTTTTTGTTCTTGAACAAAAAAAAAACTGAATTTCTTGTAGTTGTGACCGCTACTTTATTGTGATCTTTAAAGGTTAGGTCTTCTGCCATGATTACACCCAAAGAGAGAGGGGAGGTATTTGAAAGAGTAACAGAGAGAGTGTCGGTGTTACTGGTGAGATGGAATGTGTGTGTAAGAGGGAGAGTTTGGAGGGTGGGGGGTGAGAGAGTGTACAGGGAGGGTATGGAGGGTGAAAGAGAGTGAGAGTTTGTAAGAGGGAGGGTGTGGGGTGAGAGTGGTAGAATGGAGAGTGTGGAGGGTGTGCGGTCACTCCCGAGAACAGGTCGATACGCTAGTGTGGGAGTGTTGTCCTCAGCGCTTGCTTCTCTCTCTCTCATGCTTCTGATGTTTGTCTTCATCTGGCGACATGATCTGTCTTGCTACTCTCCCTGGCCTCTGTGTGTGTGTGTGTGTGTGTGTGTGTGTGGTGTTGTGTGTGTGTGTGTGTGTGTGTGAGTGTCTTCACTCTCCCTGGCCTCTGGTGTGTGTGTGTGTGTGTGTAAGTGTCTACACTCTCCCTGACAGTCCATTGTGTACTCACCTAGTTGTATTCACCTAGTTGTGCTTGCGGGGGTTGAGCTCTGGCTCTTGGTCCCGCCTCTAAACCGTCAATCAACTGGGTGTACAGGTTCCTGAGTCTATTGGGCTTATCATATCTACACTTGAAACTGTGTATGGAGTCAGCCTCCACCACATCACTGCCTAATGCATTCCATTTGTCAACCACTCTGACACTAAAAAAAGTTTCTTTCTAATATCTCTGTGGCTCATTTGGGCACTCAGTTTCCACCTGTGTCCCTACTGCGGGTGCCCCTTGTTAATAGCCTGTCTTTAACCTACCCTATCAATTCCTCGAGAATCTTGTATGTGGTGATCATGTCCCCCCTAACTCTTCTGTCTTCCAGCGACGTGGTTTAATTCCCGTAGTCTTCCTCGTAGGTCATACCTCTCAGCTCGGTACTAGTTTGGTGGCAAACCTTTGAACCTTTCCAGTTTGGTCTTATCCTTTACTAGATATGGACTCCATGCTGGGGCTGCATACTTCAGGATTGGCCTGACGTATGTGGTATACAAAGTTCTGAATAATTCCTTGCACAAGTTTCTAAAGGCCGTTCTTATGTTGGCCAGCCTGGCATATGCCGCTGATGTTATCCTCTTGATATGGGCTTCAGGGGACAGGTTAGGGTGATATCAACCCCTAAGTCTTTTTCTTTCTCTGACTCTTGAAGTATTTCATCTCCCAGATGGTACCTTGTATCTGGGCTCCTGCTCCCTACACTATCTTCATTACATTACATTTTCATGGGTTAAACTCTAACAACCATTTGTTTGACCATTCCTTAAACTTGTCTAGGTCTTCTTGAAGCCTCAAGCAGTCCTCCTCTGTCTTAATCCTTCTCACAATTTTGGCATCGTCTGAACATTGAGAGAAATGAATCTATACCCTCTGGGAGATCATTTACATATATCCGAAACAAGACAGGACCGAGTACAGAGCCCTGTGGGACTCCACTGGTGACTTCACGCCAATCGGAGGTCTCACTCCTCACCGTAAGTCTCTGCTTCCTATTGCTCAGGTACTCCCTTATCCACTGGAGCACCTTACCAGCTACACCTGCCTGTCTCTCCAGCTTATGTACCAGTCTCTTATGCGGTACTGTGTCAAAGGCTTTCCGACAAGCCAAGAAAATGCAGTCCGCCCAGCCCTCTCTTTCTTGCTTAATCTTTGTCACCTGGTCGTAGAATTCTATTAAGCCAGTCAGGCAAGATTTACCCTTCCTGAATCCATGCTGTCGATTTGTCACGAAGTCCCTTCTCTCCAGATGTGTTACCAGTTTTTTTCTCACGATCTTCTCCATCACCTTGCATGGTATACAAGTCATGTGTGTTTATGTGTACTCGCCTAGTTGTTCTCACCTAGTTGTGCTTGCGGGGGTTGAGCTCTGGCTCTTTGGTCCCGCCTCTCAACCGTCAATCAACAGGTGTACAGTTTCCTGAGCCTAATGGGCTCTATCATATCTACACTTGAAACTGTGTATGGAGTCAGCCTCCACCACATCGCTTCCTAGTGCATTCCATTTATTAACTACTCTGACATTGAAAAAATTCTTTCTAACGTCTCTGTGGCTCATCTGGGTACTAAGTTTCCACCTGTATCCCCTTGTTTCGTGTCCCACCCGTGCTGAAGAGTTTGTCTTTGTCCACCCTGTCAATTCCCCTGAGAATTTTGTAGGTGGTTATCATGTCTCCCCTTACTCTTCTGTTTTCCAGGGACGTGAGGTTCAGCTTCTTTAGCCTTTCCTCGTAACTCATTCCTCTCAGTTCCGGGACGAGCCTAGTGATGTGTGTATAAAGTGTGTGTGTGTATGTGTGTGCGTGCGTGCGTGCGTGCGTGTGAGTGTGTGTGAGTGAGTGCACCCCAACACAGGGGCTGACGCCATGTGCCCACAACCCCACCCTGGAGACCGCGGTACCTGACCTTGAGGCGGGAATGAAGTCACGGGTCCTGTGAAGACCTCTCTTGCCAATCCCTTTTATTAATAACTTACCGCCCGCCCTCAAAAAAAAAAAACATGTATTGATTGTGAAATTACAAGACCAAAGGTCAGGTCAGCAATTTGGCAACTACCTCGTTAACAATATGACAACGATCTCTAGCGTCTCTCACACTAGGAGGAGAGTGAGGAGTCTGAAACATGATCTGTTTCTGTTATCTTGGGATACGTTGAGTTAGGGTAAGGTGGGTTAGGATACGTTAGGATAGGCTAAATTAGGGTTAGGTTAGGTT
This sequence comes from Procambarus virginalis, assembly GCA_020271785.1. Taxonomy (NCBI): domain Eukaryota; kingdom Metazoa; phylum Arthropoda; class Malacostraca; order Decapoda; family Cambaridae; genus Procambarus; species Procambarus virginalis. Next base: position 3,175,345 of record WNGS01167104.1, on the reverse strand, counting down.
AGGTTAGGATAGGCTAGGTTAGGTTAGGCTAGGTTAGGTTAGGTTAGGATAGATTGATTATAGAGTAGCAATGACGTAGAGGGGTGAACACTTTTCTGAGGTGGTGCACCCTATTCGATGTTGTTCATCCAGAACCATTGTCCTGTCTTACAGGACAATGGTTTCAGGACAAACCATCTTATTGTCCTCTTGTGTTCTAATTGATGTCTTTAGTTTGCCATCATCAGTAGGTATTGACATGAATTCAATTACTGTCGCTGTTAGTGTGTTGTGTGTGTGTGTTGTGTGTGTGTGTGTGTGTGTGTGTGTGTGTGTGTGTGTGAGAGTAGTGAGTGCGCGAGTGTGTGTGTGTGTGTGTGTGTGTGTGTGTGTGTGTGTGTGTGTACTCACCTATATGTACTCACCTATATGTGTCTGCAGGATCGAGCATTGACTCTTGGATCCCGCCTTTCGAGCATCAGTTGTTTACAGCAATGACTCCTGTCCCATTTCCCTATCATACCTGGTTTTAAAATTATGAATAGTATTGCTTCCACAACCTGTTCCTTGAGTGCATTCCATTTTCCCACTACTCTCACGCTAAAAGAAAACTTCCTAACATCTCTGTGACTCATCTGAGTTTCCAACTTCCATCCATGTCCCCTCGTTCTGTTACTATTCCGTGTGAACATTTCGTCTATGTCCACTCTGTCAATCCCTCTGAGTATTTTATACGTTCCTATCATGTCCCCTCTCTCCCTTCTTCTTTCTAGTGTCGTAAGGCACAGTTCCCTCAGGCGCTCCTCATACCCCATCCCTCGTAGCTCAGGGACGAGTCTCGTTGCAAACCTCTGAACCTTTTCCAGTTTCATTATATGCTTCTTCAGATGGGGACTCCATGATGAGGCGGCATACTCTAAGACTGGCCTCACGTAGGCAGTGTAAAGCGCCCTAAATGCCTCCTTGCTTAGGTTTCTGAATGATGTTCTAACTTTTGCCAGTGTCGAGTACGCTGCTGTCGTTATCCTATTTATATGTGCCTCAGGAGATAGATTAGGTGTTACGTCCACACCCAGGTCTCTCTCGCGCGTCGTCACAGGTAGACTGTTCCCCTTCATTGTGTACTGACCCTTTGGTCTCCTATCTCCTAGTCCCATTTCCATAACTTTACATTTGCTCGTGTTGAATTCCAGTAGCCATTTCTCTGACCATCTCTGCAACCTGTTCAGGTCTTCTTGGAGGATCCTGCAATCCTCATCTGTCACAACTCTTCTCATCAACTTTGCGTCATCCGCAAACATCGACATGTAGGACTCTACACCCGTAAACATATCGTTAACATATACAAGAAATAGAATTGGTCCCAGTACCGATCCTTGTGGTACTCCACTTGTTACTGTTCGCCAGTCCGACTTCTCGCCCCTTACCGTAACTCTTTGGCTCCTTCCTGTTAGGTAGTTCCTTATCCATGCTAGGACCTTTCCCCCTACCCCCGCCTGCCTCTCGAGTTTGAACAGCAGTCTCATGTGCGGTACTGTATCAAAGGCTTTTTGGCAGTCCAGAAATATGCAGTCTGCCCAACCATCTCTGTCCTGTCTTATCCTCGTTATTTTATCATAGAATTCCAGAAGGTTTGTTAGGCACGATTTCCCTGTCCAGAACCCATGTTGATGTTTGTTCACAAACCTAACGTTCTCCAGGTGCGCAACCAGTCGTAGCCTAATTATTCTTTCCAGTATTTTACAGGGGATGCTTGTCAGTGATACAGGTCTATAGTTAAGTGCCTCCTCCCTATCGCCTTTCTTGAAGATCGGCACGACATTTGCCTTCTTCCAGCAACTGGGCAATTCTCCCGACATAAGTGACTCATTAAAGATCATCGCCAGAGGCACGCTGAGGGCCTGCGCCGCTTCTTTTAGTATCCACGGTGATACTTTGTCTGGTCCTACTGCTTTAGATGCATCTAGAGTTGTCAACTGTTTCATTACCTCTTCTGCTGTCACCTCTATATCTGATAGTCTTTCATTTAGGGTAACCCCTTCCAACAATGGGAGCTGCTCGGGCTCGGTAGTGAACACTCCATGGAAACTGGCATTCAGTGCCTCACAGATTTCCTTGTCATTTTCAGTATATGCCCCCTCTGCCTTCCTTAGCCTTGTCACTTGGTCGTTCACCGACATTTTCCTTCTTATATGACTGTGTAGTAGCTTAGGTTGTTTTTTTGCTTTGATTGCAATATCGTTCTCATAGTCCCTTTCCGATGTTCGTCTTATGTTAATGTATCGTTCCTAGCTCTGTTGCATCTGATCCTGTTGTCCTCTGTCCTTTGTCTTCTGAACTTCCTCCACCCCGCCTGCTGGCCTTTNTTGTCCACTCACAGGATGAGTGGCGCTGCCCAATACTGTCACTATGGCGGTGTGTCCACTCACAGGATGAGTGGCGCTGCCCAATACTGTCACTATGGCGGTGTGTCCACTCACAGGATGAGTGACGCTGCCCAATACTGTCACTATGGCGGTGTGTCCACTCACAGGATGAGTGGCGCTGCCCAATACTGTCACTATGGCGGTGTGTCCACTCACAGGATGAGTGGCGCTGCCCAATACTGTCACTATGGCGGTGTTTCCACTCACAGGATGAGTGGCGCTGCCCAATACTGTCACTATGTCGGTGTGTTCACTCACAGGATGAGTGGCGCTGCCCAATACTGTCACTATGGCGGTGTGTTCACTCACAGGATGAGTGGCGCTGCCCAATACTGTCACTATGGCGGTGTGTCCACTCACAGGATGAGTGGCGCTGCCCAATACTGTCACTATGGCGGTGTGTCCACTCACAGGATGAGTGACGCTGCCCAATACTGTCACTATGGTGGTGTGTCCACTCACAGGATGAGTGGCGCTGCCCAATACTGTCACTATGGCGGTGTGTCCACTCACAGTATGAGTGGCGCTGCCCAATACTGTCACTATGGGTGGTGTGTCCACTCACAGGATGAGTGGCGCTGCCCAATACTGTCACTATGGTGGTGTGTCCACTCACAGGATGAGTGGCGCTGCCCAATACTGTCACTATGGCGGTGTGTCCACTCACAGGATGAGTGGTGCTGCCCAATACTGTCACTATGGCGGTGTGTCCACTCACAGGATGAGTGGCGCTGCCCAATACTGTCACTATGGCGGTGTGTCCACTCACAGGATGAGTGGCGCTGCCCAATACTGTCACTATGGCGGTGTGTCCACTCACAGGATGAGTGGCTCTGCCCAATACTGTCACTATGGCGGTGTGTCCACTCACAGGATGAGTGGCGCTGCCCAATACTGTCACTATGGCGGTGTGTCCACTCACAGGATGAGTGGCGCTGCCCAATACTGTCACTATGGCGGGTGTGTCCACTCACAGGATGAGTGGCGCTGCCCAATACTGTCACTATGGCGGTGTGTCCACTCACAGGATGAGTGGCGCTGCCCAATACTGTCACTATGGTGGTGTGTCCACTCACAGGATGAGTGGCGCTGCCCAATACTGTCACTATGGCGGTGTGTCCACTCACAGGATGAGTGGCGCTGCCCAATACTGTCACTATGGTGGTGTGTCCACTCACAGGATGAGTGGCGCTGCCCAATACTGTCACTATGGCGGTGTGTCCACTCACAGGATGAGTGGCGCTGCCCAATACTGTCACTATGGCGGTGTGTCCACTCACAGGATGAGTGGCGCTGCCCAATACTGTCACTATGGCGGTGTGTCACTCACAGGATGAGTGGCGCTGCCCAATACTGTCACTATGGCGGTGTGTCCACTCACAGGATGAGTGGCGCTGCCCAATACTGTCACTATGGCGGTGTGTTCACTCACAGGATGAGTGGCGCTGCCCAATACTGTCACTATGGCGGTGTGTTCACTCACAGGATGAGTGGCGCTGCCCAATACTGTCACTATGGCGGTGTGTTCACTCACAGGATGAGTGGCGCTGCCCAATACTGTCACTATGGCGGTGTGTCCACTCACAGGATGAGTGGCGCTGCCCAATACTGTCACTATGGCGGTGTGTCCACTCACAGGATGAGTGGCGCTGCCCAATACTGTCACTATGGCGGTGTGTCCACTCACAGGATGAGTGGCGCTGCCCAATACTGTCACTATGGCGGTGTGTCCACTCACAGGATGAGTGGCGCTGCCCAATACTGTCACTATGGCGGTGTGTCCACTCACAGGATGAGTGGCGCTGACCAATACTGTCACTATGGCGGTGTGTCCACTCACAGGATGAGTGGCGCTGCCCAATACTGTCACTATGGCGGTGTGTTCACTCACAGGATGAGTGACGCTGCCCAATACTGTCACTATGGTAGTGTGTCCACTCACAGGATGAGTGACGCTGCCCAATAAACTCACCACTTTGGACATATTTTGCAAACAATTGACCTATGAAGGTTGAGCGGTACCTTCTACGCCGTGGTCATGTGTCAGGTGCTAGAGTGGCTTCTAAAAATAGATTAATTTCCAGGACTAATTAGATCTGGATGCAACAGGAAGTTAGTTATAATGAAGGCATCCTGTTTGACTCTCGACTTTAGCAGGGATTATGAGGTAATTAATGCTCTGCAATCCTATCTAGGTGAACACGCTCGCACGCACAGGCACACGCACGCACGCACAGGCACTGGCACACCCACACACGCACAGACACTGACACACGCACGCACTGACGCACGCACAGGCACACGCATACGCACACACTGACGCATGCACACACAGGCACACGCACACACACACCCAAGAAAAAAGACGCGCACGCACATACACACGCATGGCTGCTTCCTGGGAATGTGTGTGTGTGGGGGGGGGGGGGGTGCGTGGGTGTGTGCGTGCGCGCGCGCGTGTGTGTAAGAGAAATATATGTAGTAGACATAATAGAGCAAAACTAAATTGCTTAGAAAGGCGGGATCCAAGAGCTAATAGCTCGATTCCGCAGACACAAATAGTAAATACACTGATTGCCTATTGAAGATTAAGCCACTCAAGAGGTGGCACGGGCATGAATAGCCCGTAAAAAATACACTAAAGTGTAGTAGAGACCATATAAAGGTTTATATGTAGATATATATGTGTGTGTGTGAAGCAAGCACAGACCCCAGTAGAAGACCATGACCAAGTCCGCCCTCAGAGGTAATTACCCGAGAACTAACTACCGCTGAAAAAGTCCAAGAAGTCCAAGCGTAACTTTGTACACGACTCAGTCACGGATGCGGAATATAACACCAACTCACCCACCGAGTCAGCACACACCAGGTATTTCTGTGACCAAAGACACGTAGGCTGTACCAAAGGTGTCAAAGATATCCCCAAAATGTCGAGGCATTTAAGGGGGGGAGGATAGGAGGGAAGGCCTCCCCACACCACCCCCAGCTCGCGTGCCTCTTGGGGGGGGGGGGGGGGGAGTATACCAGACCTGTCATTATGGAGTTCCTCTCACCAGTGTTGGTGAGGCAATGGTTCACAGTGAGGTAGAGTGCAGGCACTCATTCACATGCATACTCACACACGCACAGGTTACATGTGCATACACATGAACAAGGACACATTGTGAGGCAGGGTGCAGCTCTCAATCACTTGCATACTCACACACACACAGGTCACATGTGCATACACACATACGCACAAGTTGCACGTACATATGGCTAACGTTAATCAGAACTGTCTTTAGAATTTTGGAATTCTTATAATTATTATAAGGAATTATTTAGAACTTCGGTCTTATATATGTGGTATACATTTTTACATAATGTGGTATACAGTCTTGTAGTATGTAGCTCCAGTCCTTACCTTGTCAAGCATAAGACGCAGCTGGAGAATGGTCAAAGACATGCCACCTGACTACTCTTGGAGCTGAGAGGTATAAGTTACGAGGAAAGGCTGCTGGTTACGAGGAAAGGCTGCTGGAATAAAACGAGAGACATCTCCTGTCCACGAGGGTAACCATAGCCCGTGCTTCTTGCCCAGCTCCTGTGCCAGGTAAGTTACGGGCTCACCATAGCCCGTGCTACTTGGAACTTGTTCCGAGTAGCTGAATCTATAACAACAACAACATGCTAGTATAAAACTTCGTCACTGGAAGACAGAATAATTAGGGGAGACATGATTACCACCTTCAAAATTCTCAGAGGAATTGAAAAGGTAGATAAAGACAAACTGTCTAGCATGGGGGGGGAACACGAATAAAGGGGAACTGGGGGAAACTTAGTAACCAAATGAGCCACAGAGACATTAGAAAGAACGAGACATTAGAAAGAATAATAAACAAATGGATTGGGTTAAGAATTGAAGTGATAGAATGCAGATTCCAAGCACAGTTTCAAATGTAGATATATGATAAGCCCAATAGGTTCAGAAATGCCCATTCTCATGGTAAAAGATTACATTGAGATACCAACTTCACGCTCACACCACCTGGATAGTTATCTAGATAACTGTAATGGTCCAAAAACATATTACAGTTCCAATAATAGTCAACATGAAAACTGGCAGCGATTGTTCTCAAGTTATCACTTGATTGTATTATAAATCGATGGTTTGAAATATAAAGTCTATGATTAACTCGTTTTCTTTGATACGGCATGAAGCCTAGGTATTATTTAATATGAAATTCTAGGGGATATTCAAATAGCCTTTGAATCTCCAGCCGAGAACCGAGAACCAGCGAGACTTGACCTAGTTTTCACTCTGAACGACTCTAACATAAGGGAAATTAGTTTCGAAGTCCCCGTGGGAATAAGCAAATCACAGTGTACTGATGTTTGAGTATCTGGTCGAAGTAGGGCGAGATGATGGAGAAAATTTGGCGAAAAAAATCCAGGGGAACATTTGGAGCAAGAGAACTTTGTAACATAACACCAACATGGGTTCAGGGATGGCAGATCATGTCTCACAGGATTAATTGAATTCTACGATCAGGCAAGAAAGAGAGGGATGGGCAGACTGAGTATTTTTGGATTGTCAGGAAGCCTTTGATACAGTACCACACAAGAGGCTAGTGCAAAAGCTGGAGATGCAGGCTGGAGTGAAAGGGAAGGTACTCCATTGGATAAGGGAGTACCTAAGCAACAGAAGACAGCGAGTCACTGTGAGGGGTGAGGTCTTAGACTGGCGAGGCATCACCTGTGGAGTCTCACAGGGATTAGTCATAGCTTGGACCTATACTGTTTTTGATATATGTAAATGATCTCTCAGAGGGAATAGAATCGTTCCTCTCAATGTTTGCTAATGTTGCAAAAATTATGAGCAGGATTAAAACAGTCGCTGGAAGACAGAAGAACTCGGGGAGACATGATAACCAAATACAAAATTCTCAAGAGAATTGAAAGGGTAAACAAGGATGGATTATACGGGTGGTACACGCACAAGGGTATACAGGTGGAAGCTGAGTACCCAAATGAGCCACAGAGACATTAGAAAAAACTGGTTCAGTGTCAGAGTAGTTAACAGGTGGAATGCATTAGGCAGTGATGTGGTGGAGGCTGACTCCATACACAGTTTCAAGTGTAGATATGATAGAGCCCAGTAGGCTCAGGAACCTGTACACCTGTTGATTGACGGTTGAGAGGCGGGGACCAAAGAGCCAAACCTCAACCCGCGCGCAAGCACAAATAGGTGAATACACACAGATTCACAATGTTTCTTCAAAATGGCGGAAAATAAAGAAATAATGATATTCCCTTTCATATTTCCGGCCATAAGTCTCCAGAAAGGTGAATAGCTCCGCTGTAAGAACGTTTCTCCCAACTCACATCGGTATGGTATAGCAACCCGCTTTCGCACAAGGCAGAACATATATGGACTTATGCTTATAGTCTATATTGGCTTATTAATAAGTACATATGTGTATATTCCAAGTTATATTTGTTTTTATAGTACAAACTTTTCCTACCGATCTGCTATAAACCAGTTGTAATATTAGGAATTTCTTTTTCAGTTTATTAAACAACAGATATTTATACAAAATTTGACATATCCTGAGTTACTTTAAAATTTATTTAAATATTTAGTTTTGTTTAGTATTTTTATAAAACTTTATATATAGGTATAAGTAATTGTAATTAAAAAGCAATAAGAAGCTTATCTTAACATACTAAGAAGGTTAGGTTAGGTCGGTGGTGATATTCAGCTTTCAAGGTAAACTCAAATATTTCACAATAAATTAGTAAGTCACATATGCATATTGATAAGCCAAATATTGACTATAAGCAAGTGCGAGAACGGGTATATGCCTCCACGACTGTTCCAATCATCACAAACACGTTACTTGCAATTGCTTCCTGCAGTCTCTCTACTCGGCTCTGAAAAACAGTCTTTTGAAGTTACTAATTAAAAGTTTGTAACCGCTGTGTGTAATCACCTAATTGTACTCACCAAATTGTGCTTGCGGGGGTTGAGCTCTGGCTCTTTGGTCCCGCCTCTCAACTGTCATTCAACTGGTGTACAGGTTCCTGAGCCTATTGGGCTCTATCATATCTACCTTGAAACTGTGTATGGAGTCAGCCTCCACCACATTACTTCCTAATGCATTCCATTTGTCTACTACTCTGACACTAAAAAAGTTCTTTCTAACGTCCCTCCGACAGGGTTGATAAAGACAGGCTGTTTAACACAAGGGGCACACGCACTAGGGGCCACAGGTGGAAACTGAGTGCCCAAATGAGCCACAGAGATATTAGAAAGAATTTTTAAGTGTCAGAGGTTGGTTGACAAATGGAATGCATTAGGAAGGATGTGTGGAGGCTGACTCCATACACAGTTTCAAGTGTAGATATGATAGAGCCCAATAGGCTCAGGAACTGTACACCGTTGATTGACGGTTGAGAGGCGGGACCAAAGAGCCAGAGCTAACCCCCCAAGCACAATAGGTGATACAACAACACACACCACACACACACACACACACACACAACACACACCACACACACACACACACACACACACACACACACACCACATGTGCGAGGAGCCTATGCCACAATTTCCAACTTCAGAATTGCGTTTAAATACATGGATGGCGATATACTAAAGAAATTGTTCACGACTTTTGTTAGGCCAAAGCTGGAATATGCAGCGGTTGTGTGGTGCCCATATCTTAATTTAAGAAGCACATCAACAAACTGGAAAAGGTGCAAAGACATGCTACTAAGTGGCTCCCAGAACTGAAGGGCAAGAGCTACGAGGAGAGGTTAGAGGCATTAAATATGCCAAAACTAGAAGACAGAAGAAAAAGAGGTGATATGATCACTACATACAAAATAGTAACAGGAATTGATAAAATCGATAGGGAAGATTTCCTGAGACCTGGAACTTTAAGAACAAGAGGTCATAGATATAAACTAGCTAAACCAGGATGCCGAAGAAATATAAGAAAATTCACTTTCGCAAACAGAGTGGTAGACGGTTGGAACAAGTTGGGGGAGAAGGTGGTGGAGGCCAAGACCGTCAGTAGTTTCAAAGCGTTATATGACAAAGAGTGCTGGGAAGACGGGACACCACGAGCGTAGCTCTCATCCTGTAACTACACTTAGGTAATTACACACACACACACACACGCA
>WNGS01167104.1:3128526-3162378 GCA_020271785.1 Procambarus virginalis | reverse complement strand
ATATATATATATATATATATATATATATATATATATATATATATATATAATATATATATATATATATATATATATATATAACCTAGAAGGGGTACCACCTCTGGTGCAAGTGCAGGGATATATATATATTAAAACGACGCTTTTTTTCAAAACTGGCTTTCTCAGACGGACGCTTTTTTCAAAGTGACTTTTTTTTTTAAAAGAACGACTTTTTCAAAATAACTTTTTTTTTCAAAACCATGTATTTTCCAAAACGACGATTTTTTCTAAACCGAAGTGCTTTCAAAATTACAAATATTTCAAAACTATGTTTTGCAAAAATATATTTTTTCTTCAAAAGAACGATTTTTGTTTTCAAAACAACTATTTTTGTTTTCAAAACAACGATTTTGTTTACCACGACGACATTTTCCCAAAACTACCTTTTTTTTCCAAACGAATCAGCGTTAGACATGTAATACAGCTTATATTTCCTGTCAACCGTTACCAAACTTTATACATGATATAGATATGTTTCTTTTTGTATTGCTTCTTTTGACGTGTGGGTTACCTTGAGATGAGGTTATACCCCCTTGAGATGATTTCGGGGCTTAGCGTCCCCGCGGCCCAGTCCTCGACCAGGCCTCCTTTTGTATTTGGGTTATGTATTGGGTTGAGTTATATAGTGTCTTATAAATTCCTACTGTATTTATTTTGTAATCAGATCCCTGTAATGTTTGTTAGTTGAAGTTTAGTGCATTTATTATGCACCCTGTACCCATCTTGTGGGTATTTAGAGGCATATAAAAGGTTACAGAGGTACATAATGGGCTCAGGGAAATGCTTACGTCGGTAGTCCCTTGGGCTGGCCTGTGACGTCACTGGTCGCCATGGTTACGCATGTTCTCAGTCAACTTCCAGTTGATGCCACTGTCACAGCCTTGAGATATAGGCCTATACAGGCTGTCTTTCGAACTTACATAATATACTTAATACCGCTTAAAGATCAGAATTATCAGACTTGAGAATAATTAATTGTTTCTGTAATACTGATACATAAAAATACGATTTGAGTTCATACGGGTTAGTTGTCTCTGTGTTTTTAATTTAGACCTACTCCCCCAAAAAATTTAATTTTCCGTTTTCTAAAGAGTACGGCAGACTTTTGCATTCCAGAGCTCGCTTACACCTTCTGGCGACTCGTCATACATCTGGCAGGTGCAGCCGTCGCCTGGCGGAACTGCGCAATGTTATTGGCTGCCTGAAGAATGATAATAGTCGCTTAAACGCATCTCAAAAGCCCAATCATAAGCAATTAAGCGTCTTTACAAGACCCAACCATCAATAACATGACAGGGTAAATAAGGAAGTAATAGGGGCGGGTTTAAGTATAGAGGTAGAGGGAAGAGTGTGTGGGGGGCCGGGGAGCGGGGGGCGGAGCTCCCGCCTACGTCACAGCTGGCGTGAGTCATCGCGAGGTGGCAGCAGACACGAGAGGGAAAAACATTTTCTGAAACTCTTCACAGACGCCCTACAGTCACCTGTCTTATGATAACATATGTTTGCAATAGCAAGACACTATCCGGTTATCTAACTCTGCCAACCCTGGAGATCAAATCAGTGTGTTGAGAGTCATAGAGTATATGTTAAGGTGCCTCGCTGCCTTGTAGTGTGTAATGCAGACTAGTATTAAAGAGGATATGTCCAAAGGGGTTTTGGTGGGGTCAGGAGGAGGAGGAGGAGGAGGAGGGGGCAAGCCAACCACCGCCCTTCATAGAGACACCTCACACACCGCGCTGTGCCACACACCACACCTCCACGCCCCTCCTCCGTGTGAGCGGCAACCCTAGTGTCAAACCCAAGAGGGGAATCCAGGTTTCTTTAAGACGTGGACCCGGGGGTGGGGGAGAGTGGAGGAGGTGCGGTTCCTGGTCTGGCTGAGAGGGAAATCTCCCCTCACAAGGCCCGGCCGCGCTCGCCGCGTCTGTCTTAAGAAGCTCTCTCTCTCTCTCTCAAAAATACTCTTGCATCATCTTGGAACACAAGCATATTGATTCTGGGAGCGGTGATGGGTGTTTGGGTATGTGTATGTTTGGCCGAGCAGTTCACAAGCGGATCCAACCAGCCTCTGCTGACTTAAGGTAGGTGGTGCATGGTAGGCTAGGACAAGCATGTTGCTATGTGAGGGGTGGCGGGGGAGTGTATAGCTGCTCCAGCGGGATATGTTGTATCACCTTGCAACATGGCTTGATAGCCTAAGGTCATCATATATTACAATGTTGGTGATGGGATGAGTAGTGGGGGAGGAGGACCAGGTGGGCCACGGGGATATTTGCGTGCGTGTGTGTGTGTGTGTGTGTGTGTGTGTGTGTGTGTGTGTGTGTGTGTGTGTGTGTGTGTGTGTGTGTATTCACCTAATTGTGCTTGCGGGGGGTTAAGCTCTGGCTCTTTGGTCCCGCCTCTCAACTGTCAATCAACTGGTGTACAGATTCCTGAGCCTATTGGGCTCTATCATATCTACACTTGAAACTGTGTATGGAGTCAGCCTCCACCACATCACTGCCTAATGCATTCCATTTGTCAACTTCTCTGACACTTAAAAAATTCTTTCTAATATCTCTGTGGTTCATTTGGGCACTCAGTTTCCACCTGTGTCCCCTAGTGTGTGTGTGTGTGTGTGTGTGTGTGTGTGTGTGTGTGTGTGTGTGTGTGTGTGTGTGTGTGTGTGTGTGTGTGTGTGTGTGTGCGTGTGCGTGTGCGTGTGTGTGTGTGTGTGTGTGTGTGTGTGTGTGTGTGTGTGTGTGTGTGTGTGTGTGTGTGTGTGTGTGTGTGTGTGTGTGTGTGTGTGTAACAGGTGGGAGAGGGGGGGAGGGGGTCACCTGATAACATGAGCAGGTTAGGCCTGCCTGGTCGACGACCGGGCCGCGGGGATGCTAAGCCCCGGAAACACCTCAAGGTAGGCTAAATCTAACATGTGTTCAATAACTCTACTCTCGTTAACGAGTACACAACAGCCCTAACTACTGATGTTCAACAGTTTGACGCCAAAAAAGTAATCGTATCTTTACATTTTGATGACGGCTGCTGTAAAAAGCAATAGGACTTTTTTTCGCTTCTCATTCACAGACGTGGCCATTCTCACCTGTCTTATATAGACAAGGTTATAATACTTACTCAGTATGTCATGTTACAGTAGTAGTAGTCATCCAGCAGTCTCAGGAGACTGTGGAGTTGCGCTCTGGTTGTCGGTCTGGAGTGGCCTCTCCAGGGCGCAAAGCCTGGGTAGGTTGGTACGGGGGAGAAGCTGTTGCCCATGCAGCAGGTCCCCCCCCCTCTCCACGGCGCCGGAAGTCTCCAGTAGAAAGGTTACAGTACATAGTGAGTTATTGAACACTCGACTACAGCAGGTGTCGTAGGGTGGATGTGTGTATTTGCTATTTGTATCTGCAGAATCGTGCTATTAGCTCTTGGACTCCGCCTTTCTAACCAATCTATGTTTCCTCTATTATGTCTACTACATATGTTTCTCTAACATACTCATAGAGACATACACATTTCCAGGAAGCAGCCCTTAGCAGCGGTCTAACTCCCAGGTACTTATTTACTGCTAGGTGAACAGATGCATCAGGGTGAAAGAAACTGCAGCTTTGTTTCCGCCTCCGCCGGGAATCGAACCTGGGTATGTGTGCGTGTAATTACCTAAGTGTAGTTAGAGGATGAGATCTACGCTCGTGGTGTCCCGTCTTCCCAGCACTCTTTGTCGTATAACACTTTGAAAATACTGACGGTCTTGGCCTCCACCACCTTCTCACTTGTTCCAACCGTCTACCCTCTGCAAAAGAAAACTTTCACATTTTTTTTCGGCACAAGTATAGCCTTAGCTTGAATCTGTGTCCTCTTGTTAGTGATGTTGCTGAGTCAAGGAATTCCTCCTTGTCAATTTGGTCGAGTCCTATTAGAATTTTGTATGTGGTGATCATATATCACCTCTTTTTCATCTATCATCTAGTTTAGGCATGTTTAATGTCTGTAGTCTCTCCTCGAACTCTTGTTTTTCAGTTCCGGAAGCCATTTTGTAGCGTGCCGCTGAACCTTTTGCAGTTTCTTTATGTGCTTCTTGAGATCTGGGCACCATACAACTGCTGCATATTCCACTTTCTTTAGTATTTCACCAGCCATATAATTAAAAGCAAGTCTGAAGTTGGAAAGTGACGCACACGCTCCTCACAATGTTTTTTTTGTGTTCCTCTGGTGACATCTTACTATCTAACCCCCCCCCCTAGATCTCCTTCTTTATTAGGAAATTCAAGAGTGGTGTGTGAGTATATATATAATATATATATATATATTATATATATATATATATATATATATAGATATATATATAAAAGGAAGGGGGTGGTAGGAGAAGAGCACACAGAAACTGTATTGGAGAGGACCTACATTCCCTCCAATGCGTTATGTGTGGTTTCCTCCGAGGCTATGGGTCCCCCTTCTTCCAGCCAGAGGGATTATATATATATATATATATATATATATATATATATATATATATATATAATATATATATATATATATTAATTGAATATGAGTGCATATTCCGTGTTGATTATTTTCTTGTTTAGGGCTGTTATACCTCTGATTATTGATCTTGCATTTTGGTTTAATTAGAAGAGGATTTCTCCAAATGTCATAGTTCTTCGAGGATGACTAAAGGAAAAATTAACTGAAGAATGTATTGTACTTCTATACATTTCGAACCAACAAGTTTCATTCACAAGTGATGGGACAGGATTGATTGAATAATGAAGATTAAGCCCACCAGAGGTGGTACGGGCATGAATAACCCGTATTGGGACAGGACCATTGTTGTTTAAGATTCAGCTACTGGAAACAAAGGGTTTCAAGTAGCACGGGCTATGGTGAGCCCGTAGTGGACTTACCTGGCACAGGAGCAGGGCTGGGGGGGGGGGACAGAGCGTATCTGATTTATTCCACTGGGAGGGTCAGACACATTAAAATAGGTAAGGTGTATAAGGTAAGAGACTTATACAATATGTACATTAACCCATACATATACAATAACTACAATACAATAACCTATTACGGGGCTCACCATAGCCCGTGCTACTTGTAACTTTTTGTTCCGAGTAGTTTGAATCTAAAACAACAACCTATACATGCAATTAGGTGAGGAGTAAGGGTTAGAAACACATGCAAAGATTAGTCAGGTGGAGTGCTCGTGGTATAGTGGTCGTCATTCCGGTCTTGTTCTCACTCTCATGGTGGGTAGAGTGAATAGTTCCGTTATTTGAGTATGATGGGTGGTTCCACTTTTATGTGAATGGCTTCATGAATTTGGTTAATCTTCTGACATGCTGATTTTTTTCTAATATGGACGCATTTTTATTCAGCATTTCTCTTGTTGAGTGATGTCATGGGCTTGTCTCATTGGACATCAATCTCCCTAATGGTGATGTCCGTGTCACCATCACGGTCACTCTGGTTACTTAGGGTGTTAAATAGTGTATTACTGCATCAGTTCCCTTCTGCACAGTTGCAAACCCAATAAGATTGCAATTTAGATTCAACAAAGCAGAAGAAGTTGTTAAACACATTGGGCATAATCTTACTAAAGCGACCATACAAGTAATACATACTCATACACCGCCTAAGTAAACCAGAAACAAGTTCCCTTATGAGTTTAGATGTATTAAATTTGTTGTTGTTTCATCCAAGACTTGAAATAAGATAGGAGTCGTAACATATTAATGATTTGAATTTCAAAACAAGAAAGGTGCCAATATTTTGTACAAAAAACCGTTGATGTTTTCTGTTGGAGAATATTGCATGAAATTTTTAACTTAGAATATGATGGCCGATGCTGACAATATGAAGATGTTCATCTCCTTGTCGTTTACAATGATATAGAGACTTAGATGTAAATCAAATGAAAGGCGTTGAAAAGGCAAAAAAATTAGAACTAGGCTATCGTGGGGGGAGATGTGTCAGAAAGTTTACAATACGGTTCGCCAAAATTGTTTTTTTTTAACCTACCTAACCTTATTGAACACTAAACCTACCTAATCCAAACCTACCTAACCTACTGAACCCCCAAACCTAATCTAATCCCGTATCTTATCCGTGTGTTCAATATAAAACAGTTTACAAGACAAGAACTAAAGAGAAATACTACAGATAGGTTTCAGAACAATTTGGTCAAACACCTTCCTTTAAACCTGCGGATTTGAAGCCAATGACACGTTTCTGTTTTGGGTACCTTTGTATTTTATGTGTGTAATTAATAATCATTTGTACTTTAAATTTGTAGCTAGATAGATATACCTCTTGTTTTCACATATATGCAGCCTTTGTAGATCCTAATATGGCGGGTGTCCACTCACAGGATGAGTGGCGCTGCCCAATACTGTCACTATGGCGGTGTGTCCACTCACAGGCTGAGTGGCGCTGCCCAATACTGTCACTATGGCGGTGTGTCCACTCACAGGATGAGTGACGCTGCCCAATACTGTCACTATGGCGGTGTGTTCACTCACAGGATGAGTGGCGCTGCCCAATACTGTCACTATGGCGGTGTGTCCACTCACAGGCTGAGTGGCGCTGCCCAATACTGTCACTATGGCGGTGTTTCCACTCACAGGATGAGTGGCGCTGCCCAATACTGTCACTATGTCGGTGTGTTCACTCACAGGATGAGTGGCGCTGTCCAATACTGTCACTATGGCGGTGTGTTCACTCACAGGATGAGTGACGCTGCCCAATACTGTCACTATGGCGGTGTGTCCACTCACAGGATGAGTGGCGCTGTCCAATACTGTCACTATGGCGGTGTGTCCACTCACAGGCTGAGTGACGCTGCCCAATACTGTCACTATGGTGGTGTGTCCACTCACAGGATGAGTGGCGCTGCCCAATACTGTCACTATGGCGGTGTGTTCACTCACAGTATGAGTGGCGCTGCCCAATACTGTCACTATGGTGGTGTGTCCACTCACAGGATGAGTGGCGCTGCCCAATACTGTCACTATGGTGGTGTGTCCACTCACAGGATGAGTGGCGCTGCCCAATACTGTCACTATGGTGGTGTGTCCACTCACAGGATGAGTGGTGCTGCCCAATACTGTCACTATGGTGGTGTGTCCACTCACAGGATGAGTGGCGCTGCCAATACTGTCACTATGGCGGTGTGTTCACTCACAGGATGAGTGGCGCTGCCCAATACTGTCACTATGGCGGTGTGTCCACTCACAGGATGAGTGGCTCTGCCCAATACTGTCACTATGGCGGTGTGTCCACTCACAGGATGAGTGGCGCTGCCCAATACTGTCACTATGGCGGTGTGTCCACTCACAGGATGAGTGGCGCTGCCCAATACTGTCACTATGGCGGTGTGTTCCACTCACAGGATGAGTGGCGCTGCCCAATACTGTCACTATGGCGGTGTGTCCACTCACAGGATGAGTGGCGCTGCCCAATACTGTCACTATGGTGGTGTGTCCACTCACAGGATGAGTGGCGCTGCCCAATACTGTCACTATGGCGGTGTGTCCACTCACAGGATGAGTGGCGCTGCCCAATACTGTCACTATGGTGTGTTCACTCACAGGATGAGTGGCGCTGCCCAATACTGTCACTATGGCGGTGTGTTCACTCACAGGATGAGTGGCGCTGCCAATACTGTCACTATGGCGGTGTGTCCACTCACAGGATGAGTGGCGCTGCCCAATACTGTCACTATGGTGGTGTGTTCACTCACAGGATGAGTGGCGCTGCCCAATACTGTCACTATGGCGGTGTGTTCACTCACAGGATGAGTGGCGCTGCCCAATACTGTCACTATGGCGGTGTGTTCACTCACAGGATGAGTGGCGCTGCCCAATACTGTCACTATGGCGGTGTGTCCACTCACAGGATGAGTGGCGCTGCCCAATACTGTCACTATGGCGTTGTGTTCACTCACAGGATGAGTGGCGCTGCCCAATACTGTCACTATGGCGGTGTGTTCACTCACAGGATGAGTGGCGCTGCCCAATACTGTCACTATGGTGGTGTGTTCACTCACAGGATGAGTGGCGCTGCCCAATACTGTCACTATGGCGGTGTGTCACTCACAGGATGAGTGGCGCTGCCCAATACTGTCACTATGGCGGTGTGTCCACTCACAGGATGAGTGGCGCTGCCCAATACTGTCACTATGGCGGTGTGTCCACTCACAGGATGAGTGGCGCTGACCAATACTGTCACTATGGCGGTGTGTCCACTCACAGGATGAGTGGCGCTGCCCAATACTGTCACTATGGCGGTGTGTTCACTCACAGGATGAGTGACGCTGCCCAATACTGTCACTATGGTAGTGTGTCCACTCACAGGATGAGTGACGCTGCCCAATAAACTCACCACTTTGGACATATTTTGCAAACAATTGACCTATGAAGGTTGAGCGGTACCTTCTACGCCGTGGTCATGTGTCAGGTGCTAGAGTGGCTTCTAAAAATAGATTAATTTCCAGGACTAATTAGATCTGGATGCAACAGGAAGTTAGTTATAATGAAGGCATCCTGTTTGACTCTCGACTTTAGCAGGGATTATGAGGTAATTAATGCTCTGCAATCCTATCTAGGTGAACACGCTCGCACGCACAGGCACACGCACGCACGCACAGGCACTGGCACACCCACACACGCACAGACACTGACACACGCACGCACTGACGCACGCACAGGCACACGCATACGCACACACTGACGCATGCACACACAGGCACACGCACACACACACCCAAGAAAAAAGACGCGCACGCACATACACACGCATGGCTGCTTCCTGGGAATGTGTGTGTGTGTGGGGGGGGGGGTGCGTGGGTGTGTGCGTGCGCGCGCGCGTGTGTGTAAGAGAAATATATGTAGTAGACATAATAGAGCAAAACTAAATTGCTTAGAAAGGCGGGATCCAAGAGCTAATAGCTCGATTCCGCAGACACAAATAGTAAATACACTGATTGCCTATTGAAGATTAAGCCACTCAAGAGGTGGCACGGGCATGAATAGCCCGTAAAAAATACACTAAAGTGTAGTAGAGACCATATAAAGGTTTATATGTAGATATATATGTGTGTGTGTGAAGCAAGCACAGACCCCAGTAGAAGACCATGACCAAGTCCGCCCTCAGAGGTAATTACCCGAGAACTAACTACCGCTGAAAAAGTCCAAGAAGTCCAAGCGTAACTTTGTACACGACTCAGTCACGGATGCGGAATATAACACCAACTCACCCACCGAGTCAGCACACACCAGGTATTTCTGTGACCAAAGACACGTAGGCTGTACCAAAGGTGTCAAAGATATCCCCAAAATGTCGAGGCATTTAAGGGGGGGAGGATAGGAGGGAAGGCCTCCCCACACCACCCCCAGCTCGCGTGCCTCTTGGGGGGGGGGGGGGGGAGTATACCAGACCTGTCATTATGGAGTTCCTCTCACCAGTGTTGGTGAGGCAATGGTTCACAGTGAGGTAGAGTGCAGGCACTCATTCACATGCATACTCACACACGCACAGGTTACATGTGCATACACATGAACAAGGACACATTGTGAGGCAGGGTGCAGCTCTCAATCACTTGCATACTCCACACACACAGGTCACATGTGGCATACACACATACGCACAAGTTGCACGTACATATGGCTAACGTTATCAGAACTGTCTTTAGAATTTTGGATTCTTATAATATTATTATAAGGAATTATTTAGAACTTCGGTCTTATATATGTGGTATACATTTTTACATAATGTGGTATACAGTCTTGTAGTATGTAGCTCCAGTCCTTACCTTGTCAAGCATAAGACGCAGCTGGAGAATGGTCAAAGACATGCCACCTGACTACTCTTGGAGCTGAGAGGTATAAGTTACGAGGAAAGGCTGCTGGTTACGAGGAAAGGCTGCTGGAATAAAACGAGAGACATCTCCTGTCCACGAGGGTAACCATAGCCCGTGCTTCTTGCCCAGCTCCTGTCCAGGTAAGTTACGGGCTCACCATAGCCCGTGCTACTTGGAACTTGTTCCGAGTAGCTGAATCTATAACAACAACAACATGCTAGTAAAAACTTCGTCACTGGAAGACAGAATAATTAGGGGAGACATGATTACCACCTTCAAAATTCTCAGAGGAATTGAAAAGTAGATAAGACAAACTGTCTAGCATGGGGGGGAACACGAATAAAGGGGAACTGGGGGAAACTTAGTAACCAAATGAGCCACAGAGACATTAGAAAGAACGAGACATTAGAAAGAATAATAAACAAATGGATTGGGTTAAGAATTGAAGTGATGAGAATGCAGATTCCAAGCACAGTTTCAAATGTAGATATTGATAAGCCCAATAGGTTCAGAAATGCCCATTCTCATGGTAAAAGATTACATTGAGATACCAACTTCACGCTCACACCACCTGGATAGTTATCTAGATAACTGTAATGGTCCAAAAACATATTACAGTTCCAATAATAGTCAACATGAAAACTGGCAGCGATTGTTCTCAAGTTATCACTTGATTGTATTATAATCGATGGTTTGAAATATAAAGTCTATGATTAACTCGTTTTCTTTGATACGGCATGAAGCCTAGGTATTATTTAATATGAAATTCTAGGGGATATTCAAATAGCCTTTGAATCTCCAGCCGAGAACCGAGAACCAGCGAGACTTGACCTAGTTTTCACTCTGAACGACTCTAACATAAGGGAAATTAGTTTCGAAGTCCCCGTGGGAATAAGCAAATCACAGTGTACTGATGTTTGAGTATCTGGTCGAAGTAGGGCGAGATGATGGAGAAAATTTGGCGAAAAAAATCCAGGGNTGTTCATCCTGTCACTTGTACCCAGACACAGTGGGACTTGCTTAACTGTCTCAGGTGAACAGCTCCTCAAACAAGAAAATTAACACCTGTCAACCTTAAAAAACTTACGTTATCTGCGGGTTTATTTCATTATTATTTGCCCCGACCACAACGACTCACGTGGTCCACTACCACGCCCACAGGATGGGTATGGGGGTCCACTACCACCCACAGGATGGGTATGGGGGTCCACTACCACCCACAGGATGGGTATGGGGTTCCACTACCACCCACAGGATGGGTATGGGGGTCCACTAACCACCCACGGATGGGTATGGGGGTCCACTACCACCCACAGGATGGGTATGGGGTCCACTACCACCCACAGGATGGGTATGGGGTCCACTACCACCCACAGGAAGGGTATGGGGTCCACTACCACCCACAGGATGGGTATGGGGTCCACTACCACCCACAGGATGGGTATGGGGTCCACTACCACCCACAGGATGGGTATGGGGTCCACTACCACCCACAGGATGGGTATGGGGTCCACTACCACCCACAGGACGGGTATGGGGTCCACTACCACCCACAGGATGGGTATGGGGTCCACTACCACCCACAGGATGGGTATGGGGGGTCCACTACCACCCACAGGATGGGTATGAGGTCCACTACCACCCACAGGATGGGTATGGGGTCCACTACCACCCTCAGGATGGGTATGGGGTCCACTACCACCCACAGGATGGGTATGGGGGTCCACCACCACCCACAGGATGGGTATGAGGTCCACTACCACCCACAGGATGGGTATGGGGGTCCACGTGAGGCTCCATTACTAACAGAGGGAGATTATCACGTGTTTTGAGACGTGAGGAAGTTGTGTGTAACAGGTAGTGTGTGTGGCAACTACGTGTTCACACATATAACGGAACAATATTGTTAATGGCACTAATTGCTCGAGCCCCCCGAGGCGAAGCCATTAGTGGGGTTCATTTTGTTAACAGCTGCTCCTTCCATGCACGAGGCCCAACCACTTGGGGCTGAACGGTAGAGCGACGGTCTCGCTTCATGCAGGTCGACGTTCAATCCCCGACCGTCCACAAGTGGTTGGACACCATTCCTTTCCCCCGTCCCATCCCTAAATTCTTATCCTGACCCCTTCCCAGTGCTGTATTGTCTTAATGGCTTGGCGCTTTTTCCCCGATAGTTCCCTTCCTTCCCATGCACAAGAAGTGTATGTTTATACTTGACTTCTCACACATGACCCAAGTACTAGTGTATATCTGACTGCATAAGTGTCCGCCAGATAGTGTGATATGTTACATATTCCGCACAAACGCGATGTTACATATTCAGTTATATGACTTGTGGTTTATGCAAGTTTGTCTGTTCATTTGAGGCTCGCGTTGTTCCTCAATAGTGACAGATTTGATGAAAATGACCTGTGATCTCTTGCCAGGGGGCGAGTGCTGTCGGGTGTTTGGTTTAAATAGCCTCCGGTTCCAAACACGTTTGTACGGTCTGTTCATGGTGTAGTGGTCATGGTTCTGGATATGGTAGTACGTTTGGAGCGCCATACTATCTTCAGTTCGAATCCTTCACGAGGAAGAGTTTTTCAGGTACACACACACACACACACACACCACCACACACACACACACACACACACACACACACCACACACACAAACAACACACACACACACACACACACACACACACACACACACACACACACACACACACACACACACACACACACACACACACACACACAACACACACACACACACACACACAACACACACACCACACCACACCACACACACACACACAACACACACACAGGTAGCCTGGGGGCCAGGTAGCCTGGTGATAGCGAGCAGGATTCGTAATTCTGTGGCGCGGGTTCGATTCCCGCACCCGGCAGAAACAAATGGGCAAAGTTTCTTCACCCTGAATGCCTCTGTTACCTAGCAGTAAATAGGTACCTGGGAGTTAGTCAGCTGTCACGGGCTGCTTCCTGGGGTGTGTTGTGTGTGTGTGAAAAAAAAAAAAAAAAAAAAAAAAAAAAAAAAAAAAGTAGTTAGTGTAGTTAGTAACAGTTGATTGACAGTTGAGAGGCGGGCCGAAAGAGCAAAGCTCAACCCCCGTAAAAAATACAACTAAGTGAATACACACACACACACACACACACACACACAACACACACACACACCACACACACACTGATCCTCAAAATCATCAACAGGTAGTCAACAGATAGATGGTTTGACCTTGCAAATGAGTGTGTGTCCCCCTAGAGAGTAAGAATGTGGAGCCCAGAGAGAGAGAGAGAGAGAGAGAGAGAGAAAGAAGAAGAATGTTGCCCTAGAAAAATATACTTATATGTTCCCGTCGTTCTACCCTGCTATATACTGAATATAGCCTCCCCTTTGCCCCCAGACACTATAGCTTGTAATTGTATTGAATATAGTTTGCGAGTAGGTATAGGAAGGCAGCCCAGCCTCTCACGTTATAGGTCAGGAAGATATACGCCTGGAGGAGGATCCTCATCCTTGTGAGGATATACACGCCCTGAAGAGATTCCTCGTCCTGGTGAGAACACGAGTAAGATACATCATACCAATACTTTACGTGTTGACAGTCTGGTATACAGAGGATAAACCCTCGAGCCTTGCATCAGCTGGTAAACCCTTGGCACAATGGCCATTGTCTCACTATAATGACGAGAAAGTGTAACAATTAGAGTATTGCCATTAAATAATTTGTAACACTTGACTTATTGCCTTGTTATTCCGGTGGGGAATACATGGTAACCCCGGTGGTGTGGGTGGGGGGGGTACATGGTGCCCAGGTGCCCCCGTTGGTGTGGGGGGTGCATGGTCCCCCATACCCCGTCCTGTGGGTGGTAGTGGACCCCCCATACCCATCCTGAGGGTGGTAGTGGACCCCCATACCCATCCTGAGGGTGGTAGTGGACCCCCATACCCATCCTGAGGGTGGTAGCGGACCCCCATACCCATCCTGAGGGTGGTAGTGGACCCCCATACCCATCCTGTGGGAAAAAGTAGAAACGGTTACAGAAGCACATAATGGGCTCAGGAACTGAACCTCAAAATTCATTTAGCTGAGCAAGTTACACTCTTGATAGGCTAGTTAATGTATATTAATAGTCTTCTAAAATAATAAGTAGTAATATTAAAACTAAAACTAGTAATAATAATAATAATAACAATAAAAATAATAATAATATAATAATAATAATAATAATAATAATAATAATAATAATTTTCCTTCAAATAAATTTTCCCGGTCCTTCAAATAATAATAATAATAATAATATAATAATAATAATAAAATAATAATAAATAATAAAAAAAATTATATTATGATTATAATTATTATAATTATAATTATTATTATTATAATAATAATTATTATTAATAAAATTAATCCATGTAATTATCTGTAGCAGTGCGCGTCTTGTCATTGTAATCTCGCTACGAGTTTCAGAAATTTATTTATATCATTTTATGCAGTAAGTCATTCATCTGTTCGATGATGATGTCAGCTGATGAAGTGACTGTTTTTTGTTGCTCTTAGGATTAAGTTCACCTAGGATTAGGTTCGTAATGTTAAGACCCGATGCTCATTTGTCCGTAAGGTATGTAATGTTTATATTCATGGCACCTATACTGGTGTGACGGCATTGTGGGTTGTAAATAAACCCGCGAAAAGACAATTACGTCACACCGTATATAGGTGCCATGAATATAAACATTACATACCTTATAGACAAATGAGCGTCGGCCTCTTGCAGTATGAACCTAATCCTAGGTGAACTTAATCCTACAGTTGCCAAAACCAGTTCCATACTTGTGCGTACTTTGAATGATACAAGTATCAAATCAAACTTGTTTGGCAGTGTATTTTGCGGGGAGGGAACTGCGTCGGAGGTATGTAATTTGTGGAGGTAATTATAAGGAGAAAGGATCGAGCCGTTATAACGATATAACACTGTATTTGGCATATAGGTTTTATTTTTTTTTTTTTTATCCTATATAGTTTATATATATAGAGTATATCCTATACTCCTTTTTCGGTCATATTTAATAATATATGTTTACAAGAAAGACTGCTACCAAATATATATATATAATTATATATATATATATATTATATATATATATATATATATATATATATATATATATATATATATATATATATCTACCAAAACACCATGTATAGATACACAGTTACATGTGTGTCAAACTTTTAGCCTTATGGCATTTTCTATATTTTCCAAATAACGTTTTTTCATATATATATATATATAGGTGGCCTGGGGTAAAAGTGCTGCTAGCTTTTTTGAAGGAGTTGGGTCTAAGCTAATCGAAACAACTAGAGAGACCCTAGGGCTGCCAGTTTTCTTTTTCAGCGCCTTAGTGTGGCAATCCAGAGAGGAAATGCTCACTGCATCCATGGTTCCTGCCNTCATTGCGTTAGAATGCCGGCGGTAGATTGGCGGGGTCCAAGAGCTAAAGCTCAGTTCTATAGGCACAGATAGTGCCTATCTGTGCAGATAGCACACACATTCAGTGATAGCTAGTGGATGGTTCAGTAATGTTGGGTGGGTCGGGGTTCAATCCCCTATATATACATCAAATGTTTAGGAACTTCTATCTATCCTCATATCCCAGCTCCTTGTCCTCATATCCCAGCTCCTTGTCCTCATATCCCAGCTCCTTGTCCTCATATCCCAGCTCCTTGTCCTCATATCCCAGCTCCTTGTCCTCGTATCCCAGCCCCTTGTCCTCGTATCCCAACTCTTTGTCCTCATATCCCAGCTCCCTTATCCTCATATCCCAGCTCCTTATCCTCATATCCCAGCTCCTTATCCTCATATCCCAGCTCCTTATCCTCATATCCCATCCTTCCTTACTTCCCTTCCAAGAGGGAAGGGAAGGGAAGGAAGGAAGAGTTAGGTAAGGAGGTCGAAGCTAGGCAAGGAGTCCTAGGAAGTATGGAATGGGGAGAGGGGATGGGGCGAGAGAGTGTGGGATAGTATGGGACAGGGGGAAGGGTGTGAGACAGTGTGGGATAGTATGGGACGGGAAGAGGGGATATGAGACTAGAGGCGCCAGAGGTTATCAATAAGAACCGGGAGAGAAGCGGCGAGAGACAGAGAGGCGCCAGTCAAGGCTGGATAGACACTGCGGGTGATGCTGCTCATCTGCTGGGTGGATGCTGCTCATCTGCTGGGTGGATGCTGCTCATCTGCTGGGTGGATGCTGCTCATCTGCTGGGGGATGCTGCTCATCTGCTGGGTGGATGCTGCTCATCTGCGGGTAGATGCTGCTCATCTTTTTTTCAGGGAAATTCCTGCGCACGCCCTATGCCTCTGGCTGGCCCACTGGGCGGGCCCTAAGCCTCTGGCTGGCCCACTGGGCGGGCCCTATGCCTCTGGCTGGCCCACTGGGCGGGCCCTATGCCTCTGGCTGGCCCACTGGGCGGGCCCTAAGCCTCTGGCTGGCCCACTGGGCGGGCCCTATGCCTCTGGCTGGCCCACTGGGCGGGCCCTAAGCCTCTGGCTGGCCCACTGGGCGGGCCCTAAGCCTCTGGCTGGCCCACTGGGCGGGCCCTAAGCCTCTGGCTGGCCCACTGGGCGGGCCCTATGCCTCTGGCTAGCCCACTAAGTTTTGCTTGTTTCTGTTTTACTTGGGCGGAGTATGAATATTTATGACTTGTATGGTCGCTTCAGTAAGATTTGTTCCATGATTTTGTCCAGAAGCAGAACTTCTTGTGCTCTGTTGAATCTAAGTTGAAATCTTATTGGGTTTGTAACTGTGCACTGTGTTAGATAATGTTCCAGTGGTCTGTCGGGCATTTCTCCACAGTGCTGACATTTCCTCTCATCTTACGGAACCTGTAAGCCTATTTCTCATGCACATGGGTATCCAAGCCTGTTGCGATGTAAGTGTACTTCTGTTGCCCTACTGCTCCCTTTCATCAAACTAAGTGGTTCGTAGTTGGTTGAATTCTTGTACCAACCCGCAGATCCTGATGTTGCAACTGCTGTGTTGTGGTCACTGTACATCTTTTGTATTGCTCTATTTCTAATTACTTTATTAATCTGTGATAGACTCTGTGGTATGTAAATGTCTACATTTCTTCTCATAGTTGCAAGTTTTGCAGCTTCGTCTGCAATGTCATTTCCTATTATTCCCACATGACTTGGCACCCAGTTGATAAGTACCCGTCGGCCTTGTCGTTTGAGTGTTTGCATTAATGATATGACATTTGTGATCAGATGTATATTATCACATATGTGTTCTTGTTGCAAGGTTTCAATGGCGGTTCTCGAATCTGTATGTATGATAACATGTTGTCGGTGTTCAGCAAGAGCATGTTCCAAAGCCTTTTGAATGGCTAGCATCTCTGTTTGTAAAGTCGAACACCCATTTGAGAGTCTCCAACTATTTACAGAGTTTCCTGCTTTAACTGCAGCTCCGGTTTCTTGTCCCTGCTGGTCTACTGATCCATCTGTGAAGTAAGTGAAGCTGTCGGATGCCATGGTTGCTTCTATATGCATCTGTCCAATGTTACGTAGCAGATGAAGATTTTTCTGGTTCTTTTTTCCTTCGATAACCATAATCTTAAAGTCTGCTGGCAGCAATTCCCAAGGGGCTTGCATAACAAAGTCTGCATGTATTTCGTCGACACCCTTCTCAGTGACTGTGTTTGTTATATCGAATGTATTGATGGTGTTTATCGCACAATGGGTCCACCTGTTGCTATTGGAGGCTCTTCTGTCCAGAGGTAGTGCTCCAGTGATTACATATTTAAGTGAACTGATTTAAGGTTAGTCAATATCTTGGTCAAAATGCACGCAGCGATCCCTTTTACCCTTATTTCAATCGATGTTAGCTTGGTTTCTAGGATGATGGGACCGTTGATGGTGGTGGTGTTAGTGATGCTGGTGGTAGTGCTGGTGGTGCTAGTGCTGGTAGGGGTACTGCTAAAGGTAGTGGTGATGGTGCTGTTGCTAAAGGTGGTGGTGCTGGTGGTGGTGCTGTTGCTGCTACTGGTGCTGTTGTTGTTGGTGGTGTACAGTTACCAGCAAACAACAAAGCGTGTACACTCTCGTGGTATCATTGATAACATCGACACGTTTCTGTGGCTTAAAGTTTTAAGAGCAAAGAGGAACTTCCTGTGGCAACTTGGAGAACTTAAATACTGTTGATGTTAAAGTTAGTGTTGAATTGTTTGTGGTGTCTTAAGAGTGGTGGAGAAGAGTTGATGTTATCGTGGGTGTAGTAGGCTGCTTCTGGCGTATCTTGAAGTGGGTAAACACAATTGATGTTTGAATTGGTGGTATTTTCTGTGGTAAATACCACAGAATTGTTGGTTAAACTCAAACAATATGGAATTGGTTAAAAAGGTGCGGCCATCCTGGCGGATTTTTCTTGTATTATAATGTTTATTTACTAATTATCACACCCGTGCAAGCACGTGCTCACACGCGCTCATAAACACAAGGTGGGACCAAAGAGCCAGAGCTCAACCCCCGTAAGCACAACTAGGTGAGTACATACCCACCACACCAACCCGTCCTCCTAATAGAACGTCCCATTTTGACGTATACTCTACCCAAGAACAAAAAAAATCGTACTAGAAAATGTAAGCGGCTCGCTTAATTGACGTACTGTCCCGTTTTCTGTTTTGGGACCTCTGGTAACTTAGGATAAGGGCACTTCAGTACGACAGTTTCTAGACGTTGAGAAACATTAGGAGGACGGGCTGCTACCACACCACACACACACCCGATTGCTAAAACAGGGTGTCCAATAACTGGAGCTCAACCATCGCAAGTACAGCGAAGCGAGGACAGAAGCATAAAACACACACACACACACACACACACACACACACATACACATACACATACACACACACACACACACCACACACACACACACACACACACATACATACACACACACACACACACACACACACACACACACACACACACACACACACACACACACACACACACACACACACACACACACAACACACACACACACACACACACACCACACACACACACACACACACACACACACACACACACACACACACACACACACACACACACACACACACACACACACACACACACACACACACACACACACACACACACTTATCATTGAGTACGCTGCCCCGGCATAGAACCCTTACCGAAAGAATCACAAGACAAAATATTTAAAGTGTTCCAAATGAACAAATCCACAAGGACCGTGACGAGGATTCGAACCTGCGTCCGGGAACATCCCAGACACTGCCTTAATCGACTGAGCTACGACCCTGAGCTTTTAACCCTGTCGTAGCTCAGTCGATAAAGGCAGTGTTTGGGATGCTCCCGGACGCAGGTTCGAATCCTCGTCACGGCCCTTGTGGACTTGTTCATTTGACGCATCACGCAACTGGGATCTTTTTAATGTATCATCCGGAGCGGCGTTACTAGTCCCCATGCTAGCTAGCTTCACAGATGAAGGACAACATGCTTCTGACGAGGTTTTCAACGCGCCACTAGTCCTTGCTAGCTGTAGTTAGGGAGATGTCTGCAAACGCTCCCCTTCCTAAGTGCACGCGCTAGTACGCTCAACCACCAATGTCCACAGCGCCCAACTAGGCCCCAGTGGCTACCACCTTCAGGTCGACCCAAGTCCTCTTCCACTGTCCCGGCTTAACTCACTACCATCCCCTGTCCCTGGTTACTCTCACCTTCCGGCACAACACACTTAAAGATGGGAAACTAAAATTAATGGGAGGGTCAACTGTTATAGTTCGACACCTGGATCATAGATGGCGCCGAGGTCCATCACAAAAAGGTCCAAACATATGATAACGATGTACAAGATACTAAGGGGGAATTGAGAAAGTAGATACAGAAGCAATGTTTACATTAAGGAACGACACAGCGAGAGGACAAATTAGAACCTGGAAACACAGATGAGTTACAGAGATCTCAGAAAGAACTTGTTCAGTCTGAGAGTCGTAAATTACTGGAACGATTTGATGAGGGACATGTCGAAGACAATTCGATTCACAACTTTAGATGTGAATATGATTAGAAATTTGAAGGAAAAGTAGCTCCATTGAACTAATAATGGTCGAAAGGCTGGACTTAAGATGCTCGACCCTGTAAGCTCAACTAGGTGAGTACACACACATACACTTATATGACAAAGAGTGCTGGGAAGACGGGACACCACGAGCGTAGCTCTCATCCTGTAACTACACTTGGGTAATTACACTTAGATAATTACACACACACACACAACTTGTTTAAACTCGATGCTAGAAGAGAAAGAGGAGACATAACTCAAACGTATAACGTTTGAGATGATGAAAGAAGACGGAGGTAGGGGAAGGCTCACCTAAGGCATAGGTTAACAAAATATTCCATTAACACGAGAGCAGTACTGGCAAGATAGAGTCTAACGTCTTGGTCCGGTTGGTAGAATGGCAAACTGCTCCTCTTGCAGTTCGGCGTTCGATCCCCCAATGATCCAAGGGGTTGTGGGCACCGTTCCTCCCTTCCGTCCCAGCTCCTTGTCCTCATATACATTCAAAGTGCTACATACCCGCACTAGCTTAGCGCATTCTCTTAG
This sequence comes from Procambarus virginalis, assembly GCA_020271785.1. Lineage (NCBI taxonomy): Eukaryota > Metazoa > Arthropoda > Malacostraca > Decapoda > Cambaridae > Procambarus > Procambarus virginalis. Next base: position 3,141,849 of record WNGS01167104.1, on the reverse strand, counting down.
TTTTCCTCACTAGGAAACTAGAATGAACTAGATACGCAACTTGCGAGTCATTGCGCTTCACGACTGACGGTAGGAAGGCGGGGCTTAAGAACTGAAGCTCGACTCTGCAGGCATGATAAGTACAAATAGTTGGTAACTCCAGGGAGACAGAGGGTTGTCCCCATGACAGGTCGTTGACATCTCTCCCACTAGACCTGGCAAGGGAATTGGGCACCATTCCTTTCCAGCCGTCCCATCCCAAAGCCTTATCCTGACCCCTTCCCAGTGCTATATAGTCGTAATGGCTTGGCGCTTTCCCCCCTGGTAATTCCCTCCCCTGGCCCCGGGAATAAAATGACGTCAGAGTGACGTCACACACCGTGCTGTTACCATATATACAACATAACTGTATCTCTTATTCTCACGGGAGACATCTCCCGTCACGCAGGGTGCAGTCGCACCTCCACAGATCTCCAGTATCATCTATTGATACTGGTAATGGCTCAAAAGGGCCACCACTTACGGGCTATTCGTGCCCGTGCCACCTTTTGGGTGGCTTAATCTTCATCAATCAATCAATCTCTTATTTTGGTTAGGTTAGGCTAGGTTGGGACGGGTTGGTGTGCTTTTTTTTTTTTTGAGATATATACAAGAGTTGTTACATTCTTGTACAGCCACTAGTACGCGTAGCGTTTCAGGCAGGTCCCTGGAATACGATCCCCGCCGCGAAGAATCGTTTTTTCATCCAAGTACACATTTTACTGTTGCGTTAAACAGAGGCTACAGTTAAGGAATTGCGCCCAGTAAATCCTCCCCGGCCAGGATACGAACCCATGACATAGCGCTCGCGGAACGCCAGGCGAGTGTCTTACCACTACACCACGGAGACTGTAAATGCTTAATAGCGTAGTGATGACGTAGAGTAGTGTACAATGTTCTCAGGTGTTAGACCCCACTCAATGTCTGCTAGCCTAGTCTCTCCTCTCGCGTCCCAATTTACGGAACCGACCAAGTCGATAAGCAGTGAAACGTGTTTATTACAAATCAAAGCACCGTAATGCTGACGTTTTGTATGCATCGGCCTCGATAGGTTGGGTGGGTGGCTTGGGTTCGTACGTTTCTGGTTAGGAGAACAGTTGTGTTGTTTACGAAGTAGGAAATCGCGAGAGGTGTTGAGTGGAGCCTGCGGCTCGCAGCTGTGTTCACAGGGTGTGCGCCTCGCGTCCTTCTCATGTCTAGGTGGCGTGACCTGGGAATTGTACATCACACGCACGGCTGCACGCACCCTCCACACACACGCACGCACGCACCCCTCCCCCAGTGTAGCTGACAACAGGTTAATCAGCGTGTTGTGGGTGTTGCATCATGGCAGTGCTCAGTAATTCGACCATGGGGGGAAGGGGGAGGTCCTCGATATGAACCTAACCCATTTATATATTCACTGCCTGCCTGTCCCTGATGAATTTTAGGTAAAATCAGGTAAATTCACGTAACCCGTTCTGTAGCTGTAACCAAACTAAGAACCCCCGCACGAGATAATATATAGCCAAGTCAGGTATATTTTGACAATAACGAGAACATTATTGATATATTGAGGAAATAAAAGGTCTTCCATGCTATAATCATCTCTTGATACCCCCCCCCCATTGAACCTTATTTTTGTTTACAGTAAGACGTTTTCAGTACAAATACGACTTTTACAGAGTTAAAGCAGTTTATATTCTTCTTCAGTTAATGTAAACTCAGGTCCTCAATCGGACCACATCATCATGCAAACTGTAATCTTGTCCTTTAATGAATTCACAAATCAGCCACATTTGCATGCGTAAATACATTCCGAGTAGCCGGAACTTGGCAAGTTGGGAGCTGGATCAAGTTAACGAGGGCCGCATACACACCATTGAGGCCCACAAACTTTGATGAAACAGCGTTATGCACAGCTACACACACTCTGACACGCTGGCACACACACACACACGCGCACACACACATACACACACGCACACACGCACGCACGCACGCACGCACGCACGCACGCACGCACGCACGCACGCACGCACGCACACACACACACACACACACACACACACACACACACACACACACACACACACACACACACACACACACACACACACACACACACACACGCACGCACGCACGCACACAGTGTTGGGAAGACGGGACACCACGATCGTAGCTCTCATCCTGTAAGTACACTTAGGTAATTACACATATACGGAATGGACAGACTGTATATTCCTCGAGCGGCAGAAAGCAATCGGCACTGTCCAACACAAATGATTCGCACTACTCAAGCTAGAGAATATGAGAGAGGACAGAGGTTACGAGTGGACTAGGCCGGCCACACACATGCAGTTTTAACTGACAGTTATAACTGTTCAGTTAAAACTGTCAGTTAAAACTGCACGTGTGTGGGTATCTCAGTTGCTCATTTCGTCAGTTCAACAGAACTGTACAGTTAAACTGCGACAAATGCAATGTTCCATATTTTTTTCTTTTTCATATTGTCATTGTTCCATATTTTCATTTTTATATTAGGTTCCATATTTCCATATGAACACAAGGGTCAGTTCTGGAGCTCATTCTGTTTATAATATACGATCAGGCAGAGGAAATTGGCTCCTTTGTGTCAATGTTTTTTTTACTGATGACGCCTGGCCAACATTAGTGTATCTTTCAGAAGCTTCTACAAGAGGCTTTCCGGGCCCTAAGGACCATAAGAAAAAACTACAAAAGTTTCAAAGATATTCAACGAGACTCGTTCCTGAGCTGAAGGGATTGAGCTATGAGAAAGGACTGTGGACTACTTTACTCGAGGAAAGGAGATATATGGGAACATGATAGCAACATATAAGATTGTAAGGGAAATTGACAAAGTAAACAAAGCAATGTTGTTCAAAGCTAGGAACAGGAGAACGAGGGGTCAGGTGGAAACCACAGGGACTTCATAAAGAATTTTTTCTTATGTCAGAGCTGTTAGTAAGTGGAATGCGTTATGCGAAGAATTTGTTGAAGCTAACGTGATACAAAATTTTGATTGTAATCATGATAAGAGCCGCTGGAACATACGCTGGAATTCACGCTGCCACAATGAAACTGAGAGGTCGCATTATACAAAACAATGTTTTCCCTCAGAGTGTTCGTTGGTCCCTGCGATTGAGCCAATGAAGGGGTCATTTGTGGTGTTTGTATGGTAGTATGACAATCCGTTGTTACGAACAACGGCTCTTACCAAGTGGCAGAATTTGTGTCGTGGTCTAATTGTCTGGACCCCTCTGTAAACCTGTTATTCTCATGCTATGTGTTCAATATAAATTAATGTTATTTTATAGCAACTATTGTCCGAGGCCATTAAAAAACTCCTCAACTCATCAGCGAATCCACTCATCAACGCAAGAATGTTAACGATGCCTAAGAATTCCTTTGAAGTATAAGGTGATTTCTTCCGTGGGTGAGAGGGTTGGGGTGGGCGGCCACACGCCACACTTGAACTGGGCTGAGGTGGGCTGGCAGTCGCTACCAAGTGGTGGGTTGAGGTGGGCTGGCACACGCTACCAAGTGGTGGGTTGAGGTGGGCTGGCAGACGCTACCAAGTGGAGTTACAGCCCCGCTCCTGTGCCAGGTAAGTCCACAACGAGCTCACCATAGCCCGTGCTATTTTGGAACTTTTGTTCCGAGTATCTGAATCTAAAACAGCAGCTACCAAGTGGTGGGTTGAGGTGGGCTGGCCGACGCAGGTCGACAGGTACCTCCTCCCGCATGTTATCCTGGTCAATACAGCCGATAACGGCAGAGCATGGCGAGAATGGTCTACCAGATCTCGGTTCGATATTAACCTAACCTCGTCTATATACTCAGGTATTTTAACAACAAGGGTTATATTGTTCAGGGAGTATAATGTTAACCTCGGGGTAACACTCCCTCTGTTATATACTTGTGTGGGTTGTAAGACTACTAACAGTGTGAAGATAGAGCAGGCCGAGGCTACTCAATCGATCTCTGCTGGCCATCCCCTAGGTTAGGCTACGTAGCATGCACCCTCCCAAGCTTTATTGATTATAGCTCAGAAAGCATTTATTACCCTTTAGTTTGTGTGTGTGTGTAGTTCTTTCGTCCTCGCGCCCGTTTTGTGTACTGACGGTATCTTGAGAATGTCGTGAGTGAGTTGAGTTAGGTATGGTCATAAAATGAGCTTTTCATAGAACAAAGGTTCTAAACCTTTTTTTACGTAAGCAACCCCAGTGGATTTACTCCCCCAACCTCTTCCGCCAAAAGGAAGGGGGGGGGGGATGTCCCCCATACCCCCCCCCCTTGCCAAACTGTCGACCCCCAATGGATTTCCCAATTTGTCCCCATACCCCCTTCACCAGACTCGATATCAACATCACAAGTGCTGAGAGATACCTGCATGACCTAAAAAATGTAAATTGCTTTTCGTATGGATAGCTAGGAACAGAAAAACTCAACGAACACCATAAGTACTTGATCATATTTATCTAAAGAAAACTAGCAAATCTCAATTACACAAGCTAGCTACAATAGTAAGATTTTTTATATTTTTTTCTTTAATCAAAACATGTAAGTGCCCAACTTCTAATCTAATAACTTTTTTGAAAAAAAATCGTAAATCGAGTCCCGTACCCCCTATTATTTGGTCCCCTCTAGTGATATGATACCCCTGATTAAGAACCCCTGCTTTAGAACCCTCTATTGTATAGCTATCTTGCGGCCGTCGTGGGATAACTATTTGGTTCACTAGGCTTGGCCTTCGTGTCTCCGTGGTATCATAGTAAAGAATAAGAACTACACAATGTTAACTACACACGTTCGTAGAGTCACTTGTGCTGGATAGTTTCCATTGAAGGTATATTGGGCTAGAACCCGTTTTATGGGATGTTCATGTTTGTTCAATCGACTTGAGAATGGTCCAGGACGGACCGAAACGTCGTCGTCCCTTCACCTTCTAGTGTGTGGTCTGGTCAACTTCATGTTTGTTCATTACCATTTGCATATATGCCGAGGCTAGTTCATCATATTTGCCGTCGTATAGGACGCAATATGTCATATAATATTTACGAATTTGTTACCTTTAGGAACCATTTTATATTATTATTTAAATATAAAAATGCCGCTTGAAAGATTACAGGAAACATACTTTTGTTTTTTCTTTATTAAATAATAAACTGAAAAATTGTAAGATAGGGAAATATCTTATACGCCGACAAATACAGTAATACAATTAATAATGCTTAAAATTTAAGTGTATATCATAGAGTTACGACAAGTTCTAGTAAGTTTATAAATAATAAAATACATTCCAAAAGGATTGAGTAACTTAGGCTATTTCATCTCTCTTTTTGGTGTCGTCATATAATTGTGTAGTTTCTTATTTCTAAATGCACTGCCAGTTTTAACAGTTACAGTGAAAATTGTTAAGAGTATAATTTTAATGAGGGTCCAAAGAAAAATCCTACTAGATTGAAATCAAATTGGTATACATAACTTTACTGTACGGCCAGACACTGTATAAAAAATGTTTTGCCGTGTTATCATTTGTTGCCAGTCTTATAAATATATTATTTAATAAAGAGAGAGAAAAAAGTTGTTTAAATATATTAAAGTTATGTATAGTACATACTGGAATGGGGGTACCTCGCTGTGGCCGGTTCTGTCTGTCTCTTCGCAAGTGTGGAGAATAACATTCTCCACTCTTCCCCTCCTCCTCTTTCCTCTCTTTTGTTCTCTTCCCCTTTTCTCTACCCTTTCCCCCCCCCTCTCTTTCACCTCCACATCCCTCTTCCCCCTCTCTTCTACAATATCACGACTCTGTAAATACAATGAGAACACTTCACAGAGCCATTTCATCAGCATCAATCCATAGGGAAAATATCATCAAAATTGTAGAGTTTAAATGTAAATAAGTAAGCATTAGAATTATATATATATATATATATATATATATATATATATATATATATATAAATATATATATATATATATATATATATATTATATATATATATATATATATATATATATATATATATATATATATATATATATATATATATATATATATATATATATAGCACACGCCCATCATTGAAGCTGGACCGAAGCGTTTGGTCTCCCATCCTCGTACAGACAAGCAATTGCATTTATATATATCATTTCCCATGGTCGGGGAGATTAAACCCGATAATCGTATATAGAGTCCCTGAAGGCCAGGAGTATTAGACTGATTTACTAACGCGATCCAAATTGCATACGATTCTGCACGATGCAGGGCATGATAAGAAAAGCCCTCCTCCTCTATACTCAAAAGTGAACACTTGTAAAAGATATATACTATTACTACTACTAATAATAATAATACTATTAATAATAATAATAATAATAATAGCGTTTAAATTATTGCCAAGTATTTCTACTGCGCGTCCAAACAGGGGCATAATCTGAGGAAAAACACTCCATTCTGTAATAATTGGATCCCACATATTGATAAAACCCGCCAACATCCACACTCGAAAATGTTTCCCCCCAAAAAACAGAATCAGTGTAGCATTTATTTATGACTGAAGACATTCCGGTACTCTTTCAACACCTAATAAGGTCAGCATATCATTAGTGAAACTCATTCCTAAACTTAGACATTTACTGCATGGCTTTTCTGGGTGGGGAGTTAGCGTAAAATTCAGGTATGTGTTTGAATGTTTGAAGCTTGGACATTTTGAAAGATTATTCTCTGCACGTTGGGTTTTATGAAGCTGAAGCCTCATTTCGACCTCTGGCATATAGTCGTAATACCCTGTTATTGCGTCCTTGCATTTTTGTGTTCCTGTAATTTAAGTGTTCTGTGATATTCACTATGAATGGTGTAGCTATTCATCATCTTGCAGTTCGTGCACATCGATTTATTCATGTTTCACTGAATGCTGTATACCATTGTACAGTTTTTAAACGCTATTTTTCATCCTTGCGACTTACCCTTCCCACAAGTGTGATATATTAGTCTGTGAAGGTTCTGATTTTCTTCTCAAAACTAATTTAACTGTCTGTGGGTAAGACTTGGTGCAGGTGTAGGCTCTCTGTCTTTATGACGGCATCTATCACATTATAATTGTACTGCTCTGTCTCACACTTTCTAAAGCCTACACAGATGCCATTAGCCAATAAAACAGCTTACTATTAAACACAAATAAGGACACAAGGACACCTTGAACAGTAGTGTTACAAACCTTTACCCCACTACCATGAAAGAGATAGACAGATCTCTCTGTCTCTCTCCTAGCGGGGGGTTAAACTTTCTAACACTGCTTTTCGAAATGTCAAGATGTTTCAGGAATTATATCACATTTTGTTTTTACATTACCGACAAAGTAATATTTAAATTATATTGTCGAGGAAAACTTTTCTTTACTGTTAATATTTTGCCCACCACTGTCCCGTGCTCTTACTTTCAGAAGGTGGAATACCCACATCGACAATTACCTGTCGTCATAACGACAGCCTAATATAAGTATGCATCAAGTTAATTATTTGCATCAGCTGTTTTAAGAGAACGAAACCTTTGAACTAGCCATATATTTTTTTTGTGTAAATGTAATAATATTAGAGAGCAACAATATTTTACTGATGAGAGAAAGCGATAGATGTATAGCCAATGTTTACACTTGGGTGAGTGAGGCCGCGCACGTGGTCAGTGAGTGTGTCTTCCTTCAAGTGTGTGTGTAGGTTTGGATAAGTGTCATGTGCCGCACTCTGGCAAGTGTCTGCACCTTCAGACAAGTGTATATACACCCTGGACACGTTTAGGTGTTGGTTTTACGGAAGAAATCTTACCTCAAGATGAGGCTTTGGACAGTTCGCGCCTCGGGACAGGTAGGTGGTATTGTCACTGTTCCCTCATCAACATGTGTACCTCATCAACATGTGCACCTCATCAGCATGTGCACCTCATCAACATGTGCACCTCATCAACATGTGCACCTCATCAACATGTGCACCTCATCAACATGTGCACCTCATCAACATGTGCACCTCATCAACATGTGCACCTCATCAACATGTGCACCTCATCAACATGTGCACCTCATCAACATGTGCACCTCATCAGCATGTGCACCTCATCAACATGTGCACCTCATCAACATGTGCACCTCATCAACATGTGCACCTCATCAACATGTGCACCTCATCAACATGTGCACCTCATCAACATGTGCACCTCATCAGCATGTGCACCTCATCAACATGTGCACCTCATCAACATGTGCTCCTCATCAACATGTGTACATCATCAACATGTGCACCTCATCAACATGTGCACCTCATCAATATGTGCACCTCATCAACATGTGTACCTCATCAACATGTGCACCTCATCAACATGTGCACCTCATCAACATGTGCACCTCATCAACATGTGCACCTCATCAACATTTTACCTCATCAACATGTGCACCTCATCACATGTGCACCTCATCAACATGTGCACCTCATCAACATGTGCACCTCATCACATGTGTACCTCATCAACATGTGTACCTCATCAACATGTGTACCTCATCAACATGTGCACCTCATCAACATGTGCACCTCATCAACATGTGTACCTCATCAACATGTGTACCTCATCAACATGTGCACCTCATCAACATTGTACATCATCAACATGTGCACCTCATCACATGTGCACCTCATCAACATGTGCACTCATCAACATGTGCACCTCATCAACATGTGTACATCATCAACATGTGCACCTCATCAACATGTGCACCTCATCACATTGCACCTCATCAACATGATGTGCACCTCATCAACATGTGTACATCATCAACATGTGCACCTCATCAACATGTGCACCTCTCAACATGTGTACCTCATTACTGTAGCTTCACCGCCCGGTACANGCCAAAACCGGAATTGTACACTGATTGTAATGCAGATATGTTGATGTGTACATAACCATACCATAATGTAAAGATGTTAAGGCAGGAGGGAATTATTAGACGAAAGCGCCAAGCCATTACGACTATATAGCACTGGGTAGGGGTCAGAATAAGGATTTGGGATGGGACGGGGGACAAGGAATGGTGCCCAACCACTTGTGGACGGTCGGGGATTGAACGCCGACCTGCATGAAGCCAGACCGTCGCCCTACCGTCCAGCCCAAGTGGTTGGGCAGATGTTAAGACAGGGAAGGCTTTTTATTCATTAAATTGTGTAAGGACAAATTAAAAGAACCTAAAACACATTATCTGAAGACATGCTCTAATTATTTTATAATGTGCCATCTATTTATTCGTATTCTTAACTTATTATTAACGTCTATTGCCTCGCTTTTGGTCATTCTGTTGTCTTGGACGACGAGAACAGCAGCGAACACGAGCCAGCGCATATGTATATACGAAAGGGTTCGTGTATACAAAACTGTCAGTGAACGAACATTTTTTTTTGTGTGTACCGAAGCGACGTTATCCGAAACGGTTATGTACGAATCGACCAGTTCCACTACCACTCACAGGCCAGACAGCACGAATATAAAGTGTTATGTTTAGAACAGAAAAAATATATGTACGGGCAGCATAACATATCCAAAAATTCACTTTTGTAAACAGAGTGGTAGACGGTTGGAACAAGTTAAGTGAGAAGGTGGTGGAGGCCAAAACCGTCAGTAATTTCAAAACATTATATGACAAAGAGTGCTGGGAAGACGGGACACTACGAGCGTAGCTCTCATCCTGTAACTACACTTAGGTAATTACACTTAGGTAATTACTATACCTACCTTACCCCTATAATGTCAATCCATGTCTGCCATTTTTAAACAATGCTGTTTTTGTCGGCCAAATTGTATTTTTTGCTGTTTTTTCTGCCATGTTCCCCCCCCCCTTTTTTATATTTTCTCAACACATTTTATACTTTAATCTCAATTAGTATTAAGTTTTAGTCTTTAGTGTTTTTCCTGCCCGAAACACTTTGCGTAATAGTGGTTTTAGGCATTGTATGTACTAGCTCTATCTATAAATTCATCAACGTTATGTATCTCACCTTGTATGTATGTATGTACTTTACCTGAATAAACATTTGAATTTGAATATAGACAGTGTGACATTGTAACTGCCAAAATTAGGCTGGGATATTGATATCTATGGCAGATGGCTATCTTGAGGTTATCTTGAGATGATTTCGGGGCTTTAGTGTCCCCGCGGCCCGGTCCTCGACCAGGCCTCCACTCCCAGGAAGCAGCCCGTGACAGCTGACTAACTCCCAGGTACCTATTTTACTGCTAGGTAACAGGAGCATCAGGGTGAAAGAAACTCTGCCCATTGTTTTTCACCGGCGCCTGGGATCGAACCCGGGACCACAGGATCACAAGTCCCGCGTGCTGTCCGCTTAAGCGTTATTAGAGCATGACGGGCAAGATGGATAGCCTCTTCATGCCCAAAAGATTTTTTCTGTACCAATGTATTATACAATATTATACAAAAATGTATTATACAAAAGTGTTTTGAAACTCCAGCGTTCTTTCAGCGTTCTATTAAAATCCCATCTTTATCAGCTTCCACGTTAATGGGTTATTTACTGAGACCACAATTATTTGCAGGCGATGAGTCACAATAACGTGGCTAAAGTATGTTGACCAGACCACACACTAGAAGGTGAAGGGACGACGACGTTTCGGTCCGTCCTGGACCATTCTCAAGTCGATTGAGAATCGTCCAGGACGGACTGAAACGTCGTCGTCCCTTCACCTTCTAGAGTGTGGTCTGGTCAACAAATATTTGCATCCCGGCTATAGTTGGAAACTACAAATTTGACTATAGTGACATTTTAAATATGAACAAATTAAGATGTTTTAATGGTGCTACAGAGGCTCTGATTTTTGCATTAAGTTCCATTTTGATAAAATGTTAAAAATAATCAGGAAGATAATTTATTATAAAATTGCTTATTTTGCGGTTTTTTTTTTTGGGGGGGGGGATCATGTGTTATATTATGAATTAATTACTGTATATTATATTATATGAATTAATTATTTCATGTCCTACATCAATTTTCGGGAAGTTAGCAAGTGGGTGTGTTTTTTTTAATTCATATTAACAAAATACAATTTTGGTAATACATTTTCTTTTCACATACTGGATTTAATTCTTTATAATCTATGAAACCTTACAGCAAAGTGCATTTGCTAATTATATGAAAAAATGTTCGATTGATGACAATTCGTAACAAGAGTGACTAAGATAAAATATTTGAAAAAGTGCTAATTAACAATGTAAAAAAAAGTGATTCTTCATAAAATATATGTTAGCTCTAAAAGTGGTTCTTTTTTAAATATATAATCTAACCCAAAAGTAGTTCATTATAAAATATACAATTTGCCCCAAAACTGGCTCTTTATAAAATAAATAATTAGCCCCAAAATAGATAATTAAAAATGTAAACATCATGATCGGGCAACTTTCTAGCGTCTCCTCTGAGGCGCCATGGCATATCATCTATCGATTTCGTTATTATATGTCCTATAATACAACAATGATACATGAATTAAGCAAAATAGAGGAAGGTCTATTTTATATGTAGATATATAATCAGTTTTATACCAATCGTTTACCTGTTATTGTAAAAATGGGAAAATGTTTAGAGGAATTGTAAAGATGAAGTGCCCTGAACCTGTTTTGGGTTGAGGTGAGACCTCTGGCGGCCAGCAGTGGAACTCGCCAGTATTGATTGGACAGTGCGTTGTGTTTGATATGCTCGGGATATAATTATCGGCCTACATAATGTCGAGGGTGAGTACGGAAATGATCATTTTTGTCGTGTTAATTCTGGCCCTCAGAGAGGCTGGTGCGGCAGGAAGAAGGCGTAAATAAGGACCAGAGTCCGTACGGGTTTGCTGCACCTTCCTTCAATCCCCACCCGCATGGGACAAGTTCTTGTTGTCAAACATAAATTTCACAACTGCTGCTCTCCTCTCATTCATCTCCCAGCAGTCATATTATCACAAAAAGCATTATCATTACCGTCATACTTTCAAATTAGTGTATTGGTGAGTTTGTCATGAGATAATGGTGTATATATACACACACATGGTAGGCTTGGCTCCCACGGGCACAGTTAACAGCGTGTCATATTGAAATGCGCATTTCTTGACAGAAATATTTTCTGCCGCTCGTGAAAATACTCGCTAAATACTCAGCAGTCATTGGAGGTTCTGAGAGTGGTGAAACCCGTGAGTGAGTCTTGTAATGCTTCCCCCTACAGCGATCTTTTTCCCCCAGCCTGTGGGATATCATATATATATATATAATGACACCCCACCGAGCTCTGTTATCTTGTATCACCTAGTTGAGCTCTGGCTCTTTGGTCCCGCCTCTCAACTGTCAATCAACTGGTGTACAGGTTCCTGAGCCTACTGGGCTCTATCATATCTACATTTGAAACTGTGTATGGAGTCAGCCTCCACCACATCACTGCCTAATGCATTCCATTTGTTAACTACTCTGACACTGAAAAAGTTCTTTACAATGATTATTCTTTCTTGTTTGGACTTGTGAATGTATGTGGACCAACTGGACGTGTGTATGTATGTGGACCAACTGGACTTGTGTATGTATGTGGACCAACTGGACTTGTGTATGTATGTGGACCAACTGGACTTGTGTATGTATGTGGACCAACTGGACTTGTGTATGTATGTGGACCAACTGGACTTGTGTATGTATGTGGACCAACTGGACTTGTGTATGTATGTGGACCAACTGGACGTGTGTATGTATGTGGACCAACTGGACGTGTGTATGTATGTATGTGGACCAACTGAACGTGTGTATGTATGTATGTGGACCAACTGGACATGTGTATGTATGTATGTGGACTAACTGGACGTGTGTATGTATGTGGACCAACTGGACATGTGTATGTATGTGGACCAACTGGACATGTGTATGTATGTATGTGGACCAACTAGACATATCTACGTATGTGGACCAACTGGACATGTGTATGTATGTATGTGGACCAACTAGACATGTGTACGTATGTATGTGGACCAACTGGACGTGTGTGTGTACATTTACCATCGATGTGTGCTTTTCTCCCTGGACTTATCAGCGTGCCCAAGGCATTTCTCGAGCGTCTTAGTATTGTCAACATCCCCGTGGCAGCCTAACCCCCCATCCCCTGAGAGTATGTTATGCCTTCCCTAGCCTAGCATATACCGCTTCGTCTATACACGCCAACATACCACTGGCTACGTCAGCATATTCTGGACTACGTGAACATCGCCCTGAGGTCATTGCAACATCTACC
>WNGS01167104.1:3093477-3113570 GCA_020271785.1 Procambarus virginalis | reverse complement strand
CCGCAGGCCGTTTAAATCTTGCATAGTACTCCAAAGCATCATATGATGCGATGCGCAATTTACTGCAAGTCGGTCAAAGTATCACATGATGCGATGACATTGAAGGGTAATCTGTTGATAGCACATGTGGAAGGTTGGGAGGAAGAGGAGGAGAGATGTTATTGTTTGACACGAGAGTCCCCCTCCATAAAAATGTTAGGTAATGTACTTCTGGGATTCTCTCGTTTTGTCTCTTTTTGTTTGACTCAATGGATGCTTTTCTTACAAGAAACTGGAAATCGACTCATTATCCTTTGTTACGAATGACACATGCTTGTACGATGTAGTGCTGAGCAAACGGTCGCCACCAAGCATTTTTCCTCAATTTTTTTTTTTTTGTGTGCACCTGTTTCATATGAGTTGTCACATAAAACAGGTGCATAGTGTAGGGTTTAAAAAGAACCAAAATATTTTACAAAGTACTGTACTTAAAAATCACAAAGTGAGATGGTGTTTAGTCCTAGAGGATCTTTACAGTTAAAAATAAAATTATACAGTAAGCCTACTGTATTTCAATACTATCAAGGACTGAAAGAGAGGTGTTGAAAAAAAAGTTATAAGTAAGCAATAAAATGAAAAATGAACACATTTAATTTATATGAAATTAACAAACGTCAAGTACAGGGAGTTCCCGCCTTACGAACATTCTCCCAGGTCACTATACCTTGAGGTACTTCGCGATGATTTCAGGGCTCATCATCCCCGCAGCCCAGTTCCTGACCAGGCTCCTGGTTACTGGCCGGGTCAACCAGTGTTTGATGCAGCTGCTCACAGCTTGATGTATGAATCACAGCCTGGTTCATCAGCAATCCTTTAGAGCTGTTTATCGAGTTCTCTCTTGAACACTGAGGGGTCAGCCAGTTGTGCCTCTTATGTGTAGTGAAAGAGATTTTAACAGTCTCAGGTCTCTGATGTTGATAGTTCTCTCTCAGAGTACCTATTGCACCTCTGCTTTTCAATGGGGGTATTCTGCACATCCTGCCATGCTTTCTTGTCTCGTGTGATTTTATTTCTGTGTACAGATTTGGGACGAGCCCCTCTAATATTTTCCACATGTAAATTATTATATATCTCTCCCACCAGCGCTCTAGAGAATACAGATTTAGGCATTTTAGTTGTTCCCATTAGTTTAGATGTTATACCGAGTGAATTCTAGCAGTATAGGATCTCTGCACGCTCTCCAGGTCAGCAATTTCTCCAGCTTTAAAAGAGGCTGTCATTGTGCAACAGTATTCAACTCTAGAGAACACTAACATCTTGAAAAGTCTCGTCATTGGTATAGCATCTCAAGTGTGAAAGGTTCTTGTTATCCAACCTGTCATTTTTCTTGCAGTTGTGATGGCTACTTTATTGCGTTCTTTAAAGGCAAGGTCTTCTGACATGAGTACACCCAAATCTTTTACATTGCCTTTTCGTTCTATGATACAGTTTGACTGTGTTTCGTACGTAGTGTCCATTTTTATATTTTAATTTTCTCCGTGGCCCAGGAGCTGGAACTTATCTTCATTAAATACCATATTATTTTCTGTAGCCCATTTAAAGACCTGATTTACATCTCATTGGAAGCTTGCTGTGTCCTCTATGTTGCTGAATCAGGAAGACAGGAAACTAAAGCCCCTGAAAAGGGTAAGGAAGCCGCAAACGACCCACCAGAAAGACGCATTTCATTACATTCAGTGCCGATTTTCTGGGCTGGACTTCTGTGATGGCTCCCTGTTGTTATGTCACCATGGAGAACAAGAGAGCCACAGACTAATCTCCTTAGAAGGAAAAATTTGCGACAAGTAACATATTACAAAGCCTCTCAAGTATGGCACAGACCAGGCACATTCAGCATGTACCAAGCCCCAAGCAAAACTTGATGACGCAGCAGACAATGTAAGCCTTACACTACACTACACCAGAATGTAAGCCTTATTCTGGTCTGGACAGGAGACAACATTCCTTTTGGCATTCATTAGCATAACACTGTGATGGTACCCAAGATCAAACTAAAAATATAATTTTTTCTATTCCATATAAAATATATTCAAAAGTATGGTGTCTGCTTACAAAAGTAAAAAAAATTACAAAAACAAATACACAGTCTATATACAGTGAAGATCTTTATGTTCTTCTGATAAGCACAATTGATATTGTATACTACGGGCTCACCATAGCCCGTGCTACTTGGAACTTTTTGTTCCAAGTAGCGAATCTTAAACAACAACAACAACAAGATATTGTATGTCAATGGGAGACCAGGAGTTGAAATCCAACTCCAAATTATTCTATGGCCTCCCATGACTGCTGGGAGATGCCATTGAGGTGCTGGAATCATATGGGCAACATTGGGATTCAAACACAAACATGAGATGTAGATCTTCATTTGATGATGACCCCATTGCACTAGACAACCACCACATGCCCTTCATGTCATCAAGGGCATGAATTTGTCATGCCCTTCAAGAATACCTGGACAAACATGTATGGAGCACCGCTTGGCACATAAAATTTAATGTGAATAAATGCCATGTTATGGAATGTGGAATAGGAGAACATATACCCCACACAACCTAGAAATTATGTGAGAAATCTTTAAAGAATTCTGATAAAGAAAGAGATTTAGGGGTGATTCTAGATAGAAAACTATTACCCGAGGATCAAAAAGAACATCGTGCGAGGACCCTATGCTACACTTTCTAATTTCATAATTGCTTTTAAATACATGAATAGCAAAATACAGTACATGTATTAAAGAAATTGTTCACGACTTTTGTTAGACCAAAGTCAGAATATGCAGTGGTTGTATGGTTTCTAACAAACTGGAAATGGTGCAACGACATGCAACAAAATGACTCCCAGAACTGATGGACAAGAGCTACGAGAAGAGGTTAGAGGCATTAAATATGCCAAACTAGAAGATAGAAGAAAAAGAAGCAATATGATCACTACATACAAAATAGTAACAGGAATCGATAAAATTGATAGGGAAGAATTCCTGTGATCTGGAACTTCAGGAACAAAAAGTCATAGATTTAAACTACTAAACAAAGCAGCCGAAGAAATATAAGAAAATTCACTTTCGCAAACAGAGTGGTAGAAGGTTGGAACAAGTTAGACGACAAGGTGGTGGAGGCCAAAACCGTCAGTAGTTTCAAAACGTTACATGATAACGAGTGCTGGGAAGACGGGACACCACGAGCATAGCTCTCATCCTGTAACTACACAGGTAATTACAGTTGGATAATTTCATGACAATAACTGTAGGTTAAGGACTGAGGAGGCGACACCAGGAACCAGGATTCTTGTCTCAATCTTTAATGAGAAAATGCTGCAAACAAGGGAAGTTAGCAGCATAGTCAAGGTCTGAACGAAGCAACCCTGTCAGACTCAAGAAAAAGAAGAAATCGATAGAAAAGCACTGAAAATCTGCCAAAGGGTGAGAGGAGGAGGAGGTGCTAAAGTTGCTCAGGAAATATCTTCAAGTGTAAACGTGTAAAATAGGGCAAAGCCAAGAAAGGCCCATCAGCATCCAGAGAAGCATCCACCAAAGGCATATAAATATTCCCAATGCACGAGACAATAGAACGAACTCACAGAACAAAATGGGATGAACCACCAGACATAAACAATGTCTGGTGGTTCATTATGTTTCTCCAATGTCTGGAGAAACATAATGTAAAAAAACAAACTTGACAAGGGTAATTGCCAGGTTGATTAACTAACATTTAGCAGAGTACTCCATAACAGTCTGATGTGTAGAAGCATCACATCACAAGGCATTTCAAGTGCACATTTATAGCATAAACCTTCTCAAGATAAATTCAAACTGCACCGAGATATCAAACGTCTCCATTGTACCAGACATGATGCAGTGAAAACTTTTGAAAAGATATCCCTGTGTATGGTGTTCTCTATGTAAAGAGCAGGACCATTACTCAAGGGGGCAATTGAGTAGTACAGCTTAAAAGTACATGGTAGAGGAATTAAGTTTCTCTGTTAAACAATTTGTTGTCAAACTTACCTCCACTTCTTCTCCAGTTGCAATTGCTAGCTCATTTATAAGGCCAATAGCTGAAGCTTCTCCACATACATGAACCTCCTTTGCACAAAGACCTAGTAAGGCTCGAGTCCAAGCCCAGCCTCGCGTTGGGTCTCGTACCATCTGAATCTCGTCAATTATAGCCACATCATCTGTTGCAGAATAACTAATTACAAAATATATTTTTAAAATACGACAATTAATAAATCAAGCCATGTGGATATAGAGTAATCATCTTCATTGTAATTGTTATTCATCTGTAATTTGCAAACATCTTATACTAAATTTGGAAAGAGGTAAATAGTTAAGGATTGGTGCCTAAACAACGAACCAAATTCAGCCACCTGTTCCCTTCAAATTTTTTATTTGTAAGAAAGTTTTATCTTTCACTGTAGGTTAGGTAAGTGGAAGTGACAGAAATATTATTTTGAAAATACTTATGAAACCCTATCTCCTACATATTATCTCTTCATATCTACTACTTTACATATCTACATATTATCTCTTAATACATATCATATCTACATATCTACTTAATATCTCCTAGTATTAAGTTTTAGTCTTAGTGTTTTCCTGCCCGAAACGCTTTGCATAATAGTGGCTTTAGGCATTGTATGTATGTATGTATGTATATTATTTATTGGAACACGTTCCTAAGACATTTCATATAAAATTTTGAGTTAAAGAGTTTTGGGCATGGGAGAGGCAAAGGGCCTGGTTCATTAACATCATTTTGGAGGGTCATGGGTATTTTTCAACACCCTTGAAAAATACCCCTAAGCTATAAGGTGGGAGTGGGTGGTTGAGTGGACAGAACACTGGACACGTGATCCTGTGGTCCCGGGTTCGATCCCGAGCGCCGGCGAGAAACAATGGGCAGTTTCTTTCACCCTGATGCCCCTGTTACCTAGCAGTAAATAGGTACCTGGGAGTTAGTTAGCTGTCATGGGCTGCTTCCTGGGGTTGGAGGCCTAGTCGAGGACCGGGCCGAGGGGACACTAAGTCCCGAAATCATCTAAAGATAACCTTAAGAAGGGGGGCTGAATTCTGAGAAATATTGGGAATGAGGATAAAATCTCTCCAGAGTCCTCCTGGTACAGTAGTTGTTCATCATATGGCAAGTTGAAATTAAAACTTTGCTCAGTGAAATTCGCCCGCAGAGTGCAGAAACATTTGTGCTACGAATGCTAACTCCTTTAATTTGGCACTGACTGCAATTTTAATGAATTTTGGTGATATGAACATCAGAAGACAGTTGGTACCTTGGGGAAACCCATTGATGAAAAGCCTTGGATGAAAAAGAGAAATTATGGACAAAAATAAGAGAAAAGCAGAGTTTTCACTCGCCGCACGGATTTATTCTTGTCAACTCCAGTAGTTAGAGCCTAAGTATACAGTACCTAGTCTCCAAAAATGATAGTACCTACAGCTACTATGGATGGAATGTATAAAATATGGATTATTTTCAGCCAAAAGTATACATTTTCTACTATTAGAATACTACAAATGAAATGCCAGAAAGTGGAATGAAACCTATAAACCTAACCTAGGCCTAAACCAAGCAATAATAAGCCTTTATATGCCACCTTAGGCCTTATTTATGTAATATTGTGCCTAAGAAAGTTTAGGTTTGGTTGCTGCCTTCCGTCACTGGCCCTTTACAAATTAATAACAAAACAATTTTTTCAGGTATGCCAGTGCACAAATCCACAAGTGTCGTGATGAGGGTTCGAACCTACGTCTGAGAGGATCCCAGACGCTGCCGTAATTGACTAGGCCACGACATGGTTAAAAGAATTGCAACTGGGAGTTCCACTGGTCTCACACGGATCCTGCAGTCTCTCCGAGATACAAACCAGGGTTTGTGAAGGAATTACTGAAGCTATACATCTTAACATGTTCCGAAATAAATCAAAGCATTAGAGAAGCACACACAACTTACAAGGGTTATTAACAGATGCCATTTCCACAGTGCAAGCAACATGATTTGCTGATGACCCATCCGTGTTACCAAACCTTCTTTCCTCACCAGTAACGAGGTCACAAGGTGTACCCTGCAGGAAAAAGTAACAAAATTTTTCAGTTACATTATTTAAATGAAATATGTACAGTAAATTCTTATATCCTCAGACATAGCTGTGCCAGAATCACTTCAGCCGTAGCAGAATTATGCTGCATCAAAATTTTACTATTTTTTTTACACTATTTTCCCAAAAGCATTATGCTTTCATTACACATTTGATTCAAAAATCACTTTAAAAGCATATTTTCTCAATTTATTCTTATGTGTCAGCACCATACTTCAGTCTAGTGAATACAAAGTCTCATTCCACTGGAACCATTATTTTCATTTCAACTGAATATAACAATCATACTACAAGAACAGACCCTTCCTGTTGCATCTGACATTCTGGTGCAACACTTTCTGTTGATAATGCTACTCAAATCCTTCTTTATCCAAATTTTATAATAGAACCTCACACCAGGTTCTTGCATGAAAGACCGTGTGGAAAGAGGTGCCAGAGAGGAGTGTTGGGGGGGGGGAGGGGCTTTCTCCTCCCAACACCCAGGAGGCTCTGCCAACCACATAGTACCCGCCAAACACACACCGAAACTACAACGTTGGCACAACGTTTGAACAAGTTTTAACACCACCTAACCAGTTATAACAACCAATATAGCAAGTTGTAACAACGTTCTAATACGTCATAAACACGTTAAGCCAAGATGTAACAACTTTATTACAAGTTGTAACAGCGGAAAATAGAGACAGTTTCTGTTTGTGTTTCCAGGGTAGTGATTAGGGTAGTTGAGTTAGTATGGATTATATAGTTTGGAGAGTTGTTCGGCAAGTTGATTTTATAAAAATTTCTTGGGGATAGGTCATGCATTTATATTTTTTCAGTGGATAGCCAATTGATCACAGTAAGGGATTGATCTCCAATTCCCATGAACACTTCACCACATAGAGGGGAACAAGACTACTGGAATAGATACTCGTCTTCGGTATCGAAAATGTTTCGGGAAGCCTTGTGCATTCCCGATGTCCTGTGTGTGGTAGTGCCATAAGCTGTGGAAAGCTACCAAAGACTGCAAACCCAGATGTGAGAGTGTGTCTCTCTCAAGATTCTCCCACAGCTGACTAGAATGGCTCATTGCAGTGCACAGTGCACCAATCCTGTGCACAAGCCTATCTCTCTTAACCCTGGATAGTGACCTGGCATGTTGGGTATCTCCAGAATGCCCACTTAACCAGGAACACTTTCATAATACAGAGGCCGCCGTATGTCCAGGCAGGAAGTAGATACAGGGAAGTTAAGCATACTTGCCACCAAGGGTCACTGAGTACACATCGGAGGCGAAGCGTGAGAGACAGGGGAGACGCCAGCGACCGTCTGACCTCTGGGGTCAACCGGCGCGATGGAGAATAACAGCTATGAGGTGGTCGTGACGTGTTCATGACGTCACCTCTCCTACCAATCATCGTACGTTGAATATGATTGGTTCCCGCTCATTTGATGCAATGCTATTGGTCAAATTGTAACCCTTTTGTGTTGTGTGCCACGAAATGCCCAGCAGCCCTTGTAGAGCATTCAAGTGAGGGAGCCCGTACACAGAGGACGTGTTCTGTTCTGTCTATCTATCGGCCAATAGACTGAACACCGTCCATTCCTCACCGTCAAGTTAACTCAGCATCTTTTCGATATACCCACACTCACCCAGAATCACGATTGTGAATATATTGTTCAGAAGCCTCTAGTGACAAAATCACCAGAGCGAAACAGACTGGTATCAGGTAACCCCCTGGTGACAAAGATCGTTGTGAGTGACCTAGAGTGAACTAAGGCAGTGCCGCCGCCTAAGTAACCTGTGTGTGACTTTACCACAAGTGTACCTGCATGGTACCACATAACCTGCAGTAGCCAGCCGTCACTTGGTCCAGAGCATGTAGCTAGTACCTCTGTACCTCGTGTAGCCTCGAGCCGCCCGCCACCGCCCTCACTGTACTACGTGACGTCACCACCTTACTCACCGCCAGTGCTAGAGTGTGTGCGTGTGTCGGTTATACATACAGCACGCCCTACTGCGAGTACCCTCCGTGTCTACGAGCGAAACCAGCTATCGGGCCACCTACGAGTGCTTGTATAAATGTGCCTGAGTGAGTAAATAAGAAAGGTACCCCCATCTGTAAGTACAAGATCTTGTCATTGTTTTATTGTGTCTGTGTTGATCTGAGGTATCCACCACAGTTCTCACCTTCTCATACCTGTCACAGGTTATAGATGAATCGATGGTGAATGCGTGGTTATCTGTGTGGTATCACTGCATTTCACTCGTCTGTGAATGTGAGCTTCACATACACCACACATTTAGTTATTGTGTGACATTATTATTGTGCATGTTATTGCCTGTCCCATTGACAGTGCCATTGTGTTTATTGCATATCATCATTACCGAGTATCCGGTTGGAACTCTAGTGATCCCTTTGCATACCGGCAGTTAGGTTGCCGTGTTAATGATTGTCTGTCAACTGTGTTAAGTTAGGTGTTTCTCCACGAGTGGATACGAGTCGATTAGCCAGACGTCAAGAGTCTCGCTATTACAACCATAGCCTTTCTGACACCAATCTAAAGTAAATCAAGCACCCTTTGTATTAGTGGTTAAGTTAGTAAATAAACTACTGTTAAGCTTTATGCGGAGTTTCCGTTGAACCACTTCTGAATACTGCCAACATTACTCAAGCCTTCAGCTCTAGGTGTCTTCAACACCGAGTTGCCTATATTCACTAAACTATAAATATGATGAGGACCCTAGGAGTTCCTTAAAGTGTTAAATCATTGAGAAGATTCCAACGATCAACGTGGAGCAGGACCAGGTGAGGCTAGTCTGAGAAAAGACCCTCAAGGACTCTAACTCGACCTTGCTCCCAGGCCCTGTATGGTTGCTCTCGTACTTTCTATTCTGTTAATTCCGACAGCTTCGTGAAGCGTCTGACACATGTACATTGGCGACGTACGCATTGCAGTCGTGAAAGCAAAAAAGAAAAACCCACTCCAGACAATCATTTTCTCAACACTAAAACTACTACAAATAATACACAGATACGTAATATATATTTAAATATAAATCAACAACAATTTTGTCTATAACTTTAAACAAAAAATTATTTTGTTAAAGCCAGCAGTTAATCATCATTCTTGAAGAAGGCAAAGTACAGAATACTCTCTCAAAAGTTGTCCTGGGTAAAACATTACATATTTTAGATAGCACTCACTCTTTTATTACTTTTATGAAAGACTTCAGTAGCCAGAGCTTGAGGGGCCCACAGTATACACCAGACTCAGCATTCAGGAACTGCTCCATGGCATGATACGTCTTCCCACTATTGGTAGGACCTGCGTGAAATATTATTTTACGGTTCAATGCCGAGCTTCAGAGTACCTAGAAAAAGAAGTACAAAATATATTCAATGGCACTTGTACTACAATTTTATTTAAAATTAATACCAGGTTTTGTAATAGAATCAAAACATTCCTCCTACTGTCATTCAAAATATTAAAATATTTGATTTGCAATGACTATTGCAGTGTATGATTATTCTGCTAGCTGTTATCCTACAACTAGAAAGAAGCAACAGATAAAGTAATGCTTGAGCCTTGACTCTGATGTTACATTTAGTGTGCACTACAGTACATCCTTATCAAGCATATCGAGTGATTTATTATAGATGACAACAAATTTAGAAAAAAAAATCAGGGGTTGGATGTAATGAAATTCCTCATTCTGGTGGGCCACTCAGTCACTTCCCGAGCTATTGCACTGGGGCTAAAAGCCCTAAGAATCACACGAGGCCTCCGAGACTCATTTGAGTCTACCGAGTGTTGGAACCAGGCTCTGGCTTTTTATCAAGGTGAGGTAAGTTTGCGAATCAAAGATAAACCAAAAACTGAGTAAATCCCCCAAGAAAGCAAGAGCACACCAAACCAAGCAACTACTTAAAGAAATTCATGACCCATGAAGAAAATAAAGCAAATTATTGTAAATGCAGGGAGAATATCTCATCTGTAAAGTATCTAACTACTACTAGTCAGCAGCTCAGGCAGCCTAGTTTCATTGTAAAAGAAACAGGCAAGCTACTTGACTCCTATAGAAGGTCAAGGGCAAACCAGGCTAAAAACTCCACATACAAAGAGAACAGCAAATCATCCAGATAACAGGACTGAAGGGCCCGACACCAAGATTGAACCAGCAAAGTCAGGAGGAATCAGACCAAAACATCTCCAACCTGGCCAACACAGGAAGCATAAGCCAGAGTGGATGAAAGAAGTAAAATAGAACTCTCAAAAGAAACTACAAAATACCACAATTTTCCGGACTGTAATATGCACCCGCAGCAGGTGAAGATCCTACTAACCTGACTGGTGTAGTGATAGCTGCAAACAAACCCCCCAGCTGAGGTTTGAAATATTCATGAAGACCGAGTAACAGAGGGCAAACAAGCCACTAAGCTGAACCCAGAAAATCAAGACGAAGACGACTAATCAAGATCCTTTGCAAATACTATGAGGCAAGCGCTACACAGTCCCAAATGCAGGACACCAACTAGAAAACACAAAACAGCAATTGCTACTGAAACATAGCCCAAAAGTTAAAGTCTGCAGGCAACATCCAGGATGCCCATAAGTCACTCAAGGAACCAACAGGAAAGCCAAGCCCTCTCTAATACCAGCCAGTGATGGACACTCAGCCGTAACAGGGTCGACTGCGGCAGAGAAGGGGAGGCCATCCTTAGTAACAGCAGGCAAATAAATGAGGTGGCAAGCTGTCCAACTGGAAAAAGAAGTTTTCTCCAAGTGAGGAACCAAAATCCACTGGTGGAAACTGATCACCACAACAAAGTGGATGTAAGGCAAGAGACATGTAAACAAACTGGCACCAATGCCATAAAGCATTATTACCAAAAGGCTATTACACTGGACAACTGTCTAACAAGCCAGGTCACCTAACTTAAAATGTGAGGCCTCGGGTCAGGTGCACTATATCTGGCACAACATGGCCAAGTGAGAGCAAGTGTGCTGGATCATCCTGACCTTTGGGTATTATAAGAAGTCACCTGGTGGCATTCCAGGGAGTTAACATTGCAGGGATTAGACAGTTCAGGGGTGTTTAATATTGAAGATTACCACCCTTTTCACAATTGTCCTACACATCCCGACGACGCAAGCTGAGGGGAGTTACCATGGGGGTGTTAACTCTGAAATCTTGACATCTATAACACAATTTTGTTTCCTGGGTAGCAAGTGATAGGGAAAACATCTTTAAGGCACCTGAAGGCTGCCGGCTCCTTATCTAAATCTGTGACACATTGTTCATTAAGTTATTACCATCAAGATGCCTTCCCTAAGCTGTCATAGACAAAGGTCAAAGCAAAGAGAAAAATAGTAATTTTCTATAATGTGGAGGTCTAAACAATCTGAAAATAACACTTAGAATCCAGGAACAAAAACAAATATAAAATTTGTTACATAGTGTAATAATTATAGAACAATATTCGATGAATATGACAAGTTAAAATGCTAGCTTGAGAATAGGCGACATCAGAAAATAGTTTAAAAGAGATACAGCAGAGTACAGTACTCACCAATTTGGAGGGTTTGACAAATCTGATATTTTATATAGATCATCCATACACATTAAGTGTGGGAATATTTTCCGAGCATGCTTCAAAAAACTTGTGTATATGTCGTTGATATGACCAGCACCCTAGAAAAGATTTATACAAGTATTAATATTCTTTACAGCACCATGACATACAAGACTAAGTAAGTAATTATCAATAGAAGGCACCAAACCGGGAAGGCTATGTAGCACCAAGACTAAAAATTAACCATTACAAAATAGCAAAACTAAAGTATAACATTCTTTATTATACTGTTTATGTTTGGTCATCCAAATATATGGGACCCGCCCTCATTCACGTTAGCAGAATTTCTTACCAGGAATGTTAAAATATTAACAAACTTGCAACTTTTTGGACCACAACCCAGTTACTTCAACCATTTACCCCGTACATTTTCATTATTTACCTGCTTAGTCCCTCTGTTAACCCAATTACTACTCCTACCATTTACTTGTGAATGATAAACACATTTATTCAGATTACCTGAAGATTCGGGTTACCGAAATTTGGATTACCAAGCTTTACAGTACTTCAATATGTGGAATTACAAGCACAAATTTTCTTCAAATATCATTAAAAAATATCTTTCATAAACTAAAATAAACATTAAAGAAATATTTTAAACACACCTGAATAATGTCACTGATAATGATGTGAAGATCAACAGGCAATGATTCCGATTCCAGGCAGAATTTACGGAAACTTATGAATGTCTGCTGATAAAGGTAGTCTGAAACAAAAACAAACTTTAAATAAAATCTATTAATAAAATTCAAGCAGCAAAAAAACAGATTTTAATGTAATGAAATGACAGTTTCTGGGTGAAACTGAGGCTCCCTAAACCTATCATATACTGATCAGTGCCATACTATCACTTGCTCTGGAGTTCTTATTGGCCTACCAGGGACCATTAGCCAGAACCTGGCCCCCTCAGAGACACGAAGGGAGCAATGACTTATGAAAACTTCGCATTTAAAGTTTAATGATACTTGCCATCACCTGGAAAGCACCCAGAAAGGAAGGCAAACCAAAATAAACTACTGCATGGTGTAAAAAGCAAAACTGCAGCCTCAAAACTACCAAAACAACTCCCCCAAACAATAAAAACAACCCCCTAATTTTACTTTAAACTATTGTTTTCCAGTGTGCCCCACTATCCCAACCCCCCTCGTTTGATGGGGAGGGAAGCGTACCAGGTCAGCCGGCTTACACCAACCTCAGTTTGATGAACCCCATTGACGCTCTGGGGGGAAGGGGGGGTTACAGGGAGCCTCCGGGGCTCACCCCAAAATTGGCATTTCAATTCAATGGATCAATTCTATAGTATGACTGCCGAGTTCCTTGTCCGAAACTCTGGTAGGAAAACTGGTTTTCTGGGGGGAAGCTCCGTTGGTTCCCTGAAGCTAACTACCCGCAGAGAAGAAAAGAAAAAGTGAACAAAACTGAAAAGGGAAACAAAAAGGCTCCCACTCAAGCAACCTCCAAGGAACCCAGCTTCCCCTCAACACCAGAAGGATGAAGCTGCAGACGAAGCAAGGCCACAGGAGGCAAGGAAGTGACACCGACTGGAAACCCAAGTGAAACCCAACCAGGTCCGACCCCAGAATGGAACCTAATTGGGGGCTTCCACCAGAACACTGGGACCTGATGAGCTGGGAAAGACCTGGGCCCCCGGTTACCAGACAACAGACTGGCTGGGATGTAACACAGGACGGGGTAGTAGCTCTACTCTGTCCACTCCTCCGCCCTTAATTATCTTACTCAAAGACTCCAGAGCTCCACTCTCAGCCCCACAGTCCACGCCACGTGACCTTAGACGATTGACCACCTTTAGATACTACCAACACGAAGCGTTGTACTATGCTTCCAGCCAAACTCAAGGATCTTCGCTTGCCGCCACCACCAAACCAAAAACAATCTTGCAGATTAATTAATCGTGATTTGGTCCCAATAAATTAACCGTTAAACCCTTGGGGTGGGTTATCCCCAATTAAGTGAAACGGGGAGGTATTAATTTACATTAAGTGTGGAATTCAATAGAAAAACAAGAGGATATATCTTATTTTAACACTATCGTTCTCTTTGGATATGACTCGCGTCCATTTTTTTTCTCCCGAGTCCTAACCATGGACAAGGACTTGCGGCCACTACAAAAATATTTGTATAAAAATCTTATTTTATCCGACCGACCTCGGGATAGTTTCAAAATAAGCGCCTTTAGAATGCGCACAATTTGATACCAAAATGAAAGATGCTTCAAAAGTTCCTTACTTGATGTCAGAACACTTGAAAGATTATAAATACATTTTTGGGTCTAAATTTTAAATTTTAAAATATTTGTTAAAATTCAATTTATTGTGCTATTATTATGGGACTAGTTTTAAAATGCGCGCCTTTATATTGCGAACAATTTGATACCAAAACAAGTGATGTAACATGAAATTTTATGTCAGATCACTAGAAATATATAAATAATTTTGATGATGAGCATCTAAAATTAAAATATTTGTTAAAATTCAAGTTATTGCTCTATTATTATGGGACTAGTTTTAAAATGCGCTAAAATTTTGCAAACAATTTGATACCAAAACAAGCGATGTAACATGAAAATTGATGTTATCAAATTGAACGAATATACACATTAGGCTGTGGTGTGCAAATTGGTGCTCGTTCACAGGTAAATTTAGGCTTTGCTGCAGGGAGTCTCGCCAGGCTTTTGGACATTATATGCATATACATCTGCATGGAATTTAATTGCGAACACAATGATACCAAAACGAACGACGTAGCACGAGAATTATGGTGAGAAAGCTGAAACGAGTATACACATTTTACTGATTTTGTAAACTCACAGGTAACTTTTCCGACTTTAGGCTTTGCTGTGGGGAGTCTCGCTATTGGACAATATATGCATATACATCTGCAGGGAATTTAATTGCGAACACAATGATACCAAAACGAACGACGTAGCACAAGAATTAAGGTGAGAAAACTGAAACGAGTATACGCATTTAGGCATCGCCGCACACTCGCCCGCACCATTGGCCCCATGACGTCAAAGTTTGCTGAGCGCGCATGTTCCGGCGATAGTGTTAAAATGGACTAGGCTTGCCTGCAATATTGGTGCCGACTCACTCAACACTAACCCAGACTCGTGAGGACCGCGGTAAAGAAAATGTGTAATTATTGGAAATACTCAAAAATACAAAAACGTAAATATTAAAACAAAGTTTATTGAAGCAAAGCTATAAAATGTAAATAAAAACACATTCCCTAGCTGTAACACTCCCTAACTGACCTATTTCCTTCAGAGGCAATAAATGAGTTATCAACCATACCAAACTCTACAGTACTTTACCAAATATCCTAAGTCCAGCTGCTGCTGCTCTGATCTTCCGAGGTGAGATGGTGACCCGCAGTGACCCGATCCCCACTGACTACCTCTCTGTCTCCGGACAGTGTAGCTAGCTAATATCAATCCACCGGGCTTATTAAATTACCAAGCAAGGTTTAATTTGAACAAGCTAATTTTAATCTAGTGCCAACCCAGATGGTTAAATACTTATTGAAACATATGATAATTCTATAGATATCTTGGGCAAAGGCTATGTTCAATTACAACATTGTCTAGTGACCTGAATTTATACTTTGAGTTAATAAATATGGAGGGTTTTGGTGACCCCCTTGACCCAGGGTGGTCACGAGACTACGCTTTCGAAACTAGATCCCCTACTGAACTGATGTCACTGTCTTTGTAACGGTCTATGAACCTTGTCTTTCTCCTACAATCATGCTAACATATATACTCAAACCAGATTGGTTATTACTGTATTTCTTTAAATATTCATTACTTACTGAATTAATACAAGAGACAGCCATTTTGTTTCTGCCTGCTCGCTAAACTTTTTAATCTCGGGAGATGACCCATCCTCGCATCCCAGGTAAACTCTCTCTCTTCACTAAGTTTGCAAGACCACGTGGTCTGGAATTCAAAACAAGGTTAATTTGTTACACGGAGCCCACACCAGCCCACCAACAAGGTAGGCTAACTTCCAAAACCAACCAACAAAGAAGAGCCACCATAACCTGAGAGAGATACTTAAAACGTGAGGTGTCATCACAGCCAAAACAGAAAACAAGTCACTCCGCGACAAAACGAACCAACCCCAGTAAGAGGTCCAGAGAAGCATCGAAAAGACCAGAAAAATGGGTGGAATACAGCAAGGAAAGAGGCCACAGAGACCACACTCGAAGCCAACCACACCCAGATCACCCAACAAGGCAAGGAGAGGGAACCTGCCCTGAGAACCTCCAAAAGAGGCAGGAGCAGGGCCAAGCAAGCATGCCCTCCCCACTGCAGGGGCAAAAAGGTGATCCACGAGAAAGCCGGCACAAACCCAAGCTAGCCTGACAAGCAGTGTGCCCAGCAGCAACCAGATGCAATGGGCAAGGTTTGGGAAAGCACAACCAACCCAGCTGCTGGCACCAGTACAGTCCCACCACGACAACCGCTGGCGAGGCCCCAGCCCAAGAAAACACTAGGAAGCGAGACCAACCCCAACAAACACGCAACAAGACAGCAACTATACTTCAACAACAGCCATAACAGAAAACCCCAAGTACTGTAGTAGTTCAGAGGGAACAAACTAACGAAGGGGGGGAAGAAGAAGAAGGAAGAGCCAGGAGCTCATGCCAAGTCCAAAAACCAGCCGAGTCAGCGAGACGGGAGGTGAACATGAAAAACTTTCCACCTGGAGGAAGGAAGCATCCAACAGAGGGCTAGTGTAAGAACAGAGGGCAGAGCCCTGCAAAATACAAGCCAAGTGGCACGAAGGGAAACTGCCACCAAAACAATTGACAGGGGTAAGCAGCAAGCAGCTACACAAAACCCCTTGCACAGCAGAGCAGGAGAGAAAAGGAACACAGGAAGGGATGAAAAAAAAAAGAACCTGCCACACACATTCACCTCCTGCCAGTCAAGCATGTGGTATGGCTAAACCTGTGCCAAGCCCATAGGGAAACAAAAGAACTAAAGAAAGAAAGAAAGAAAGAAAAGAACTGAAGCTGCAAACATAAATAGCTGGCAACACAATTGTGATCCTAAGAGCCCAAACAGGCTACAAAGAAAGCAAACACCGCAAACGAAAACTGCTGGAACACAACTGGGCTCCATAAAACCCAAGCAGTCTAAAGAATCCAACCAGGCAACCCTGTCTCAAAGGCCCTAAGCAACCACTTAGCTGATGAAGGCAGCAGGAGCCAGAGCACCTGATGACAACACCCAGGAACACATCGGCAAGAATTGAGGTTGGCGTGAGCCGGCTGACCCGGTACTCCTCCCTTCTCTTCCCAAACGAAGGCAAATGGTGGGGGCAAACTAGCCTGCGATAGTTTCAAGTATAGGGGTTGTTTTTATTGTTGGAGTTCTTTTGGCAGTTTTGAGGCTGCAGTCTCGCTTTTTACACCAAGACGTAGTTTATTTTGGTTCGCCTTCTTTTCTGGGTGCTTTCCTGGTGGTGGCAAGTTTCATTAAACTTTAAATGTAAAGTTTTCATAAGCCATCGCTCCCTGCACCTCTCTGAGGGGACCAGGTTCTAGCTCATCATTCCCGGTAGGCCAATAAGAACTCTGCAGCTGATGCCACTTGCTAGTACAGCACTGAACAGTATATGATAGCTTAGGGGAGCTGATGGGGCTTCGTCCAGAAAAGAATATATTAAATGAAAACTTATAAGGAAGCAATATTTCTTTGGGAGTTACCAAATAAAATACAAAAATACAAAAACTCTCATTCATACTTACTGTCCAATCCGTTTTCTTTTGCCAATTCCTTAATACTTTCATCAGCATAGAAACGGTTCATGATGCGCAAGATATCCTCTTTCTTTAGTGGGCCAGCCATTTCTTCTCCAACATTAATTTCATCTTGCCTTGCCTGTGAGAAGTAATAATATACTGTATGTCATGACTGATGAAAAAAAAAAAAGTTAAATTTTGTCCTAGACTAAACAAAAATTAGGAATGCATGTTCCCTAGTTCATTGGCTCTGGTACCACGGAGACAGCCATAAAATTACCAGGCCTCTGGACTTGCACAGAACCAGAATCTAATGTGTTCATAGAGGCCAGATTATGAGTCTCTAAGATCATCTTCACAACCAAGTAAAACTGCATAATAAGTAATGTACAGGTGAAACAAACCAACTACATACTTTGAAGAAAAATAAAACATGAAACAAAGGGAGTGATAGTTTGTCAACAAACCAAGTGCTTGTATCCCAGTGTGACACTAAATAGCAGCTTACACCAAGTTGACTTGTATGCCACTCCAAAATGGCTTGAAGCCCCAAAGGACAGATTGGCAAAAAAGGTAGGTATATATTAGAAAAGAAAGCAGTAATAGCAGTGTATTTGTGTACATCGTGTGTATGTGAATACACATCACATTGGCTGATTTGAACCACTGGCAGATTATACGAGAAAGCCTGGCCTTGGAAGAAGGCATCAAGGAAACAGAATTAATCAAAAGAGCAATAGCCCAAGTAGCATGAGTAATATGAAAATAAAGTTGCATCACAGCACAACACATAGAACATGTAAATACAAAGATAGCATGAGAAGGTTTAGTCCAAATGGAAGAGCCTAAATGTGCAAGCAGATATTTCCCTCTTGATTTCTTTTATTGTTGCCGCCGAAGAC
Source organism: Procambarus virginalis (assembly GCA_020271785.1). Lineage (NCBI taxonomy): Eukaryota > Metazoa > Arthropoda > Malacostraca > Decapoda > Cambaridae > Procambarus > Procambarus virginalis. The sequence continues at coordinate 3,095,128 of WNGS01167104.1, read as the reverse complement.
GGCTAGTTTATTGTGCACCCCATACTCATCCTGTGAGCGGTAGCACAAAAGCATTACAGAGAGCACAAAAGGTCTTTATCAGACCTCATCTTAGATTATTACATAAACAATTTCATCTATCCTTCACACATTATAGTTACAATGTCAGCTAGTTACAGAGAAAGTGCTATTTCAAGAGCTACATATTTACAGTAAGTCATCATACATTAATGGTAGGTCTTATCGCTAATACATAATAGTTTGACCAATGGGGATATTACAGAGTCATAGGGGAGCTTCTGTTTATTATTAGTCCTAACAATACACTACTGTACTTGTTTCCGAATCTTATACTGTATGTCGTTCATCTACTGGAAGCGAAATGTGGATACAGTGCAAGGATTTCGGGTAATTTATCCATGGTAATAAGATAGGTTGCCATATCATACAGAGTGAGCTTAGATTTATCTCTAAATGGCTCAATTTTACTACAATCCAAGATATAGTGTTTGAGTGTGTCCCCCTGTCTTTGTCCACACACTTTACACTTTACTTCATCTAGATCCCTATACAAGCCGAACTGCCAGAGATACTTGTAGCCAAGTCTTATACGAGCTGTGACAACATCTGTTAGTCTACTGACTTTGTTACTTGCCCCATACACATGTTTTACTTCAAACATTTCATTGTGATGAACAATGGACCTGCTAGTTCTACTTTGCACAGTTCTACTTTCTTCAAATTCATCCAGGAGTTCTCATCTTGACACTTTTAAGGGACCTATTTGATAACTCAAGATTCTGTTCAATACTGTCTTTATTTACTGCAGCCTTAGCAAGGGCGTCAACTTTGTCATGTTCCTGCATGCCAATGTGAGAAGGAATCCACAACATTTTTATATTTACCCTCTTGCTAAGTATTCTTATACTGTATATCTATGTCTAGCTTCCAAGACAAGCACGTTATTACTTGATTGCAAACTGTTTATTGCTTGTAGTGAGGAAAGGGAGTCAGAAATAATTAAGCTGTCTACTTCAGTGTTGTCAATAATTTCGAGTGCTACCAGTATCGCTACCAACTCGGCTTGCATTGTGGACGCTCAGTTACTAATTCAGATATTCCTTTGAATTGTGCTGCCATCGGGTTGATGAGCAATAACAGCACTTCCTGCCCTCCCTGTAGCTGTATTGAGTGATCCGTCAGTGTATATGGTCTGTGCAATGTTGTTTTCAGCTTGTATATTGTGAATGTGTTCTATGGTGCTAAATTTAGCAGCAAGCTGAGCATGAGGGTCATTTGTGATTAGTTTCTTGGTGGGGTATGCCGGGGTCAGGATGTCAAAACGTACTATCAGCCAGGGTGGAAGGAAGTGCTGTACTCTTTCATCTGTATATACATCGTGCAGTACCATCATTTTAATATGAATGGCTGTTCTTTGAATCCATTTAGACTCGCTAGTTCCATTTCGTATGTGTTCTAACAGTGCAACTGACACAATGTTGTTTTTGTTATCATGCAGAAGTTTTAGTCCCATCATAAGATTAATTTCAAATATTCTATCTCTAATGCTAAGTACTGTATATTTAATTCTTTCTGCATGTTGAGAACTTTGGTAGTTATAGGACAGCCAAATATAATTCTGAGTGCTTCATTTTGCATTTTTTCTAGTCCA
>WNGS01167104.1:3062446-3076696 GCA_020271785.1 Procambarus virginalis | reverse complement strand
GCCGACAAAAACAGCATTGTTTAAAAAGGCAGACATGGGTTGACATTATAGGGGTAGGTAGGTATAGTAATTACCTAAGTGTAATTACCTAAGTGTAGTTACAGGATGAAAGCTACGCTCGTGGTGTCCCGTCTTCCCAGCACTCTTTGTCATATAACGCTTTGAAATTACTGACGGTTTTGGCCTCCAAAGCCCTGAGGATAATCCTTGGGTGCCCTCGTACCACAAAGATACTTAATATGAGAAAGGAACTTAATATTCTGAGCGTTGTTGATCGTGTTACTGAAATTAACTGTCAAATTGGTATAAAAATGCTTAGGCTAACTCATCCTAATCCTTGCACAGAAGCCCTCCAGACTTACTTTATTGAAGATCAGCATTGTTCCAAATGGATAACAAAAACTGGAACTCAACTCAGAATGTATGGGGTTCATGATTTGTACCAAGAGAAACAACAACGGCACTTTCCTGCACCGTGGGAGGTTACACCCTTTCCAGTTTTAATCCCTCCCTTTCCACCCAAGAAGCAAATTAGAGATAAGTCCAAGCTTCGTCTTGAGGCAAAGCTCAACGCCTTAAGCCATATTGATGCTCTGTCCACAGAGCATTCTCTCTCTCAAATCATATACACTGATGGTTCCCTACACCGCACCACGGGTGCAGCTGGAAGTGCAGTTGTTCTCACAATGGGCGATGGCTTGTACTTTGAGTGGGGAGTCCGTATAAACAATTGGGCCTCTACCCTTCAGACCGAACTATTTGCCTTGATCCTTGCACTGAAATGTGTACAAGTCTCCAAACTTGATACATTAATTGTAAGTGACTCCTTATCATCCTTAAATGCTCTCAACTCTTTAAGACACAACTGTAACATGCTCGTGTCCGAAGCTAGACACAAATACAACAAAATTATTAAGGATGGTAACAGAGTCCATTTCATGTGGTCTCCATCTCATGTTGGCCTCCGAATGCATGATAGAGCTGATAAGTTAGCCAAAGAATCTGCCTTTAAAGGAGCCGTTGAGTGTAACCTTGGATTGTCAATGAGCAATCTGAGAGCAGCAGTACACCGAGAACTTCAACAAGATCTTGTAGATCTGAGGCAAAGTGAAATTGACACCAGTAATTCCATCTATCATCATACTATCATGCAAGAGGAGCCACACATCTATGGATCATCCAATAAAATCAGCAGACTTCTAGATGTTACTGCTGCTCGGCTTAGACTCGGTTACAAGAATCTCTGGGAATTCTCATTATCTGCTGATGTAGACCTGACCAAATGTAAACTGTGTCAACAAAATTATTCACACACCCTCCGTCACTATGTGATGGAGTGCGAAAAGATACGTGAATTTAGAGACAATTCTATAACCAATGTTCCAGCGATGTGTAAATATTTCATTCAAAATGATCTGCTACCAGAAATTTTAGCCAAATATCCCCAGTTTGCTAACTGTAGGTAGTAACTGAGTGACTGTAACCTATCCACCGCTGCCCGCTGGATAGGGGGCGGTGTGCAGGACAAACATATAAATTTTGACACTAGCTCTCCACATATGTCAGTTGCTTAATTTAGAACCTGTACTTGAGGTCGATCTCGAACCCATTGTTGATGTGACGACTTATATTGAATTTTGTAACTAGCTCATCAAGATTGTAACTTGCTTAGCTAAATGAATTGTGGGGTTCAGTCCCTGAGCCCATTATGTGCCTCTGTAACCCTTTCCACTACCGCCCACAAGATGGGTATGGGGTGCATAATAAATGAACTAAAACTAAACACCACCTTCTCACTTAACTTGTTCCAACCGTCTACCACTCTGTTTACAAAAGTGAATTTTTGGATGTGTTGTGCTGCCCGTACATATATTTTTTTCTGTTCTAAACATAACACTTTATATTCGTGCTGTCTGGCCTGTGAGTGGTAGTGGGACTGGTCGATTCGTACATAACCGTTTCGGATAACGTCGCTTCGGTACACACAAAAAAATGCTCGTTCACTGACAGTTTTGTATACACGAACCCTTTCGTATATACATATGCGCTGGCTCGTGTTCGCTGCTGTCCTCGTCGTCCAAGACAACAGAATGACCAAAAGCGAGGCAATAGACGTTAATAATAAGTTAAGAATACGAATAAATAGATGGCACATTATAAAATAATTAGCGCATATCTTCAGATAATGTGTTTTAGGTTCTTTTAATTTGTCCTTACACAATTTAATGAATAAAAAGCCTTCCCTGTCTTAACATCTGCCCAACCACTTGGGCTGGACGGTAGGGCGACGGTCTCGCTTCATGCAGGTCGGCGTTCAATCCCCGACCGTCCACAAGTGGTTGGGCACCATTCCTTGTCCCCCGTCCCATCCCAAATCCTTATCCTGACCCCTACCCAGTGCTATATAGTCGTAATGGCTTGGCGCTTTCGTCTAATAATTCCCTCCTGCCTTAACATCTTTACATTATGGTATGGTTATGTACACATCAACATATCTGCATTACAATCAGTGTACAATTCCGGTTTTGGCTTCCATCACCTTCTCACGTGTTCCAACCGTCTACCACTCTGCAAGCGTGGACTTTCTAATGTTTTTTTTTTCGGCAGCTTTATTTCCTTAAATTCTCAACTGTTTGGAACTCTTTTTAGCGTGTATGTTGTAATACACTATTCCTACACTTACAGTTGTTGCTCCTTGCAACAGGAGTGCCGGACCAGCCGGGCTGTGGTGGGTATGTGGGCCTGCATACCTGTGGTGGGTATGTGGGCCTGCATACCTGTGGTGGGTATGTGGGCCTGCATACCTGTGGTGGGTATGTGGGCCTGCATACCTGTGGTGGGTATGTGGGCCTGCAAAAATTTCAAAGCAATCGGTGAAGAACTTTCGGAGATTACAGAGTGTGTTGCTCTTACGTCCAACAGATGGACGACAGTTTTTCAAAAAAAAACATGTTTTTTCCTGTCACAGGTGAGGGATGTATATAGTAGGTATATAAAGCCACGCGCTTATTCGAATGCAAATTTTGACCTTGTGTCAAAATTTAAAGGCAATCGGAAAATAGGTTTCGAAGATTTTCCCTCACGTGAAAAACATGAAAAAACAGTTAAACAAAAAGCATGTTTTTTCCCCCCGTGACAGATGTGACATCTATATAGTATGTATATAAAAACACGCTCGGATGCGAATTTTCACACGTTGTGTAAAAATTTCAAAATAATCGGTGAAGAACTTTCGGAGATTAGGGACTTTGAACAAACATTTTTAAATTTTTATTTATATAGATGTACGGAACGTACTAATGTTGTGTCCGAAATTGTAAAAATATATGTGTATGCTATCTGTCTTCTCTAACTTGCTTAGCTAAATGAATTGTGTTATTCAGTCCCTGAGCCCATTATGTGCCTCTGTAACCCTTTCCACTACCGCCCACAAGATGGGTATGGGGTGCATAATAAATGAACTAAACTAACTTCTGTACCAAGTGACCAGTACCAAGGGAGCCGGTTGGCCGAGCGGACAGCACGCTGGACTTGTGATCCTGTGGTCCTGGGTTCGATCCCAGGCGCCGGCGAGAAACAATGGGCAGAGTTTCTTTCACCCTATGCCCCTGTTACCTAGCAGTAAAATAGGTACCTGGGTGTTAGTCAGCTGTCACGGGCTGCTTCCTTGGGGTGGAGGCCTGGTCGAGGACCGGGCCGCGGGGACACTAAAGCCCCGAAATCATCTCAAGATAACCAGTGTTAGTGATTGTTTGTCTGTCATTCCTGGAATACTGCGGCTGTTACAGTATGTTGTTTAAGATTCGCTACTTGGAACAAAAAGTTCCAAGTAGCACGGGCTATGGCGAGCCCGTAGACAAAAGAAAGATTGGAATATCCATATCCAACACAATTTAAGTTTTTTCACATGCTACCTTGTCTGCGTCATCATGCTGGACAACACCTATATTCTCACCTAGTTGTGCTTGCGGGGGTTGAGCTCTGGCTCTTTGGTCCCGCCTCTCAACTGTCAATCAACTGGGCTGATTCTGGATAGGAGTTTTGAGATGGTATCAATACAAGATGGATATGAGATGGTATGAATGCAAATCTATGGCGTCAGAGTCCATCAATCACTAAAAGTTGCACAGCAAGTGAGAGCTGCAGAAAAAAAGAAATTCGACGAAAAATCAAACGAATCTTTTGACTTCAAGGAAAAGAAGGCAGTGTGCAATTGCACATATCTCTGGCGTCCCCACTTTATTTGTTTATTTACTTATTTATTTATTTATTTATTTATTTATTTATATACAAGAAGGTACATTGGGTTTGTGGGAGTACATATAACATTTGTGTTCTTACATTACTGCAAAACCACTAACCCTCATAGCCTTTCGGGCAGTTTTCGGTTTTGCATGACTAACCATTGTGCAAGATTGGAATGTGAGATGAACTTGTAGCTAGTTTTTTTTATCTACACTGGAATTTTTCATAAAGAATATAGAATAAGGTAGCAGTACATTGCTGTGTTAACCTGTGTATAGATATCACGCTATCATGATTTCATTGTGTGTAATGCAATGTGCTCTATTTAATATTTTGCAAACAAATTATTATTAATATTATTATTAACATTCTAGATTGATTAATATTAGTAAATAAAAATATTCACTTTTTAGGACATTGTTTTTATTCTAGGCTTGTAGTGTTGATTTGGAATATTATATCACATCTAGGAAATACAATTGTTACACATATTTGTTTTATATAAGATATTCAGAAGAATTGTAGTCATTTACACCGCAAATAAAGATATCTCTCAAATTTATTACTAGATATATAGATGAGGTTTATAGTAATTCAAGCGATGCCGTGATTAGGAGAGAGGAGGAGGAGACCGCTGACTGTGGTGGATGGTAAGGAAGCCGCAACTTGTCAACACGGGAGTGTGGCCCGCGAGGGGGCACAACAACACCACCACCACCACACACAACCTCCCACACCGGCGTGCTAGCACACTCTCAAGACATCGTCGTCGCCCCCTAAATCAACACCACAACACTCTCAAGATGTGGAAGAAGAGTGTGAGTGTGTCACGAGGCGTGGCGAGACAGTGGTGGTGTGTGGAGAGGGGCGACTGGGGCAGGCTAGGGTGGGGAGCGGCCAGCCTGGGGTCCACACATCAAGGCTACAGTCAGCCACCAACTCCACACAATACACGGTACTTATATATAATAATAGTAATAATAATAATAATTAATAATAGTAATAATAATAGTAAGGTTTATTAAATGTACAAAGAAGCACATTAGTAGTTATTTAGTAGATACAATATTTATATAATAGGGTACAATTAATTTGATTGGGGACAGGATGCCTGTATATATATATATATATATATATATATATATATATATATATATATATATATATATATATATATATATATATATATATATATATATATATTAGTATATTTTGGTAGCAGTCTTTCCTGTAGACATATGTTATTAAATATGACCGAAAAAGTAAGATTAATAATTCTAACACGAATTTTCTCAATTTTCCTTATGTTTGTTTTTACTGATGACGGTAAATGAAAAATCAATTCTCCAAAATTCATTCTTTATTTCTTAGTCTGACGCGACACTTGAACGCGTTTCGTAATAACTAATTACATTTTCAAAGACTTTTAGTTTTCACACACAACTATAACCTGAAAGCACTAAACAGTTCTTTACTATGCTATGATTTAAACAGCTTTCATCTTTCATTTTATACCCGCGTTTTGGGTGAGGTGATATGTTACAACAGTTTTTAATGAGGTGAACAAAACTTTCAACAAAGGACAGAACACGAAACAATGGATATTAATTGGATATTAATTGGGTAAATTGAAGTTATGAATGGAAGTAACTGCGGAAGGGCCTATTGGCCCATATTTCTTGATGCTTCTATATTGGAGCGGGGTCTTGAAGTGGGTAGAATATAGTTGTGCATTAATTGACTGTTGATTGCTGGTGTTGACTTCTTGATGTGTAGTGCCTCGCAGATGTCAAGCCGCCTGCTATCGCTGTACCTATCGATGATTTCTGTGTTGTTTGTTAACAAACAACACAGAAATCATCGATAGGTACAGATTTTATTTATATGAAGAAATAACGATGATTTCTGTGTTGTTTGTTAACAAACAACACAGAAATCATCGATAGGTACAGCGATAGCAGGCGGCTTGACATCTGCGAGGCACTACACATCAAGAAGTCAACACCAGCATTCAACAGCCAATTAACGCACAACTATATTTTACCCACTTCAAGACTCCGCTCCAATATAGAAACATCAAGAAATATGGGCCAATAGGCCTTCTGCAGTTACAGATCTATTCTTCCCTTTAGCTTATACCCATTGTTTCGTGTTCTGTGTTGTGTTCACCTCACCCCAAACCATTGTAACATGTCACCTCACCCAAATGCAGGTATAAAAAAGAAAAGCTGTTTAAACTCTGTTCAGTTATAGTTGTTTTGTGTGTGTGTAAACTAAAGTCTTTGAAAATGTAATAAGTTTTACGAAACGCGCTCAAGTGTCGCGTCAGACTAGAAATAAAAATGAATTTTGGAGAATTGATTTTTCATTTACCGTCACCAGTAAAAAGAAACATAAGGAAAATAGAGAAAATTCGTGTTAGAATTATTAATCTTACTTTTTCGGTCATATTTAATAATATATGTCTACAGGAAAGACTGCTACCAAAATATACCAATATATATGTATAATGAATGCTAAAATAAGGTGAAAAATTAGTGGTGACATATCAGAGGTTTACAAGTTGATGAATGAGATTGAGATCTGGGTGATCTCAATCTTCTTATCTTCATATAAATAAAATCTTCATATATCACATTGATGAATTCTTCTGGCGTTCTAATAACATCAGGTTCCATTCTGTTGACAATAACGTGAGATTTAAAACTCGATGCCAGTAAAATCCCCATGAGATCTGGATGATCTCGTGGCAGATCTCATGGAGATCTGCCATGAGGATGATAAACTAATGATCATAAATGCATATAGTCCACCGCTAAGCAGCACATGGTCAAAGGAGGAGCTAGATAGTAAACGAGAAGGTCTTATAACAATAATGAGAGAGATCATAGCGAGAGCGGATAACGATAGTTCATGACTGTTGATAGTCGGCGACTTCAACTTGAAATCCATAGATTGGGAAGCATATGAAGCTAAAACAGAAGATTTCTGGACCTGTAAATTTGTAGACCTCATCCTGGAAACATTCTTGTATCAAAATGTTAAACAAGCTACGAGGATGAGGGAAGGGGACGTTCCCTCCATACTAGATTTGATATTTACCAGGAAGGAGGAAGAAATATTTGACATTCAGTACCTTCCTCCCTTGGGTAAAAGTGACCATGTCTTTTTGGGAATAAAGTATGCAATGCGTTATAATCTGGAAGAAAATATGACGGTCGATGCAATTGAAAACCCTGACTTTAGGAGAGGACATTATGGCAACCTTAGAAATTTTTTTAGTGAGTATAATTGGACAGACTTGTTGCTAGGCAAGGAAGTGAATGAGATGTATGTCAAGTTTTGTGAAGTATATGATAAAGGCACAAAAAAAATTATACCAAAACAGAAGCAGAACTAGGAAACAGGATTGGTTCAACAGAAAGTGCGAGAGGGCCAGAGACCAAAAGACACAAAAATGGAATCAATACAGGAAGAGGCCAAACTCCCAAACATACCAGCGATACAAAAATGCGAGAAACAACTACACGGCAGTGAGGAGAGAGGCAGAAAGAAATTTTGAAAAAGGGATTGCAGACAAATGTAAAACAGAACCAGGTCTATTCTATAAATTCATAAACAACAAATTGCAGGTAAAGGATAATATTCAGAGGTTGTAAATGGGAAATAGATTCACGGAAAATGAAAAAGAAATGTGTGAAACATTAAACGAAAAGTTCCAAAGTGTGTTTGTACAAAATGAAATCTTCAGGGAACCAGATACAATAAGAATTCCAGAGAACAACATAGAGCACATAGAGGTGTCTAGAGACGAAGTGGAAAAAATGCTCAAAGAGCTAAATAAGAACAAAGCAGTTGGTCCAGATGGAGTTTCACCATGGGTTCTGAGAGAATGTGCACCTGAGCTCAGCATCCCTCTTCAACTGATCTTTCAGGCATCCCTGTTTACAGGAGTTGTAGCTGATGTGTGGAAAAAGGCTAACATAGTTCCAATTTACAAGAGTGGAAGCAGGGAAGACCCCCTTAATTATAGACCGGTATCATTGACAAGTGTAATAGTCAAAATATTGGAAAAAATAATTAAAACTAAGTGGGTAGAACACCTGGAGAGAAATGATATAATATCAGACAGACAGTATGGTTTTCGATCTGGAAGATCCTGTGTATCGAATTTACTCAGTTTCTATGATCGAGCAACAGAGATATTACAGGAAAGAGATGGTTGGGTTGACTGCATCTATCTGGACCTAAAAAAGGCTTTCGACAGAGTTCCACATAAGAGGTTGTTCTGGAAACTGGAAAATATTGGAGGGGTGACAGGTAAGCTTCTAACATGGATGAAAAATTTTCTGACTGATAGAAAAATGAGGGCAATGATCAGAGGCAATGTATCGGACTAGAGAAATGTCACAAGTGGAGTACCACAGGGTTCAGTTCTTGCACCAGTGATATTTATTGTCTAAATAAATGATCTACCAGTTGGTATACAGAATTATATGAACATGTTTGCTGATGATGCTAAGATAATAGGAAGGATAAGAAACTTAGATGATTGTCATGCCCTTCAAGAAGACCTGGACAAAATAAGTACATGGAGCGCCACTTGGCAAATGGAATTCAATGTTAATAAATGCCATGTTATGGAATGTGGAATAGGAGAACATAGACCCCACACAACCTATATATTATGTGAGAAATCTTTAAAGAATTCTGATAAAGAAAGAGATCTAGGGGTGGTTCTAGATAGAAAGCTATCACCCGAGGACCACATAAAGAATATTGTGCGAGGAGCCTATGTCACGCTTTCTAACTTCAGAGTTGCTTTTAAATACATGGATGGCGATATACTAAAGAAATTGTTCACAACTTTTGTTAGGCCATCCTCGAAAATGCAGGAACATGTTGGCGAGGGGTACATGCCGTTTTGGAACAGGGTGTAGATACTTCCACCCCAAATTATGTCAATTTTCAATTAGGGACAAAAAATGTTACAATCTTCAGTGTCCGGAATTCCACGTGAGAGGTACACAACGTTATAGACGGGAAAATCAGTATGACACCACTGGCAATTTTTTAGAGGAAGGCAGAAACAGAGCAGAAAATAAAAGAGAGAGGAACAGTCAGATGGAACCACCACAGGATTACAAAGGAGAAGGGAGATACCCACAAGTCTGGAATACACATTACCAACAAACACACAGGTACTACACCACACAACACTCGCCCCACTACAGAAACTGGACGAATCACTTCGAAAACAACGCACCCTGGACGCAAACACAGTGGCCCCCTTACCAGAGCCTCAGATATTAACACCAAGTAAGGCATCCAGCACTTCCACTACCACGATAACATCATTTATATTTGCCAACATTCAAGGTATAAAAACACGCAAATCCAACAAAGTTCACTTTATAGATGGTCTCCTTCATGAGGCAAATGCAGTGTTTGCAGCCCTAACAGAAACCCACACAAAGGACTACCATGATGGTGAAATATGGATCTCAGAGTACAATCTTTTCAGATGTGATAGGAAACACCGGCTTCAGGGTGGGGTCAGCCTATACATCAAAGACACACTCATCTGTACTGAGCTGCTAAACACCTCAAATGATATGGTGGAAGTGCTGATAATCAAAATAGAATTATAAATGTAGTTATTGTCCTTGTATATAAGTCACCGGAGGCAAACCCTCAGCAGTTTAAAGACCAACTAATGAAAGTAGAACACTGCTTGGAAAACCTCACAAATCCAGCTCCAAACATCATCCTGCTTGGGGACTTCAACCTACGGCACCTGAAATGGAAGCACCTGGCTAATACAGTAATATCAGAAAGAATACCAGGAAGTAGCCTTAATGAACAGGCACATGCAAATTACCTGCTACGGATGTGCGACAGGTTTGCCTTAAACCAGCAAATAGTAGAACCAACCAGGAAGGAGAACACGCTGGACCTCATTTTCACTAATAATGATGAATTGATCAGGAACATAATGATTACAAATACCTGTTACTCAGATCACAACTTAATTGAAGATATGACAACCATGGGGAATAGACCTTCAAAACCAGTCCAGATTCCCGGTGGAGGAGATTTCAGCAAATTCAACTTCAATAATAAACAGATAAACTGGGAGCAAATAAACCAGGACTTCACAGAAATAAACTGGGAAGAACAGCTAGGAAATGCGAACCTGAACCAGTGCCTGGAAAAAATAAGCTCAGTAGCACTAGAAATATGTACAAACCGCATCCCCCTAAGAAAAAAGAGGAAGATTGGAACGAGAACGTCGTTCCCTATATAGGCGAAGAAAACGAATCGCGGTACAACTTGAGAGTCGCACCCTATCTCAGGAACGGCGAAGAAGGTTAGGTAGCGAAATAGGAAAAATTGAACTCAAGCTACAAGAATCATACAAAACGCAGGAGAGGGAAAGAGAGCAAAAGGCCATCAGTGAAATAGAGAGAAACCCGAAATATTTTTTCTCCTATGCAAAATCAAGATCAAAAACCACATCTAGTATCGGGCCCCTGCGAAAGGAAGATGGAACTTTCACCGATGACAACAAAGAAATGAGCGAGCTACTGAGGAAGCAATACGACTCTGTCTTCAGCGAGCCATTAAACGCACTAAAGATCGATAACCCAAATGAATTTTTCATGGATATGATACCAACATCAAATCATATATCAGACGTCACCCTATCCCCACTGGATTTTGAAGAAGCCATAAACAGTATGCCTATGCACTCCGCACCAGGCCCGGATTCTTGGAACTCCATATTCATCAAGAACTGTAAAAAACCACTATCGCAGGCCCTTCACATTCTGTGGAGACAAAGCCTAGATACTGGCGTTATTCCTGATATACTAAAAACAGCAGAGATAGCACCACTTCATAAAGGAGGAAATAAGGCAGAGGCAAAAAATTACAGACCGATAGCACTAACATCGCACATCATAAAAATTTTTGAGAGAGTGCTAAGAAGTAAGATCACAAAATACATGGAATCACAGCATCTCCATAACCCCGGACAACATGGTTTCAGAACAGGGCGCTCTTGCCTGTCGCAGTTGCTGGACCACTATGATATGGCATTAGATGCTATGGAAGACAAACAAAACGCTGATGTAATTTACACAGATTTCGCAAAAGCTTTTGATAAATGTGACCATGGTGTTATTGCCCATAAAATGCGCTCAAAAGGAATTACCGGAAAAGTAGGCAGATGGATCTACAATTTCCTGACCAACAGAACCCAATGTGTAATAGTCAACAAAATAAAATCCAACCCGTCAACCGTTAAGAGCTCAGTCCCCCAGGGTACTGTGCTTGCTCCAGTACTTTTTCTCATCCTCATATCGGACATAGACAAGAACACAACCTATAGCACTGTATCATCCTTTGCAGATGACACTAGGATCTTCATGAGAGTAGGCAACATAGAGGACACGGCGAACCTCCAGTCAGATGTAGATCAGGTCTTTCTATGGGCTACAGAAAATAATATGGTGTTTAACGAAGACAAGTTCCAGCTCATGCGCTATGGAAAAAATGAAAATATAAAAACGGAAACCACGTACAAAACTCAGGCAAATCATAACATAGAACGAAAAGGCAATGTAAAGGATCTGGGTGTACTCATGTCGGAAGACCTTACCTTTAAAGAACACAATAAAGTAGCCGTCACAACTGCAAGAAAAATGACAGGTTGGATAACAAGAACTTTTCACACTAGAGATGCTATACCGATGATGACACTTTTCAAAACGCTTGTGCTCTCTAGAGTGGAGTACTGCTGCACAATGACAGCCCCTTTCACTGCTGGTGAAATTGCTGACCTGGAGAGCGTGCAGAGATCCTTTACTGCTAGAATCCACTCGGTAAAACATCTAAACTATTGGGACCGACTAAAGAGCCTAAATCTGTATTCCCTTGAGCGCAGGCGGGAGAGATACATAATAATTTACACGTGGAAAATATTAGAGGGGCTGGTCCCAAACCTGCACACAGAAATAACATCACATGAGACCAGAAGACATGGCAGGATGTGCAGAATACCCCCGTTGAAAAGCAGAGGTGCAACTGGTACTCTGAGAGAGAACTCTATCAACATCAGAGGCCCGAGACTGTTCAACACGCTTCCACTACACATAAGGGACATAACTGGCAAACCCCTCACAGTGTTCAAGAGAGAACTGGATAAGCACCTCCAAAGGATACCTGATCAACCAGGCTGTGACTCATACGTCAGGCTGCGAGCAGCCGCGTCCAACAGCCTGGTTGATCAGTCCAGCAACCAGGAGGCCTGGTCGATGACCGGGGCTGCGGGGACGATAAGCCCCGGAAGCACCTCAAGGTATCCTCAAGGTAGGCCAAAGCTAGAATATGCAGCAGTTGTGTGGTGCCCATATCTTAAGAAGCACATCAGCAAACTGGAAAAGGTGCAAAGGCATGCTACTAAGTGGCTCCCAGAACTGAAGGGCAAGAGCTACGAGGAGCAGTTAGAGGCATTAAATATGCCAAAACTAGAAGACAGAAGAAAAAGAGGTGATATGATCACTACATACAAAATAGTAACAGGAATTGATAAAATCGATAGGGAAGATTTCCTGAGACCTGGAACTTTAAGAACAAGAGGTCATAGATATAAACTAGCTAAACACAGATGCCGAAGAAATATAAGAAAATTCACTTTCGCAAACAGAGTGGTAGACGGTTGGAACAAGTTAGGGAGAAGGTGGTGGAGGCCAAGACCGTCAGTAGTTTCAAAGCGTTATATGACAAAGAGTGCTGGAAGACGGGACACCACGAGCGTAGCTCTCATCCTGTAACTACACTTAGGTAATTACACTTTAATTACACTTACTTACACAAAAGTAGTCAAATGCTTTACCAAACTTGTGGCTTTAGTGATTGAATAATTCCAGTACAGTTACATCCTGCAATAATACCATGCTATATAATATACAATAATAAATACAGTTTATGCACTTGCTATTCCTTATAATGATAATCAAATTGCATAATCAACTAAGGGTAAATCAAACAAAATAAGAAAGTGTTACACCATCCTGTATTCATGAGAGTCACAGCTGAGATGCCAGGTGGATCAGTTAACTGACGACCAAGACACTTAATCACTCAAATGAGTATCATATGTATAACAGTTTCATTGCCTAGGTACTATAATATAAAATTTTATTGCATTTATATATATGTATGTATAAAATAATATAAACCTACATGCATACACACATTTTGTATTGGGAATTATTTTATTCTGTTTTTATTTATTATTTATTTATTTATTATTTATTTATTTATTTTATTTATATACAAGAAGGTACATTGGGTTTGAGAGAATACATAGCATAGTATTTACAATCTTGTAAAACCACTAGTATGCACAGCGTTTCGGGCAGGTCCTTAATCTAACAGATAATTTTAAGTCGGTAAATTCTAGCAGAATTAATAAAAATGATAACAGATACATGGGAAGAAAAAAATGAGATGAGAGATTAGTAATTATATTAAAGCACATTGGTATATTAAAGCTCTGATTTGATTACATTGACAGCTTGATTGGTAATTTAAACAAGATTAATAGACACTATACAGCAGATTAATAGCACATATAAGAAGACAGCAATGATCACAGTGGTAAAGATGTTCGGATTGGGTACATAAAGTGGGAGATTGGGTAGCAATAGATACAGTGCAATTTTAAAGCAACAAGGTAAAAAAACTATGAAGATGAAATTAGGTACTTTTTAGGTACTTTGAAGACGAAAATTTTAGGTACTATGAAGATGAAATTAGGTACTTTATTTATTGTTTTAACCATATCCACAACAAGAAAGCCTCGGCAGGATAATTACCAGAGAAATGAAATAACACACATTAGGCAATGGACTAGTTCAACAATTGTCAAGTATTTATGAGAAATTTGTATTCATCAGTGAATACCATAAATGTATTTATCCTCCTGTTGAATATCTC
>WNGS01167104.1:2994632-3018225 GCA_020271785.1 Procambarus virginalis | reverse complement strand
CCTCTACAGTGCTATTCTGCAAATTGTCTCGTGCATTCTTCCCCCTCTGGCCTGCTCATGCTCCTCCCAAGCCATACATTCTTCCCCCTCTGGCCTGCTCATGCTCCTCCCAAGCCATACATTCTTCCCCCTCTGGCCTGCTCATGCTCCTCCCAAGCCATACATTCTTCCCCCTCTGGCCTGCTCATGCTCCTCCCAAGCCATACATTCTTCCCCCTCTGGCCTGCTCATGCTCCTCCCAAGCCATACATTCTTCCCCCTCTGGCCTGCTCGTGCTCCTCCCAAGCCATACATCCTCTCCCCTCTGGCCTGCTCGTGCTCCTCCTGAGCAGTTCAGGTCTTGAGTTGTATTTTGGCTTTTCTTTCCTCACCTCAGGTTACGGTTTTCCTATGGTTCTGTTGCACACACTATTTACACACAACAATACAGTCAGTACTTCACAAGTGTGGGATAATCACTGAAGCAGTTAAGGGTCACACAAATAAACTTTGCAGTCTGAGCACCAGGTACACAGATGGCAGACATGCGCTGGAAGCCTCAGGCCTCCATTTGCTACCCAGGTTACTGCATGCAGATTTGAAATCTTACAAAATGTAACAAACGCCATATGGCAGCACCACCCATCAGATGCCTTAATGCACTTTGTGAAGTATGGGGGTTAAAGCTGTTTTCCTGTTGGCTCTTGCCAAAAGCTGTCACATTGGGAACTTCAGGTTCTTATCTGGAGGTGGGGGTTCTGTTCTTATGACGCTGGTCAACGCTGTATCATTGATAAACTGCAGCTTTCTCAGCTTTTCATATCCCTTTGTTGATAAAAATTAATGTGTAATTGAAATTGAAATAAGTTTATTGAGGTAAAATGCACACAAAGGGATGAGGTAGCTCAAGCTATTCTCACCCCGTTCTACATTAATGTGTAGAACCTAAAATTGGATTTGGGAATCAGCTGTGGGCCTCTAGCGCTTTTAAGTTGTGCTACTCTTTAGCTCGTCGTGGCCTGGTAGGCAATGCATGCTTCTGGGGTGACCCATGACACCAATTCAGTTCCACACATACTGATCCAAAGATTCTCATTTTAATCTTATTATAACTTGTTATAAAGTTATATAACTAATTTAGAGATCTTTTTAATTACAGAGCAGTGATGACGGCACCGACAGTCCACCCATTAAGCCAAAAAAAGGTAAACAAAATAGACGGAAAACTTAACACTGTGCCAATTTTATCAAAGGTTATTATAATCACATGGTGAGCCATGTGATTATAATGGCCACTTGAGCAATTGATATTATCATGTTGCTAATGAAATATTGCTCTATTTTATGTTTGATTATATATTTTAAAATCACTCCTACATTATAGCTGTGCATTTTAATTATGTACAGTTTAGCTGCAGTACAAGTATTGTAATTATGAAATTAAATTTATATTTAAAAAAATGTGGTTTCTAACCTCTAACCACTTTTTGTAACCAGCAGCAGTATTGGTCATTTCATGTTGCAATTCTTGCAAGTGCAACTTCTATTATTTTCACTTGCTACATATACTGTAGTTCCTTTACTTGCACAAAGGCTGCCAAAGAGCTTCCTGGGTTGCATAAATGAAATGGTGTAGGAAATGTGTGAATGTATAGTATCCCAGACCTAAATATATAACCAAGGACAGCTTTCTGAAGGCCCCCAATACCGTGAATGTCACTAAGGACTGCAGTGTTGGGAAGACCATGAAGGATCCTATTATGAAGACCTCCATGTATTCACTTTGGATGAGTGCTGTGGGAAGATGTCATTCTTGCCTTGCAACTGAGTTCTCAATAAACAGACTTTATCAGGGATTCATGAGGCATAAGGACAGAGCTCTAAGTCACACACATTGACAAGTTACATCTTCAGAGTACATTGTGCATAATTTATATGGCAACACTTATGGGCACATTACAATATGAAGCATTTAACATCTTTTATCTAAAAATGCTGTCAATACAATCATATTCAATATTGTGAAGTGTGATTACCGTTCTCTCGGCCAAATCAGCATTATCATCAGTTGCATCTCAAAACTTTCACCAGTCTTTTGTAGGACAAGAAAATTTACATTCATAAACATTGTTGTCAGCTTTAATGACCCCACATAAATAAAATTTAGTATACAGCCACCATTTATATTAATATATATATATACTAAAAAAAATTTTCTCACAAACAAAACACTTAAGATTTATACTGTCATTTACTTCTTACCGTAATTCCTAGGAGTTGTGCAGCATTAAATAAAAATTACCACTTAATAATAAACTATACTGCACAGCAGTAAATATTACCGTTCCCATTATTCTACTCTTCAGTGACACTTTTGTAATGGTTTTAAACTTGGATAACTACATTTTATATTAATTTTACCAATAATGAAATTGGAAAATTCAATTTAATCATTAAATTGGTATGGAAACCTTGCCTAGGTTCTTTTGGGCAAGATTCAACGTGCGATATCTTTCACGTGCACTAGGTTTTCCTAACAAGGATATGAACAATTTATATAATTTCCTCATTTATGGCAGTAAATTAATATGCAAATACAGAATTCAAAAATCTTTTTCATACTACACTACACAGCAGCTAAAGTGCATATTTTCCATTGATTAGTAAAATTTTTGAAATAGCCCATTTGAAGAGGGATTTTAAATAATTGATATTTGAGTATATACAGTACTTCAACAAAGACATTTTATTGAAATTATTAAATTTTTTTTTTTTAAATTAAGTGTTGCAAATATATATTCAGTACTGCACATGTTCTGTATATATATAGCATGAAGGCAGTAACATAAATGGGAAGATTCTAGGCACTTAATACATGTCATTATTATATTTGTCATTTACTAATATTATTTGCAAGACAATGCCAAACAAATGTTATATATATATAGTGTTATAAATGTCATGAAAGAACAAATTTGCAAAATTACTTGCTGCAGAATTACAGCATCTTTAAAGCATTGCCAATGATAAGCTATTTGACTTTAAGCATTCAAATGATTGGCATGTCTTAATTTTAAAAATATCACAACCATGTTCAGGCTTTAATACCCAAGCAAGCTACAAAACCATTAAACTGGCTTCTCAACGACATGGATGAAGAATCCTGGATCTTTCACTTCTCCGATGGGCTTAAAATCTCCAAACACCCATTGCTTGGCCTTCTCACCGAAAGCTTCCTTAAGTAGCTCCTCAAACCTTGCAACTCGATGGGGAAAATACGAGAGGCGAAAGTTACTGTAACAAAAGAAAAATGTCAGAGTTTGACAAAATGCATTAGAAATGTAAAAAAAAATCCTAAGTGATAAAAACACTGGATTTTTAGAATTAAAACATTAATGTGGTAAAAGCACAGTATTTATGCAAGCAAAATCTGTATTATTTGTACTTGCAGAATTGAGCCATTAGCTCTTGGATCCTATCTTTGTAACCAATTTTTCCCCCCTCTATCATGTCTACCATACAGATATATTTAACATATGTTGCCCAGACCACACACTAGAAAATGAAGGGACATCGTCATTTCGGTCCGTCCTGGGCACAATCGACTTGAGAATGGTTCAGGACGGACCGAAACGTCGTCATCCCTTTATTTTCTAGTGTGTGGTCTGGTCAACATATTTCAGCCACGTTATTGTGACTCATCTGTATA
The DNA here is from genome assembly GCA_020271785.1 of Procambarus virginalis. Classification (NCBI taxonomy): domain Eukaryota; kingdom Metazoa; phylum Arthropoda; class Malacostraca; order Decapoda; family Cambaridae; genus Procambarus; species Procambarus virginalis. The sequence goes on along the minus strand of WNGS01167104.1, from coordinate 3,014,537 downwards.
TATCTAACACACACACATCCCCAGAGCGCAGCCCGTAGCAGCTGTCTAACTCCCAGGTACCTATTTACTGCTAGGTGAACAGATGCATCAGGGTGAAAAAACTGCCCATTTGTTTCTGCCCTGGCCAGGAATTGAACCAGAGCCCTTACACTGCTACAGCCTGGGTGAAAATATATTTGAATTATGTGAAAATTAATATTAAATGTTAAACAAATCTCCCACTTATTGGCTTCAGCGTCATGAAAGTTTTATCACTATTTTCAGAAATGGATTTTAAACAATTTTTTTTTAAAAGAACATTTTGTTGATAAGGAGAACAGCTCCTATTAACTGGAACTGAGGGATAATGCAGTAATAAGGAGATGAAAGCACCTGTCCGATGCACAAAGAAGAATAGTAGTTAAAAGTGCCCACAAAGTGGATATGCAGCTGGTGCCTTTATAGCATTGCTGAGTAATACATAATAACACAAATAATAATGAGTATGTTACGCTTTATTTTGTTGTAACCTCTACATCTCTGAGAATGCATACCCTGCATAAGTATTTTTTTTCAGTGAAATTAGATTTAAGAGTCTGTCCTGGAAGTTTTTTCTAACAATCTTGGCATAGGATTGTTTCTAGGATTGGTCAAAGATTGGATTTCCTGGGAGTCTAGGCATAGGTACAATACTATATGTAATTATAATAATAGGCTCATCCAAGTGGGTTGCGACGTCATGGCTATGTCACCAGACCTGCAAATCTTTCATCATTGCCCGAGGGAGAAAGTTCACATCTGTAGCAAAATGGTTGATGCATGGTGTTGGCTTATTACAAAGGAAATGTTCCACTTGTCCTATCTTATTACCTACCGGACATATGATGGCCATCATAGCATCATTATACACCTAGTTAGCATTGCCCTGCAATGTGCCACTTCAAGTCAGCTGTGGGAAACCCAAGACCATTTAGATCCAAAGTGTAGCTAAATCTGGGGTTGTTAATCTCATTAATATTTTAAATATTCAAGAGTGTGGGTAGGCTGGATGGAGAGCTGGGAGGAAAGCAGGAGAGTTGGTTACTAGGGAGAGATGAGTAAGTGAGTATTCTTTTGAGCGGGATCTGGGGCCAGATTCACGAAGCAGTTATGCAAGCATTTACGAACGTGTACATCTTTCCTCAATCTTTGACGGTTTTGGTTACATTTATTAAACAGTTTACAAGTATGAAAACTTCCCATTCAACTGTTGTTATTGTTATAAACAGCCTCCTGGTGCTTTGGAGCTCAATAACTGTTTAATAATTGGAAACAAAGCCGCCAAAGATTGAGAAAAGATGTACAGGTTCGTAAGTGCTTTCGTGAATGACCCCTAAACTGCCAGCAATGAAACGGTTTACAGATATCCTAACCCCCCACACTTCTTCCCTACCCTCTCCCATGCATGTATGAGATTAATACCATATTGGTCCTTTACTGCAAATGTACTGTACCCAATGCCCCCAAAAACTGTAGAATTTAATTACGGCTTCATGTACTTTTATTCACTATTTTCCTTTGCATTTTTGTTTTTCAAGTCAATTTCAATGTGCAGTACATCTTTTTGTTTATGCTTCGATAGGTTCATTTGATGCCAAGGCTATTGTTAATAGAATCTATGTGCTCTTTAACTATTTTGTGATGAAGCATTTTACAAACTGCCATATGACTAGTCATTTAAAAGTTTCTAGTATGCCTACACACCTGCCCTGCCACACCCACCCTGCTGCCTCCTACACACCTGCCCTGCTGCCTCCTACACACCCACCCTGCTGCCTCCTACACACCTGCCCTGCCACACCCACCCTGCTGCCTCCTGCACACCTGCCTTGCTGCCTCCTACACACCTGCCCTGCCACACCCACCCTGCTGCCTCCTACACACCTGCCCTGCCACACCCACCCTTCTGCCTCCTGCACACCTGCCCTGCTGCCTCCTACACACCTGCCCTGCCACACCCACCCTGCTGCCTCCGACACACCTACCCTGCCACACCCACCCTGCTGCCTCCGACACCCATCCGGCTGCCTCCTACACACCTGCCATGCCACACCCACCCTGCTGCCTCCTACACACCTGCCCTGCCACACCCACCCTGCTGCCTCCTACACACCCGCCCTGCTGAATCCTACACACTTCAACACTGGTACATTCCCACACCCACTCCATGGTTAGCATTGTAAATGTGTGGCCACATCTGTGGTAGAAAATAAAAAATAACTCCATGAGCACAAATACAATCCTTTATTACCACTATAGTTAGGTTTAGCAGCAAAAGGTGATGAAAAGGGTGTCTATGTTCCGAAACGTATTGACTTTAAATAATTTGCCAATTCAAGTTGGCAATGAAATTGTTCCATTATGACAAATTGCTTACATCTTTTCTGTATAATACTGCATAATTAAGCTACACTCACATTAACTACAAATTGCTAAACCCCTGCAAACCTACCTTTTTATTGGGCCATCTATTCTTCCCTTCTTGGAGACCTCGGAGTCGGTGTCATCACGTGCTGCGTTCTTAACATCTATTAAATAATCTAGTGTCACTAAAGATGGTTTACCACTGACATATAACACAGAGGTTTTAATGTCTTGAATGTGTTCACTCTGAAAATATAGAAAATAATTTTTACACTCAAGTTCTCTATTTAATTTTTGTTTTAAAGTTTCATTTTCCAGATAGTTTTTAAATTTTTTTAGAAATACTGTACTAATATTTCATACTATGTTCACAATGCAAAAAAACACACACATACTTTTAAATATACTTTAGAGTACTGTACACACACATTAAATCTTTCGCATCCTGATACTGCATAAGGAGTCTTAAACCCAAAACACACATAGTTCCTGACGACACAAATGTCGCCATGCAAAAATTGTTGCAATGTCTTATTATTAGGTATAAACATTGAGTGAATGAGTTTAACATTGGGTTGTGCACTCACCGGGAATGCCCGGCCTATCTTCCTGTGCAATTTGGGTTCTCCGCCGGGCCAGCAAAAGTGTTAAAAACTTACATTATAATAGATGTTGTGAGAAGGGGCTGACCCCGAGTCAATGATGTAGTCGTAATTCCGGTGGTCAATAACTAGCACGCCTCCAGGTTTTACCATGTGAGCAAAATTTCTTAGGGCCATTCTGCAACATCAATAAGCGAGTGAAAATTTGATTAACATTTAGTATACAGTACAGTACTGAATATAATGCGAATACAAGTGCATAATATTAACACTTCTAATGGTCCCGAGTTCCCATATACCCCATATGCGAGGAGCCGCTTCAAACAGCCTGGTTGACCAGACCGCCAAACAGGAGCCTGGCAATAGGCTGGGCTGCAAGGACGTTGATCCTCTGATTCATCGACAGGTATTCGAAACATTATAATTTGCAAATAATAAGTTTATACACAGTATACATACTGGTAATAAATTACTTCTCACTTCAGTCCATGATGCACATTAAACTATTTAATACAAACTTAGATTATATATATACTGTATATACACACACACACACACACACACACACACTGGAAGTGTGGTTATGCTGGTGAAAGAACATCTGAAGGTATAAGTTAGTAATTGATAACCCATGAGAAGTTGACAATGGCACTTCTGGTTTATAATCAGGATGTTAAACTGATAATCATAAATGCCTACAGTCCACCAGCAAGCAACACATGCACAAAGGAGGAAGTAGATGACAAATGAGAAAGCATCAAAATGGTCATGAGAGACTATAGTAAGAGCAGAAACAAATCACGATTGGTGATACTGAGGGACTAACTTGAAGGCAATATAGTGGGAGGCCTATGAAGCAAGATTAGAGGACATTTGGACAGGCAGATTTGTAAACCTCATCCTAGAGACATCCATGTATCAACACATTAAGCAGGCCACGAGAATATAATATAGATGAGAATGAAAATATTGAAATACTGTAGTTGAGAAACTATTTCAAGAAAGGACACTATGGGGAACTTAAATTCTTTAATGAATTTAATTGGAAAGACTTGTTGCTAGGTAAGGAAGTAAATGAGATGTTTGCCAATGTCTGTGAAGTGTACGATGAAGGCACAAATTATATTCATACCAAAATAGATATAGAGCCAAAAAACAGGATTGATGCAACAGAAACTGAGAGGGCCATAGAGGAAATGACAAGAAAATGTGTACAATGTAGTAAGATGCTGAACCCTGAAACATACCACCACTACAAACAAGCAAGAAATAAATACACAACAGTGAGAGGTAGAAAGGAAATTTGAGAAAGTGGTAGCAGACAAATGTAAAACAGATCCAAGTCTTTTCTATATTTCATCAAAAGCAAATGCATGTAAAGGATTCTCCATTCTCATCTGGAGATTGAGTGTGGGGAACAGGATCACAGAGTGAAAAAAATGTGAACAGGTTCACACGTGTCCAAAGTTCTGTGCAAATTGTCCAATGTGTCCAAAGTTCTGTGCAAATTGTCCAATGTGTCCAAAGTTCTGTGCAAATTGTCCAATGTGTCCAAAGTTCTGTGCAAATTGTCCAATGTGTCCAAAGTTCTGTGCAAATTGTCCAATGTGTCCAAAGTTCTGTGCAAATTGTCCAATGTGTCCAAAGTTCTGTGCAAATTGTCCAATGTGTCCAAAGTTCTGTGCAAATTGTCCAATGTGTCCAAAGTTCTGTGCAAATTGTCCAATGTGTCCAAGTTCTGTGCAAATTGTCCAATGTGTCCAAGTTCTGTGCAAATTGTCCAATGTGTCCAAAGTTCTGTGCAAATTGTCCAATGTGTCCAAAGTTCTGTGCAAATTGTCCAATGTGTCCAAAGTTCTGTGCAAATTGTCCAATGTGTCCAAAGTTCTGTGCAAATTGTCCAATGTGTCCAAAGTTCTGTGCAAATTGTCCAATGTGTCCAAAGTTCTGTGCAAATTGTCCAATGTGTCCAAAGTTCTGTGCAAAATTGTCCAATGTGTCCAAAGTTCTGTGCAAATTGTCCAATGTGTCCAAAGTTCTGTGCAAATTGTCCATGTGTCCAAAGTTCTGTGCAAATCGTGGTTTTCAGATAACCAGACAATGCCAATTCCAGAGAACACCATGGAGTACATAGGTGTCTCTCGAAATGAAATGGAAAAATTACTTTATGAATTTTTTAAATGAAAAAAAAATGCCAAGAAGAAAAGTACAGTTCTTTAACTCCATTTGGACCAGATGGAGTTTCACCTTGGATGCTGAGGGATTGTACAACTGAGCATTCCACTTCAATCGATATTCCAAACAGCTTTGTTTACAGAAAACTTAGCAGTTTTATATGGAAAAAGGTAAACATAATTCCAATCTACAAAATGGAAGCAGAGAAGACTAAATTATAGACCCGTATCATTAACAAGCATTGCAGTCAAAACACTAGAAAAATAATTAAAACCAAATGGGTAGAACACCTGGAGAGTAAAGACATGACAGACAGACAACATGGTTTTCAAACAGGAAGATCCTGTGTAACAAATGTACTTAGTTTTTATGATAAGAGCCACAGAGATTCTAAAGGAAAGAAATGATTGGGTTGACCAAGTACCTGGACCTAAAGAAGGCTTTTGACAGAGTCCCAAGCACGAGGTTGTTTTGGAAATTGGAACATGCTGGAGGAGTGACAGGGAGACCGCTGGCATGGATAAAAAAATTTCTTAACTGGCAGAAAGATGCCAGTAATTAGAGGAAATGTATCCGACTGGAGGAGTGTTACTAGTAGAGTATCACAGGGTTCGGTTTTTGTGCCAGTATTGTTCATCGTCTACACAAGTGATCTACCAGAAGGAACACAGAATTATATGAACATGTTTGCTGATGATGCTAAGATACTGGGGAAGATGGGAAACCATGATTGATTGTCATGCCCATCAAATGAACCTAGATAAAGTAAGTGCTTGGAGCACCATGTGGCAAATGGAATTCAGTGAGAATAAATGCCATGTTATGGAATGTAGAATAGGAGAAAACAGACCACATAACCTGCAAATTATGTAGAAAGGACAAAGAAATTAAAGAAAGATCTAGGGATAGTTTTGGACAGTAGACTGTCACCAGAGGAACACAACGAACATTGTGTGAGGAGCATATGCATTCCTATGCAGGCTATGAGTCACAATAACGTGGCTAAAGTATGTTGACCAGACCACACACTAGAAGGTGAAGGGATGATGATGTTTTGGTCCGTCCTGGACCATTCTCAAGTCGATTAACTTGAGAATGATTGACAATCGACTTGAGAATGGTCCAGGACGGACCGTAACGTCGTCGTCCCTTCACCTAGTGTGGTCTGGTCAACATATGCATTCCTTTCCAACTTTAGAATTCCTTTTAATTACATGGATGGTGAAATACTAAAGAAACTGTTTGACTTTTGTGAGACCAAAATTGAAATATGCACCAGTTGTATGGTGCCCATATCTCAAGAAACACATCAATAAAATGGAAAAGGTGCAAAAGCATGCTATAAAATGGCTTCTGGAATTGAATAAAACTAGAGTTATAATGAGAGGCTAGAGGCATTAAATATGCCAAAACCAGAAGATAGAAGAAAAAGGTGGTATGATCACCACTTAACCACTTACAAAATAATAACAGGAATTGATCAAATTGACAGGAATTCCCGAAACTGGCAATCTCAAGAATATTAGGTCATAGATTCAAGCTATGGAAACAAGTGGCAAAAAAAAATATTAAGTATTTTGCAAACAGAGTGGTAGACGGTTGGAACAAGCCAAGTGAGAAAGTGATGGAGGCAAATAATGTCAGCAGTTTCAAAGCGTTATACGACAAAGAGTACTGGGAAGACAGGACACCACAAGAGTAGCTTTCATCTCGTAACTACACAGTAGTATGATACAATAATTTTAAATGGGAACCATCTTGATCACCTCACACCAAACAAACTCACTGGAAAATTACCTATGTTCGGACTGGTCTCCGGATATATCTGGCAGATGTGCAAAAGAATTTCCCAGACAGACAACAGCATCAAAGGTCTCGGCTCCCTCTATATCATCTGGCAGTGTTAGCCAGTTGGCTTCCTCAATCACTGAAATTATTATTAAAACTTTATTAATCACTTTATGAACAAATACACAAAAATTCTACAGTACATATGTATAAACATGTGTAAAGCTAGAATGGTTCAAGTTACATGCATTCAACAGTACAATACAGTAAACTGAAATGATACAACAAAAAATACACATACTTTTATTAATTGCAGCATAAGGCTTTATACAACTAGGTATAAGGTTCTGTCCGAGTGTTAGAATTTAATTAAACGAGTCGAAACACTCGTTTTTATTCAATCTGCTAGCCTTACAGTATTTGTTGGTGGGGGGACAGACTGCTGCTGTCTGTTAGTGGGGATACAGACTGCCACTGAATGGACAGAATTAGCCATGACCATCGGGGACTTCAAAGCTGGTTCAAGGCGTCTGTAGATGTTTAACAGACATGTGTACTAGAACTGCATATTGCTGCCTCTGAATAAAAAGCATTTCATCACTGAAAATGTTACCGTTTTTTAACCCTTGTTCTACAGCTTTATTTTTAACAAGACATCCCCTCGGTGTGTAGTGCATTAGGACTTCTGAATACAGCTCCAACTTATGTTAGTGTAAGAACCCTTTATTGTGAACTCTTCAACTCTGTTAAGTCAAAAGGTCACTCCCATTTTTCCTGATTTTATACAGCTGGATTTTGAACTACAGCAATGTTTTGCCATTTATGGCTTCAATAGGTCGGCAGTTATATGGGTTTATAATCCAGTGGGGTAAAAAAGCATTTTTTCTCTTTTATATTGTGACTTGTTAAGCTTAAGCCATTGCTCCTATGTGTGACATATGATCTTTAACATTCTCCAAAGCAGGAATGCCCTCCTAAGGATGAGGTCTCCATGCTTTGATTCAGTAGTCCAAATAGGGGTGCACCAGAGATTTGTACAGCTGAATAACTACCTTTTTTTTCTTGGTCAAAGGTTCATTTGACTATTCCTAGGGATTGGTTGTCTTTTGTGTGTTTGTGTGTTAAACATTCAATGATCAGTGGATTCTGACTCCAAGGTCCTTTTCTTCATCAATCTCCTGCGAGACAATGTTGTTGACTTGGTAGTTGTGACATGGGTTGTTATACCCCACGTGCAAGGTCTTACATTTTTCGATATTAAAAGCATTTGTTAGTCCTTCAACCATTTATGTAGTTCATGTAGATTTTGTAAGGCTTTGATGTCATTTTCAATTCCTACTTTACCATAGTTCTTAAGTGTCATCTGCAAATTTGATGTGGTTTGTAAAATTCTTATCTGTGTTTTTGAGATGACAAAATTGCTTGGCCCCAACAAGGAACCTTGTGGTACTCTACTCACCACATTTCACCAGTCAGATTTTTTACCATTTAAGACGACCCTTTGCTTTCTTTGTTTTAAACATTGTTTTATCCATTCTAATATACCATTTATTACATGTGCTTGTAATTTTCTTGGCAGTCTTTCAGTGTTGACTTGACAATAGTCTAATCTTTGCCTGTCAACGGTCTACAGTAAAGACCAGTCAGGATGGCATGCGAGAGGCTGCACTGGAGGGCTATATTGTGGTGGTGGGTGTTGTGACCATGTGGTGGTCAGGGTAGTGATAGTGACAGTGGGTTGTTTAATACATTGCTCCCTATGGTGTCGCGTCATGAGCTCCGAGGCCAAGTTGCACTAGGAAAGGCTAGAGGGGTTATGTATCTTTTAATATCAATTAGACTGTACAGTATATAAATCAGGACTGAGCAAGCTTATATAGTCTTAACTCTTATGTGATTTCTAAACTCGTCAAGTGCTGTATATCAAGACAGAAGGGCACACATTAACAATCAACAATGTGTATATCCAATAAACTACAGAGTGGCCAGGTCATAGCCAAGAAAAATATACCGAGTAGGACAAGGAGGCAGAAGCAGGTCCGTGTTGACTGAGAGACAAGGCTGCCAAGATGTGGTGGGGTCGGGCGAGGAGAGAAGACGGGTTCTTCCGATAAGATGCCCCATACTCGGTAAATTCACTGCCCAGATCAGCCCATATGATTCTGGCTGTTCAGCTAACGTAGGCAATTTTGAGGAAGTATCTAGGATTGGTTGACCATTTAGGCCAATAGGAAGCTCTGTTGTATCAGTCTAAACTAAAACACTGTGGTGATTGATTGGCTGCTCCCTGGCTCTCTGTCATGGCAATGGTGTGGGCATAAGTTGTGTCTGGCAGGTCATTACACACACTTCTGGGTTAAATTCAGCATTTTCCAGTGTCTTCCGAGTTGCAGTATGACCCATGGGGCCAATTTGAAAATATCTCTATTGTAGTGCAATGTAAACTTGCCTGCCAGATCCAAATCATGCCTTAGTGAGTAAGTGGTATAACTTAAAAATACTATTCAGTATACAATACAGTATCAAAAAACTAACATATTACAACACTACCTCTGAGTTTTTACTCACCCCAGTTGTCAAAAGCCGGTTCTTTGCGTCGCCTCCAGCGTGTTTTCAGGGCATATTTCAGCATTTTGTCAGAGAGATCAACACTTGTCACTTGGAACCCTTCCTCCAGTAGCATTATACTATCCACCCTAGCAAACAAAACCAATCATTAAAACCTTCAAAAATAAAGATGTACTGTATTGCTAAGTATCTACCTAATTAAATAGCTAAACATTTAATTACTTACAATAATTGTGATTACCCATTTGTAGCTACTGCACAAGAAGCAAGCTATGCTTGTGTCTATATTCAATATATTGACCAGACCACACACTAGAAGGTGAAGGGACGACGACGTTTTGGTCCGTCCTGGACCATTCTCAAGTCGATTGTGATAGTGAAATACTAAAGACAATCGACTTGAGAATGGTCCAGGACGGACCGAAATGTCGTCGTCCTTTCACCTTCTAGTGTGTGGTCTGGTCAACTTACTTTAGCCACGTTATTGTGACTCATCGCCTGCTAATTCAATACATTTTATCATATATGATTTTGAAACATGATGCTTTGTTTCTAGAGGCTTGCAGAGCTTTTGACAAAACTAAACATGCCATACTGTTTAGAGAACTGCTTAACAAAAAAGTGTGTCCTGTCACTGCTAGATACCTATACACTTTATTTGGTATGCAAATTAGCTGTGAATTGGAGTAATGCCCTCTTTAAAACATTCCTTACTAAAAAATGGTGTTAAACATGGTGCTGTATTTAGTTCTATTTACTATCTGTATCTATTGTTGAAAGAATTAAGAGCCAGTAAAGCCGGCTGTCACATAGGCAGTATTAAGGCCAATGTTTTAGGTCTACTTACACCGACCACAGATGCTATGGAAAACCGTGATAGAGATATGTGATATATATAATGCAGAATATAACTACAGGTATTTTAATCCTGCCAAATGTGCTGCAATTCCCTTTAACAGGATGTGTTTTGTAATGATCTCAAATTAAAATTACTAGGCAGAGATGTGCCTGCAAAGTATTCCGAGAGGCATCCGAGGCATATTATTTCTTCAAAGGCCCGCTTGTCAATTTTTCTGATGCTATTAGAGACCCAAAAGTTAACACAAATGTCATTAGGAGTGAATTTAGTCATTTTGATTCCTGGTCAAAATTATTTAACACCCATTGTCTAAACTTGTATGGATGTGAACTATCAGACCTTCAAAATACTGATCTTGGCAAGCTTAATTGTGAATGGAGGAAATGTTCAAGATGGATCTTGGGTGGCCTATGCTACACTTTCTAATTTCAGAATTTCTTTCAAATACATAGATAGTGAAATACTAAGAAATTGTTCACGACCTTTGTTAGACCAAAGTTGGAATATGCAGCAGTTGTATGGTGCCCATAGTTTAAGAAGCACATCAACAAAATTGAAAAGGTGCAAAGACATACAACTAAATGGCTCCCAGAACTGAAGGACAAGAGCTATGAGGAGAGGTTAGAGGCATTAAATATGCTAAAACTAGAAGATAGAAGAAAAAGAGGCAATATGATCACTACATACAAAATAATAACGGGAATCAATAAAATTGATAGGAAGAATTCCCGAGGCCTGGAACTTCAAGAACAAGGGGTCATAGATTTAAACTTAACAAAGCTGCCAAAGAAATAAGAAAATTTACTTTCGCAAACAGAGTGGTAGACAGTTGGAACAAGTTGACCGAGACTGTGGGAGGCCAAAACCATCAGTAGTTTAAAAAAGTTTTATATGTCAGTGCTGGCCGATGGAAACAGCCTGTAATTTCCATGAATCAAGGGACCAGGAGCTGGTAAAGCGAGCAAAACTACTGTATCTCCCACGCTGTTGTCAAAAGGACGAACCACGAAAGGGCAGGCACCAGCCACGAGAGGCACCATCCTTCCATAAGGTAAAAGAACACTGCCAATGAGTGGAAAAGCAGCTGCCCATAGGAAGCACAATGGCTTGAGTCTCTGGCACCCCAAAGGGCCTATCCCAACTGGGTAGCAGGCAAGTAGGCATAGTCCCAGCACTACCAGACTGCTGTCAAGAATTTCTCGGCCAAAAGCTGAGAAAGTGAATGGCAAGAAGTAGCTGCTGTCGAAAGAAACTGTACAACATTATCCTCAGGAAAGGGACAATTAAGGGGAGGCAGACAAAATGGGCTAAGGCCCATGCCGAATCTAAAGGCTTGGATTGGACAGCCTGCCGACACGTGAGGCAAACTGTGTAAAATGCTGCCACCACCTCCCAAAGGGTGGGTGCAAGCATCTTTGGGATAGCCACTGCAGTTGGCACTGCTGGCATCAAGGCCTCCACACCCAGAAACAAGCCAGGTGAATCCATGTCTTCACAGAGCTTATCAGCAAAAAGCTCCACAAGAGCCCCAAAAATGCAAAAATCATCAAATGCATATGCACCATGTGATCCTATGATAAGGGATGCAGATAGCACAGACAGCTAAATATGGAGCTGCCACTTACCTACATCCTTGGCGAGAGTATGAGCATATGAGCAGTCCATGAGTTGAGAAAAAGGAGGGGCACCCAAGAACACCAAAAACGTTCGACATCCGATGCCACTAGTGTACGAAAACAACAACCTCTGCGAAGCATCACCCTTCAAAGGAAACAGAGGGGGAAGAAAGGTGGTTGTCACAGCCAGCCAGGATGAGTCGGAAATCTTAACAGCCAAAATGGCAATGCCAAACTGAACTCAAAGATAGCAGGGTCCATCATAGAAGCAAGGCTCAAATTCCACAGGAAGTAATGCAAAAGATCTTCATGACGGACCGAAGGTAGGGGAAAATTCGGGAAGAGGAAACCCGTCAAGGCGAATCAACCGGATTGAATTTTACATTGAAACGGACCCTGGGAGAAGCTGCAGATATATCTAACTCATACCCATCAGGATGTTAAGAAATCTCCAGTCACAAAATACCAAGAGGAAGCAAAGGTCATCCAAGGGCTCAATTAAGCTTAATCACCCTTCCTCAGCCTCAGTTGCCTGAAGGCTCCAGGGCAGAGCCAAGGGTCTTCACCAAACACCTCAAGGTGGGGGGGGGGGGAGGTGTCCTCCATACTGGAGGACATGGAGAAAGCATGCAGCTGTGAAGAAAACTATAACCTTGGTGGGATTAGAGGGCTCAACTGCTTCCATGCTTGAGAAGGGACAACTCCTACAACTTGCCAAGCTAAACCTTGCCTCATCTTGGAAACCCCTGAAGATGTTTCGAGCCAGAATGGAAAGGAACAGAAGCAGGGCATACCACACCTTCTGGAGACAGAAGAGAAGGCAAGGCTGAACCCAAGGTGGAGATAACACCTTCAACTCCATGTTCCTAAACACTGTACAGGGCAATTTCATGGCATCCATCTGAGCAAAAAGCCACGAATGCTGAACACAAGCAAACCAAGTCCATAGGCAGCAGCTGCCCGATATGCTTTCATCTCTGAAGCAGGAGCAATGAGTATCAGAATCCGCGGGGAACAAACTCGACAGGATTCAGGGCTGTCCGAGTTGCTAACCCAACAGGCAGCATGGTGGAGGTAGAAAGAATGATCATGATGCAGCAAAGGCGATGAACACTACTCACTCGCAACTGGAGAGAGCAGACTCGACGGATCATCCTTCATAGATAATGGACCTAGTCAGAGACCCATGGAAGAATATTAGGACCTCATGGTAATATGCCAGACAGGTGCTCACAGACACTGGCGACATTCACCAACCTTGAAATACTTGAGGTAAGGCACTCTACCCTGGTAGCGTGGGCCTTGAATGGGCAAACTCCCAGAACACACCAGAGAAATTGCTTCATCAGTGCAGGGGCAGTGCTAACTGAACAACCAAGGAACCAATTGAAAGACACATGCAGTTCAAAGTCCAAAAAGCCAAGCCCAAACAACAACACCGGATAGAAAAAACTTAAGCCAATACTGTACAATATTTGAACAATACATGGGCAAATGGCCCCTCACAGGCCAAGTCCTATGATTGCCAGCACTCAGCATAGAAGCACTGAGACAACTCTAAAGATGGAGATAACGGAGACTATTGTGATGCACTAGACAACACATCGGCGACAGAACTGAATGGCAAATTGGTGGAGGACCAAGTTCTGGGCCATTCGAGTTAGTTTCAAGTGAATTCCGAAGTTTCAAGTTTCTGCCCGAAACGCTGCGCGTACTATTGGCTTTACAAGATTGTAATTACTATCCTATGTATCCTCACAATCCCAATGTACCTTCTTGTATATATATAAATAAATAAATAAATAATTATTTTGTTTTGACCGAATCATTTGGGGAGTTGTTTGGCTGTTGAGGCTTCGAGGCTTGTGAACCCAGCAGTTGTCTGTAAAGCTTCTACTTTCATTTGTGAAATCACGGAATATCATCTGTTTTCTGCACCTCTGCAAGGGTGGTCAGTTCTGGCTTTGATACCCTAGTAGGCCAAACAGAACAACAACTAATGTGACTTAGTTTGTTGCAATCTCGGTGAGAGGCTACTGTACAGGGAACCACCAAGGGGCTCTTACAGAAATGATCAACATAAGAAGGCAGAATATGATGACACCCAGTATGCAGCCAGAAACTGCTGAAACCAAGGCATATTGGTGACTATCAAACCTGCAATTGAGAAAAAGTTATGCCTTCTTTCCATTCAAACCTAGGTACAAGTGCCCTAAAAATTCCAGGTGCAATGATTGGAAGACATGGAAGGAATCCATCAGAGTCCAACTGCTAATTGTTTTGGGGCAAAAGGATCCAGGAACAGAACCGGATGAAGGCAACAAGAGGAGAGGGGCTAGGAACCAGAGCCGAACCTGAATTTACCCAAGGGCCACCATCTATCTAGTGGTCATAACAGGAAAAGGAAGCCAGCAGGTCGTCAAAGGTACCCAGTGCCGCTATGAAGCCAGAAAAAAGTTCCAGTCCACAAAACTACCTTTCCTAATCACACAATCACATTTCCCCATCTTGACCAGAGGGAAAAGATAGTCTCACTTGGTCCAGTTGCAATGTAGCACATTCAATGATAAAGGTTTTCCCACTGAAGAATAGAGTCGAACAAGAATTTTACAATTCCATGTAGGGGGGGGGGTGGATTTCCACTTAGGGGCTGGCTGCCTCTTATCAACAGGAGGCAACCGTGAGAAATAGACGAGATAGGACATTTACAAGAACAGTCAAGATGCCTGATGTGTGTACTAGCTGGAGGACTAACTGAAAAGAATGAAGGACGACGGGTCGAGTCCAACACTAAGTGGGAACGGAAGCGGATGCTATGGCAGGAGTGTCCCCCCCCCCCGAGGGTCGAGGTCAGATTGCAAATATTCAGTGAACAGTAATTGGGAAGCTAAATAATGAGCTGCGGCTTTGAGGTGGATATGAGCCTTAGGACCACAGCAGGTAAGGACAGGAGGGAAACTAAATATGGAGCTAGCAAAACCCAACATTATGGGGACAGGAATCAGCATGCAAAGCCATGTCAGAGCCCCCCCCCCAAAACAAAAAAAATGCCACTTCCTGCCCACCAGGACAAGGCAGGAACCTAATACTGCACCCTGGAAGAATTAGAGAACCCATACTAAAATGAACAGGTTTCAGTTCCTAAGTGTGGTCATCACCCCCACAATAGGTATACAATAAGCCCACTAAGCCTGCAAAGGAGGCAAGTGGAAAGTCGAGTACTGTTCCTGCATAAAACAGGCTTGTCAGAATTCTTACATATGACCAAGAGCATCCAAAAAGTATTTAAAACCAACAGGGGAGGCTAAACCACCTTCCCAATGTATAAACTGGTCACAACTGACAAAAAGACAACAAGGGTCATACATAAAATAAACCACCTCTGAAGCCTCCTCTGCCAATTGTTTCAGACTGGGCACTGGGCCATACCTAGCAGAAAGCAGTCCATTAAATATCAGCATCCAGGGCCTACATCAGATGGTAACTGCCACTGAAAGCCAAGGGCCTTTCAGAAGCTGCAACTTGAGTAAGAGGCTGAGAAGTTGGACACAGGGAGGGGCACACAAAGTGAATGACTATGTTCGCTTCAAAATAGGTATGGCAGTGCAAACTCCATGTCACCTAACACGAGACCATAAGTACTGCTACTGAAATGCACAAGCCCTCAATCTCGGTACCACATTATAAGCAATAAACAAGTCAGCAACTCTAGCAAGACTCCAGTTCACCAGAAAGTTGCACACACACTGGGAGGGAAATCAAATCAATCTTTCCCTCACTGAGGCATTCCAAAGTATTGGCCATTAGATTCATACAACCATGCCTTTCATATAAGAAAACTTCAAAAAGCAGATTCAGAGTCAACAACAGCAGAGGAAGGCACGATGTTGCAACCAGTGGAAAAGTGATGCAGCATAACCCCCACGCCCTTTATTGACTTCTGGCTGCCATTTTCAGTTACATTCCCAACTATACAGATATATAAAAACCCACATTCTTATATCTTGGTGCATATTTAAAGTGTGCCTTTTAACATCTAAGCAATCTGGATGCAGATTAAGTTAATTAAAAAATTCATAAGCCAACAACCTTGTGGAAATATCTCTGCAGTTATGCAATGTTTGGCAAAGATACAATTACAAATTAACATGCATTTTCTAGTGTTAAATATTTAAATTCATGCTTATCAAGAACAAAATCTTCATATAAACACACATCTTACCCAGTGCCACAGGCAACATCCAGGATATTATGAGATTTCTTTTCTTCAGAAGATTAATGATGAAATTACGGTAAACGTCCGTTCTCTTGTTCTTGTCGCCAATATATAGCTCCCAAAGTTTAGCAGCAATGCCATCTGCATACTGGTCCTTCAAACCCTCAGCTGGGATACCGAGGGTTCGAGTTCGGTAAACACGATTATCCGTCATTGAGCTTCAGTACTGTACTTATTACCCACTTTTGAATATTCTGTAGGAAAATAATTATATTACATGGTTGACATATGCATTTAACTATATACTGTACAAGAAAGTATTTTTCAATTTAAAATATCTCATTTCAGTACAGCACAAAAATGGAATACAGTACATAATTCAAATTTCTGAATGAACTTTGTGTTGCTCAATTGAAAAATCTACTTAACATATTTCAGCTCATTTTCTGGCAAAAGAAGTTCTGAAATTGTCCTAATACTGAAAAATTATTTATTGACATAAATCATTAATCATCCATTACTAATTATTACTATTTATTAAATAATCCAACTCCTAAAACGAAAGCTATTGTGACAGTTATGATAATTACTGTACCATTATTATCCAAGTTTTCAACTTAAATTATTTTTTGCTGAAAATCAAGAATTGTCAATTAATTCGGTTGTATTCATGTAAATACTGTACAGTATTGGAAGCAAATCGAGTTAATCACACATGCATGTACTTCTTACCGGGATGAAGAGCTCCTAGTACCCCAACATTACTAGTATATATGCCTGCTGTATTTCCTGCTAACGTAGGATGCCTATACAGTATTCTCCACATGTTACTTAATCTCCGTGGTGTAATGGCAAGGCACTCGCCTGGCATTCCACGAGCGCTTTGTCATGGGTTCATATCCTGGCCGGGGAGGATTTACTGGGGCGCAAATCCTTAACTGTAGCCTCTGTTTAACGCAACAGTAAAATGTGTATTTGGTTGCAACAACAATTCTTCGCGGCGGGGATCGTATTCCAGAGACCTGCCCGAAACGCTATGCGTACTAGTGGCTGTACAAGAATGTAACAACTCTTGTATATATCTCAAAAAAAGAAAAAAAACTGTTAATGATTACAGGGAAGCGAGGTTTATCTGCGTCACCTACCAGCTTTGTTGTAACCATTGCATTTTAATTTAACTAATCTTGCATTCATATTATTGCTAAATCCAGCCTTAAAGTTGGAATTATTAGGTTTCCATTGGCAATAACTTACATTACTCCCCACTGTTTTAATCTAGTAGATAGGGGCAAACAAACAATGTTTACTGCTACCACTAGGCTATTTAGCTCTTCTTTACAATGCTTTATGACCTTGTGATGTGGATTCATAACTAGACACTTAAAACTTTATGCCAAATCCACTGGAATTCCTCCATTGGGCGGATTCTGAAAGAAGCACCTAGCACCAGCCGAACAGTACAATATTGCTAATTGTATCTAGTGCATAAACCCTTTGGGTTTATTCAGACCACTTCTTTAAAAGGTCAAATGTAATACCAAGAAAGAGCAATACTTTCAAGCTCAACAAGCCATAATGTAGGACAAGACACGAGATGCCTTTTCACCTATAGGGTTATAAACCCATGAAATTGTACCTGCCAAAGCCATAAATGCCAAACACTGCTGAAATTAAAAATCCAACTTGATATCATCAGGATAAAAGACAGTAGACAATAACACAGTGGATATCGGCAGTAATTTAATGTCAATATCTCCACTGTCATTCTACAAGGGGGCAGGTTTCAAAGTCAGTTCAGCCCAAACAAAACATATGCAATATTAATAGTTTATTAATAAAACATGTTCTTAATACTGACATACAGAACACTAGTGTAAAGTAGCTCCATATATATAAGATAGTCTCGGCCCAAATAACACAGGCGGGCGGACCTACCCCGAAAGGAAACTATTCCTTCTCACAGTTAAATAAATATATAAATATGTTTATTCAGGTAAGGTACATACATACAAGTGATTTTATATAAATTGATCGATTTATAGATAGAGCTAGTACATACAATGCCTAAAGCCACTATTACGCTAACACAAGTTAACACAGTTGGTAACACAAGTCAACAATAATTATCAATACCCTTAAAACAGCCTTACAGGTGTGTAACCAGCAGCAAGCCGAGAGCCGTGTAGAGAACACAGGAGTTAGTCAAGCCACACCTGAACACTGCAGCTATGGGCCCCACACACACAAGTGCTGGCTGGTGCAGGTATGTGACCTCTCTCTCTCTCGCGCCGGCCTGGCTTATTAACTCTTAATGACTATGGATACTTGGACCAGGCCTTGACCTTATACCGGATATATCAGGTGCACAGCAGCTGTGGGGGAGTTATCAGCGGCTCGTGAATACCAGAGTGACCCGCGGCCGGCCTCGGCCGCCATCACACCTCACGTTTGTTTAGATTCCATTTTGGTGTATACCAATTTTAACGATCGTATTAACTTGCTAAGTCTAATACTTTAAAATAAAATACTATATATATTCAAATGTAATAATTGACAGGTATGAGATGATGAGATGATATAGTTGGGGGGTGTAGGAGGAGATAAGGAAGAGTCGCGAAAGTTATAATCTGTGAAGGGTGTGGGCTTGACACACGTGTCAGATGCCCCGAGCCGCCATTGGTCCCCCGCGGGGGCTGGGCACTCTCCTCCACGCCCATTGGCTCAGCCTATCTTCTTATCTTACTACGATAACATTTCAATCATTAAGGGCTTCTCCTTGATGAGACAACTGCTATTGAAAATTATTCAGACATTTCAAAGCGCACGCGTGGAAATATGTGACTCGTGACATTTGGTTTATCAATATTGCTGAGCTGTGATTTTATGTGTGTATATATATTATTTTGTCTAGTTATGTTACAATATATCTTTTCTAGTACGATATAAAATTGAATTTCAGTTAACGAAAAGTTTAGAAACTGCAGTACGTTAACTGAAACAGTTAAGTGGAGCGCAATCATTTCTTGCATATCATGTACAGGTTATCTCGAAGGAAGTCGACACGCTGTGCGACTTTCTTGCATTACTTATAGCATATATAATAAACCTGAAATTGAATAGACCAGTATAGGTATTTCAGATACGTATATTTCTGGAAACGATTGATATGACTTAGCAAACACTGACACGAAGGCAAAAAAGCACCATAGTATGAAGAACTATGGTATGTACCAACATTTTAGCCCGAGGGCCACTGCCTTTCTATTCGCCTCGACGAAGATAGGAAGCCGCCGGCTTGTCAAAGGTCCTCCTCCTGCCCCATTGTTCCTAAGGTCCTCCTCCTGTTCCCATTTTTCCCAACTGGATTCCAAGTGGTTGGGCACCATTCTTCCCCCCGTCCCATCCCCAATCCTTATCCTGACCCCTTCCAAGTGCTATATAGTCGTAATGACTTGGTGCTTCCCCCTGATGATTCCATTCCATTCCCAACTGGATTTTGAACTGCGGTAATGTCTTGGCATTTACCCGATTTATATCTATATGAGAGAATGTATGTTTTTCGAGGTGGGGTCCCAGAACTATAGCCTCATCAAACTTTGCAGGGTGATTTGTGATTGACTGTAATCCCAGCAACTACAATGACGTATGAAAATGTGGGTTGATTATCCAAAGAGTGTTAAACCCAATTTTTATGATTGT
>WNGS01167104.1:2930891-2984876 GCA_020271785.1 Procambarus virginalis | reverse complement strand
CGGTTCTCTGAAGAAACACATTGAATTCATTGATTGAAAGACTTTAATAGATATACAGCAGAAGCTTTCCCTGAATGTTGAATGGGCATCAAAGAATGTTGTACGACATTCCTGGCAGGACTGCCAGACCCTGCTCTACCTTCCTGCCCTCCCTCATACTCGGGACCTGCTTCGCAGCGTTCTTTCTCCTCTTATTTTACAAGAAAAGCACAAATTGCCATTGAAGATCATACTTATACACATACTTAAGAAGGGCTTTATTTACTACCAACCAAGATCATTCTGAGAGTGAAGCGTGTCAAAATCCTGATTGTGTACGCTGTCACAAGTATGCAGAACTCAAAGTACAGATTGTTAATAAATGGAAGAATATCAGAGCAAGTAAATCTAAATTTGTGTCAAGTCAGCTTGAAGAAGCCGTCAACAAAATTGTATGTGAAATTAACCCGCACAGAAGTTAGATGTGAATGAAGAACCCACCAAGAGAAAAATCAAACCACCCAATACTGGGCTTCAAGACCCAACCATCTTCAAAATGGACCTTACTGCAAACCCATACTGGAATGATTTTATGGTTTACCAGAAGGACCTAAGATTTTTAAAGCTGAATTTCTCAATAATTTTAAAGGAGTTTATATCTGTCTTTGAGGCTCTGCAAAAAGGTGATAATTGGAGCTGGAAACTAAACGATATTGCCGAGGGACATTGGTGCATTTTTTCCATTTATTGATCAGGGACTTGTGAATGAATCGAACTGTAAAAGATGTCCAAATGTTGCAGCGATACTGGACACGCTGCCTTCTCTCATGAAGACTGCGTGTTTGGAAATGCCTGCTTTCCTCTCTATCCAGACTCCAATATTAAGGCACACCATGGTCCTAGCAATATACGACTGAGGTGTCATTTGGGTAAATAAAAACTAGTTTTGTGTTATACATATATAATTATTCATGTACCATATATATTTGTTATATAGGGAACCATTGTATTCAATGAACCTTGATTCGGTGAGTCTCTGGTTGGAACACATACTTTCCATGCAAAATTTACTTGCATGGAAAGTAAATTTAATGAACAAGAGTTCACTGAAGCAGGGGATATGTGGATTTGCTTAGGATGTTGGGATTGAGTTCACAAATGGAGGCAACATTACAAAAATAGTTGGGGCCTTAGGAGAGCAACTGAGTATATAAACAGCAAAATTCTATAGGGTTTTGTTTTTTCCCGTTTCAAAGGTTTTGTTCAGTAAAATATGGACCCCTTTTTCCTTTGAAAATGAGATTCCGAGGCTTGGGCATGGGAAATAATGCGGTTAAATCTCTTTACAGACAAGGTCTCTTGATCATATAAGAAGTTGAAATTTTAATTTTGCTCAGTGAAATTGGCCTATATAGCATTGGAATTATTAAGTATGAATGGTAACACTCTTAATAAGGCTCTAATCATGTTTTTAATAACTTTCAGTTTGCATTTTTTGTTGGGCATTTTGGATTTGATGGGGGGGAGGGATTTTGGATTTTTTTTCATTATTTTAGAAATGTCTAAAACTCAAATGTGAGTTCATTCAGATACTTAGAGATTCAAATTACTGTAGTAGAATCCGAATTACCAATACTTTCAATTACAGTACTTTCCCTGCCCCTTGGGAGGAAATTAGATAATATAATTTTGTAAG
The DNA here is from genome assembly GCA_020271785.1 of Procambarus virginalis. Lineage (NCBI taxonomy): Eukaryota > Metazoa > Arthropoda > Malacostraca > Decapoda > Cambaridae > Procambarus > Procambarus virginalis. The sequence goes on along the minus strand of WNGS01167104.1, from coordinate 2,983,201 downwards.
ATCCTTGTCCTGGTGGGCACTGAATAGTTACTGGTTGATACCTGGTTACCTGGTTGATGGGGTTCTGGGAGTTGTTCTACTCCCCAAGCCCGGCCCGAGGCCTAGGCTTGACTTGTGAGAGTTTGGTCCACCAGGCTGTTGATTGGAGCAGCCCGCAGGCCCACATACCCACCACAGCCCGGTTGGTCCAGCACTCCTTGAAGGAACAATCTAGTTTCCTCTTGATGTCCACGGTTGTTCCTGTAATATTTCTGATGCTCGCTGCTAGGACGTTGAACAACCGTTCTTATAAGGATCCAATAGTATTGGATCCTGGTATACCCAGAATCTCTCTTAGCACGCCAATGTAATCCAATGCTAAAACTACACTCTTTTTGCCAGGTTGTATGTTGTCTACCCCTGGTCTAAAGAATTATGGTCTCCAATTGTTGGTGATAGGAAATTTGTTAGGTTTATTAGTATCCCCCTTGGCCAAAGGCTGACTTTCCCCAATATGTAACCCACAAGTTTCTTAATTCCCGTGAACCTGTTTACTGCTAAGTGAACAGAGTCGTCAGGCATACGAAAATGTGCCAAAATGTCTCATCCTGTATGTGAATCAAACCAAACGACCATTCAGTTCCAAGCTGAGTACACTGATTACTGTGCTGTAGGGGTGTATGTATGTATAGAAAACTACTGTGTATCGTTATGCCTCTCCCAATTTGTTTATAGCTTACAAAATTTCAGGACTGCGCATTCCAGATGGCTGTTGGTTAGAAGTTGCTGGAACTCAGTACAAGTGGAAAGTGGAAGAGACAGTGGTCTTTGATGATTCTTTTGAACATTCTGCTACATTTGTAAACCAATCAAGCTCCTCACAAGCCTATCCCAGGGCAGTACTCATGGTTGACTTTTGGCACCCTGATCTTACGTCAGAAGACAAAGAAGTATTATCGGAGTTATTAGCTCCATGAAACTGTATCTGATGTAATCTCCATGTCTAGTCTGAATCAGCATGTAAAAGTAGCTGAAAATGCAATTAAATAATCTTGATAGCATAGCCTACTTCTTCTTTTTTTAATACTTTTCACATAACACCATTCCAAATTTGTTAGTTAAAATATATTTAAAATACTGGCAGTAGAATATATTTATATATTTAGTAGAATTCAATTGTGTGGGTGTTTTATTTTTGAGTGGAGAACTGTACTGTACATTGCATTATGACTTATTTAACAGTACTAATTCTGTCTCTCAGTGTTGGCTGTTCATAAGGAGCTACACAATTTTACAGCATTGCTGAAAGACGAAGAAGTGAAGATAGTTTTGGAATTGATTTTGTAAGCAAAATGAATGGCATTTTAATTTCAGGCTTTTCAGTGGATGATATTGGCCACATGCAGCTAACTCGAGGACACTTAAATGAGCAAAGACCACCTTACTGTCAGAGCTATGTTGTCCTGGTAACAGTCACTCAACACCAAGAATGTCCTGATTTTCTTGTTAATTAAAATCATTTATTCCTCACTAATATCCTTGATGAATCATCTTTGACACTAAACATGTGATGTCTTTTTGCTCTCATACTGCCATCCCGAGTGATTGCTAGGAATTATTTAATATTCTCCAACGTAGACGGTGCTAAATGGTCTTCCAGGCTTGACACACCTTCTTTGGACACTTACTTTTCATTGGATGTAATGAACAATTATAATTTTTCATTAATTATAATGTTAATTAATTATAATTGAATAATTATAATTGTTCATGCATGTCATTATACACAGTATTAGGCTAATACTATAATGCACAGAAATACTTTATATCCAGTTTACAGTGGCACCTTGTTCGAATGGACTAAATGGAACTGGACCTATTTTACCAAGGATTCCCTGTCCAAGCATTCTGCCAATTTTCCGTCATTTACTGCAAAATGTTTTATTTCTGACCCCATTGATAGAATACATCCCTGAATATTTTTAGACAACAAAGTTACATATAAATTCTTTAATTCATTTTAAATATACTGTGCTGGGTAGTCAAATTGAGTCAGAAAAGATAATAATTTCAGAAAAAAAAGGTCTGTTACCTTGGAGAAGTGTAGATTAATTCTTCTACTCAATTTTGCTAAATGAAACCTTATATTCAACTTATTATATAGTTACACACCGGCTAAAAATTTCACCATTGCCATATTTCCCATACTCAGCCCTTAAACCTTGTTTTACAAAGCTCTTGATCCTCCAACAGTGTACTGTACAGTACAGTATTACTAAAGCAGAACTTAATGAATAATCCTCGCTTGATTTTTTTTTTTGATCTTACAAGTATTGATGTTAATTTACACTTCAATGAGCTTGTGATCTGAATATGTCGTATCTGAGATTGTAATGTCCCTGATTATTTCTTCATTGTTTGTAAAGATCAGATCCATAATATTTTTGGTTCTAGTTGGCTCTTGTTACCAGTGGCTGAGCAAAAATTTGTCACAGACTTTTAAGTAGTTCTCCGACCTGTAGTTGGTTATTTAAAAATATATTTCCTGGTATATTATTGGTATTGGGTTTGTCAGATTATCAAGGCTATTCTGTACTCACCTAGTTGTGCTTGTAGGGGTTAAGTAAGTAATTATCAATAGAAGGCACCAATTGTGGGTGAGCTTCGGCTCTTTGGTCCCACTCTGACTGTCAATGAACTGGTGTACAGATTCCTGATCTGTATTCATTATGTTCTGTGAATTCCTCAACTGCTGCATATGGCAGTTTATATATCAGAATAATAACTTAAGTCATTTCTTTGTCTTACTCAAAGTACCTCTGCCACCTGATCTGTAGAACTAAGGGCTTTGAACATACAAGGTTCTCTCCAATAACAAACCTACTCCTCCATTGACTTATTTATCCTGTCATCTATTAGATCATATTCTGGATCGAGCTGTCACTGTCCCCTGCATGAGAGTACATGGAGCANGTTGTGGGTCGACACCCTCTCAGCAGCTAATACAATTAACCACTTCACTCTGACTTTAATACAGTATCCTAATAAAATATTACCATGCCTCTTAACTTAAACTAGGTCATAAGTAAATACTTGCCTTAAACTCATAGCTCCATCATATCTGCTAACTCTAGTAGCACATCTAGCTCAACCAGGACATCTGTCACCAGCTTCTGCTTGGCAGAGTCTCACTTGAATCATCGCGCCACCACTGGTCCCATGACAACGTTAGTCCTCCTGCACATTCCTACATCACCAGTCGGCTCATGTCACGCGATGCCTCATCTTCCCAACATTACCTCATTGACTAACAATACCTCTGAAAAACAAAAATACATTACAATTCACTACATATTTATGAAATATATTTAGTACTGATTATGGGTCAGGACTAAAATATCTGCGTATATATATATCCTCCCCCAAGAGGGTATATACGGAAACTGTAAAATATTTATTTTTGACCCTATATATTGGCGTTTTGAAGGTGTACAAAAAGAGTGTAAGCTAGGGGGTGTGTCAGCCCTAGCGACCCCAAAGGGTAACGGGGTACCAGCTCAGAGTAACAACACGCCCTAACACTAACTTGTACACCACAACTATGCCAATACTAGGGTCAAAATAACGTTCCGTTCATCCTCACCCACCAAGTGGACTCAACAGCCAATCACGTTTCGAGTTTTCATTTGACGTCACATTCTCGCAAGCTCTAATCTCATTGGTCGGCTCGACCTAATTGGATACTCTAGTAATTCATGACAATTATTTATTGAAAATGAAATATATACACCCAAATGTATACCCAATGTATCTGAAACATACATATACCAAATGTATGAAAAACAATGTTTGACTTTACACTCACAAACGATGACTTTGGATTACTTATTATTAAATAACTATTATTATAATGATTAAATAATATGAATACTTATTCAAGCTGTAAGTACAGTACAACACAGTACAGTATAGTATAGTACAGTACCGTACAGTACACTTCCGTACGCTACAGTACAGTACAATACTATAAATTACAATACATTACAGTACCGTACCATACAGAACAGCCAAGGGCACAGTACTCTGCAGTACAATACAGAACAGTACAGTACCGTATAATACAGTACACTACAGTCAAGTGGCGTACAGTACAGTACACTACAAGGTACAGTACCGTACAATACTCTACAGTACAGTATTGTACAGTACCGTACACAACAAAACCGTACACTACAGTCAAGGGTACAGTACAGTACAATACACTACAGTACATTAATGTACGGTACAGGCTACACTATTGTAAAATATAATACACTACAGTCAAGTACTGTACACTATAATATACAAGAGTATACTACGCTATAGTATTGTACAGGATACATTTCACTACAGTCCAGTACAATACAGTTCAATACAAAAGAGTACAGTACAATACACTACAGTACCCTACAGTCTAATATTGTACAGTATACTTAAGTACAGGGTACAGTACACTACAATACCGTACAGTACAGTGATATACAGTACAGTCATATACAATACAGTATTTTACAGTACAGGATACAGTTCAGTACAGTACAATGCACTACAATAAAATATAGTCCAGTAACGTAAAGTACAGTAGATTACACTACAATACAATTACGTACAGTACACTACACGGTGCAGTACAGTATAATAGATGCTACAGTACAGTATACTACAGTACTGTACTCTACTGAACACTGCCGCACAGTATTGTATAGTGCAGTACAGTATACTACATTATTGCATAGTACAGTACCGTACAGTGAACTACAGAACCGTACAGGACACTCCAGTACAGTACTGTATACTACACAAAAGTACAGTACAGTACAGTATGGTACATTACAATATGGTACAGATTCAAGCAGTATAATGCAGTGCAGTACAGTACAGTATAATACAGTACGGTACAGTGCAGTACAAAACAGTACAGTACAATGCACTACACAGCAGTACAGTACACTAGTACACTACAGGACACAACAGTACAGTACCGTACACTCACAGTTCGATACTTGCCTTTCAAATATACCAACGCCATCACCATTATAATTGTTTCTACTTAAATAACTGTTTCTTGAATATAACAAGGCGTAATAAGCACAAATTTCACGTGAGATGGGAAGGGAGGAGATTGCTGCCAATGGCAATGTATGCCAACTGACGCTAGTATCACTAATGACCATTGTTATTGGATTATTACCTTTCCAACCGGTCATTTTCCTCTCTAAACAACACCAATGTATATTTATATACGTGACTTAACTCAAGCAACCTAGAGCGAGAGACCTGGGGCCAGATTCACGAAAGCACTTACGAACCTGTACATCTTTTCTCAATCTTTGGCGGCTTTGTTTACAATTATTAAACAGTTAATGAGCTCCGAAGCACCAGGAGGCTGTTTATAACAATTACAACAGTTGAATGGGAAGTTTTCATGCTTGTAAACTGTTTAATAAATGTAACCAAAGCCGTCAAAGATTGAGGAAAAATGTATACGTTCGTAAGTACTTGCGTAAGTGCTTTCATGAATCTGGCCCCAGGTTCTCGAGTTGGCCTCTCTGTAAAACCTGTTTCCTCTTCTCGACGGAGGAAGCCCTCTGACTTGGCCCAAATATTTCGTTCTTAATTTTACTGAGGAACATACAGTTGTTTATCTCCTACTTGTACAACTAGTTCAGTCCACTGCATCTAATTTTTACCTTTTATTCATCACAGTCTGTCTCCGGAACTTGTTATGGAGGCTTATCTCGGAGGACCTTGTAATAGATTCTTATCTCAGGGGAGAACTTGTAATGGAAGCTCTTTGCTCCACGTTGAAGTGCCTGATACGGTCACTTCAAATTTTCGTCTGAATGTGAAGTAGGAACCATTGGTTTTCCACCTTATCTTTCCATTAGCGGCAGGGATCTTGTCTGCCATGCCAATATTAAAGTAATAAATACCAGGGACACACTTTCCCGCCTCCATCATGGTAAATGTATGGGACGCCGCCTTCCCCTCCATATCTCAAAAATTACATTTGATATTGAAACACTTCTGGCGCGGCTATTCTCAAAGTGGATATGGGTGTCAAATATTATGTACAGAAATATCTTCTCCTCATGCTAATGCAATGCTTGTTGGAAGTTTGGCCATGTTTCCTCGGGTTTCAGAAGCTAATTGTGTTATTGCCTGCTGTGTGACGAGTCCGGACATGTACTCACCTAGTTGTGGTTGCGGGGGTTGAGCTCTGGCTCTTTGGTCCTGCCTCTCAATTGTCAATCAACTGGTGTACAGATTCCTGAGCCTATTGGGCTCTATCATATCTACACTTGAAACTGTGTATGCAGTCAGCCTCCACCACATCACTGCCTAATGCATTCCACCTGTTGTACAACTAGTTAACTGCATCTAATTTTTACCTTTTATTAAACACAGTCTGTCCCCGGCAGGCCGCTTGTACAACCCTTACGGTTCACGTCTGCATTGTACTGATGGCTATCCTGAATGTACACGTTCCTGTGCTCACTATAAAAAGGAGCAGGTCATCCCTGAGCTCCTTACGGGCTATTCATGCCCGTGGCACCTTTTGGGTGGCTTAATCTTCATCAATCCCTCAGCTCAAACACAAGGACAGTATCCCCTTTACTGACGATGTATCGTGTCATGTCACGGCATGGGTGTCGAAAGTCTTCCAGCGGGTTCCCAGTGTGGGGTGAGGTCCGACACTTGTTCCCATAAGGGGACCTCAGTATAGTCGCCATGCATCTACTTCACAGCTTGTTTATCTACCGTTAGAATCAATAGTCATTTAAAATGTAAGTCACGTGGGGGTGAAAATTAGACGCACAACCCACATATCAGAAATGACGACGTTTCGGTTCGTCCTGGACAAGTCATCAAGTCATCCGTTGGCAAGTGATGATTAACCGCAAGGCTTTGGCGTTTTTCCCCATCAAGGGACTGTATTTACTGCTGTACTTACTATATTAACCTGCAATGTTAAATGGGATTCTTGTAATGTTATTTGTGTATTTGTACTCACTGAATTTGTGCGCCCCTTGAGGGACTTGAAGTAGAGGGGGGTAGAAATAGCCTTTTTTTTTTACCCCCTTTTTGACTTTTTCAAGACGTGGTCTGGATCAATGTCTTCCAAATTGTTCAGTATTTTAAGTTTCGGTGAGATCAGCCCTATCATGTCTGGTTTGTTGTGTTGTTAGTCCTGTGGCCCTCAACCGTTCAACGCCCTTGTCACTAACCGACACAGTCTACAACCCCGTCTCTGACAGGGGGTGTAGACACTGTTGACCGATTTCCTTTGTTGCATCGTGTTAATCAGACCTCAACCACCCTACCAAAACTGCATTTGAACTCGAGCATGGGCGCTGTCATCCTCCCTGCCCATGCTTCCACGAAGGCAGAAATCTCTGGTACTGTGACAACAATGTTAAAACCATTTTAGAATGCTAGGGGCACTCCATCGTCCAGTTTGACAACAACCAGCCCCGTCATGGAAGATATGTTCTTCCCCTCTCTGTGACCATCAGTCTATATATTTATGAATACGATGTCTCTTCAAAGTTGGAGGCTAGATGCTTAGGGCTAGCCTTACTCAATTTTGTAAGGGAAATGGTCTAGGGTACAGTACGGACATAGGCTGGTCGTGGGTAGGCCTAGTTTAGGTAGGCAAATGCCCTTTCTGTTGGGAGTTTGCCCCCTTTCTGTTGGGAGTTTGCCCACCTTTCTGTTGGGCATTTGCCCACCTTTCTGTTGGTGTTTGCTCCTTTCTGTTAGTCGATTTAGATTTTTTTGAGCATTTTGGGAGCGCAAAAAAAAAACCAAATGCCAACAAAAAAGTGCCAAACATCCAACAACAAATTTCCAAAGGTCCAACCAAAAAACTCCCACATGTCTAACCAGAAACTACCAAACGTCTGAAAAAAAAACTCCCAAATGCCCAACAAAATACTCCCAAATGCCCAAGAAAAAAGTGTGAAACGCCCAACAAAAAAGTCCAAAATGCCCAACAACATATCGAAAATACCCCCCCCCCTGCCCAAAAAAAATCCAAAATGCCAAAGGAAAAAAATAACAAAATGTGCCCCAAAAAAGCAGCTAACGCCCATCAAAAAAGTGGCAAACGTCCAACAAAAAAGTGGCAAACGTCCAACAAAAAAGTGGCAAACGCCCAACAAAAAAGCGGCAAACGTCCAACAAAAAGTGGCAAACGTCCAACAAAAAAGCGGCAAACGTCCAACAAAAAAGTGGCAAACGTCCAACAAAAAAGTGGCAAACGCCCAACAAAAAAGCGGCAAACGTCCAACAAAAAAGTGGCAAACGTCCAACAAAAAAGCGGCAAACGTCCAACAAAAAAGTGGCAAACGTCCAACAAAAAAGCGGCAAACGTCCAACAAAAAAGTGGCAAACGTCCACCAAAAAAGTGGCAAACGTCCAACAAAAAAGTGGCAAACGTCCAACAAAAAAGTCTCTAATGCTCCCCCAAAAAATCCAAAATGCTCAACAACAACAAAAAATCCAAAATGCTCAACAAAAAAATTCTGAAACACCCAACAAATAAATTTCAAAATGACCAACAAACAAATTTCAAAACAGCTAACAAAAAAATTCAAAATGCACAAGAAAAAAATCCAAAATGCCCAACAAAAAAGTGCAAAATGCCCATCATAACTGGTTGAACTGGATAGTTGATGATCTTGTATGTCTACTGTCAAATTAGTATCCCTCCTCTTCATATCTGGGAAAAAAGGTTCTTCCTGATGTACACCTCTTGTTCATCTTCATGGCTCCGTTGTTTCCAAGCTGGTGCTAGTTACACATGAACTGTGATCACACTTTTCTGCCATTAGCACCAATAAGCCTTCCTCTTGTACCTTTAATTTTGGATTTTAACATGCAATACAGTACAGTATTAGTAATACTAAAGTAATCCTTTGCACTTTCTGAACTTTAATCTGCTTTGTTCCTTTGGCACTCAGTGAGAGTGGGTTCAGATGGTATTCACAACGAGGTGCTTCTGTTTCCTTCCATGTTCCTTACAGTATTAAATAGTTAAAACAAATCCGAGTCACTGGGTCATCAGTGACAACAGTAATGTCATCAGAATAGTACTGGAGAGCAAGCAGAGAACACGACTCCCAAGATTTCGGGATCAAAGGTGTTGTTGTCCCAACAGGCAGTATGACGGAGGCAACAGAGATGACTGTCACCCTGAGACAAGGGCACACAGCAACCTTCGAATCCACACAAGGCAGGCTGGAACTTGGAAGATGCACCCATTGGTCCACCGAGCCCCAACAGGGTTTTCCAGGGCCCGTAGGCTTACTGCTATGGGAAGCCCAAGGCAAGGTGTTGCTAACCAGTTAAGACCCAGCTAACAAGGGGGGAGATCAAAACATTGAAACCCCTGCGACATGTACAATCATGGGGGCATAGAAGAGAGCTACCAAAATATTATAAGTGGAACGATAGTCACACCAGGCAAGAAAAACAAAAATAAAAGAAAAACCCAGCAAAAGTACATCACCAGAGGAAACAGGAACCAGCCAACACATAGGTAGGCAGGCAGCACAACACCTTGATGCCCCAACTAGTATGATACCACTCCCTACCCAAGGTCAAACAAGGGCCACGAAACCCCAGCTGGCCCCAAGGGCAGGGTAAATGCCTAGCAGCAAAAACCCTACGGAAATGGTTATCCTGAAACCACCAGGGAAGGGAACCCTAACATGCAAGGGCAGTGCTCACAGGACGCCAAGGAAAGGAAGCCCCATAAGGGCATGTAGCCTCGGCACTGATGAGGAACATCTGGCCACCACACACAACAACACTGCAGAGGTCATCACGAAGGCAAAACACCGCCTTGGAAATCGAGACCAGAGAAGACATCCGCCCCGGACCACATTAGCCAACAAACTGGAGTGCTGGGTAGCCAGCACGGATAGGGAAGGGCTATGCAGATGAGTGGGGAGGGGAGGGCTGTGCAGATGAGCGGGGAGAGGAGGGCTGTGCAGATGAGCAGTCCGGCAGTGGAGTGTGACGCTTGCTTGTTTCCTAGAGATTGGAGGGAGTTCTACCTCTCTTTTCAGTTTTTAGTTGTAATTTTCTTACCATGTGGGGTTTGTTTTGTTATGTATACCTTTCTGGGTGCCTAACCCTGGTTGATGGCAGATAAGGAAAACCCCAACCACAGGGGGGTTTTCCAGGGCTATTGCTCCCTGTAACCTCTCTAGGGGGCCAAGTTCTGGCTCATGGTCCCCAGTAGGTCCCCTTAGACTAATGCCTCAGTCTAATATATCACACATTAGCCCGATAGCTCCAAGAGCCGAAGGGGATCCCCCACAGAAATATGTATTTTTCAAATAATATTTAATACTAAAGACAAAACTATTTAAACTTTGAACAGATATGATAAGCAAGTGATAACTGTGTGGAGTCAATTCACATTTTATACACATTCAACAGTTACGATCCCTATTCGCAACTTTTAAACACTGCTATAGAATTTAAATCTTTCTGGATTTTAATGATGTCTGTTATATCAAAATTGAATTTTAGGTTTCACTGTATTGTCTGTAATATTCCAGTCTTTTAGTTCTGAATGTCATCTTTTCAATAAAATATTTGTTTGGTTTAATTAACAGCCCACTATTTTGAAATACTTTATTTTTCACTTCTTTGGCTAATGGATTTTTAAAAAATAAAGAAATTAAGGACTTACAGTATTTTCCTTCTCATGCATAAAACAACTCTGAGAAATTATATTATCATAATTTGTTGATAAAGGTTGCAATGTTATAGAAAAGCAAAATTAAATGCATCAAGACAAATGCCATGTGATCTGTGCTGCTACACTTAACATAACTATATCAACCAACATCACCTGCATACAGGTCTGAACATTGTGAAGAGTGCAAAACATCATCTTGTTGCTCCTGCATGATAAAAAAAAAATGGTCTAGTGAAAGTGAAGGAAAGACCCATCACTGAATATGCACGTGTATTAAAAATAAAATTTTCAGATGTATGTAACATGGTACCATAATACAATATTAGAACACTGTATACAATACCTTGAGAAAGGATGTAGGTTACATCCAAAAATTAGATTTTTAATACACTTACACATATATTGGGTCTTTCCTTCACCTTCATTCAAGCACTATGACATTGTAGTAAGTTTCTCCAATGGTCTAATAAGTACAGGCTATGAAAACAGTTTTAGACTGTGATGGATACAGTGTAAAGTTGCACACATGAGGAAGCAATATTTACAGAGCAATCACACTTGCTAAACTATGCCTCATTTTATGAAAGAATTGAGTTTTCCTGCATTTCAGCTACAGCAGACATGTGCCCTAACACAGAGGCAACAAAATGGTTGAAATCTCTCCGAACACTTCCACTCTCCTCGTCCAGCTGTGTGTCTATCTTCGGAATCTGGTTGAAGGAATTTGCTGAAAGAAAATTGATCTAGTTAATAATACACCTTAAGGAAAGAATACTGTAATTTATTAGATTAAACTAAGACCAAGAAGCAAGTTGCTTATAGACACAAGCCTCCAAAATCTGGATTTTGGAGGTTTATCCAAAATCCTCTACCTCACCATTAATCTTGACAGTGAAAATCCAGATTTGCACAGTTGGAAGCATAATCAAATCATCAATGCTTATGATAAGGTCATTGTATTTGGTTGTTTGTGTTGTAGCTTCCCCTCCTCACTTTCCTCCACCTCACCATTAATGCTCTGAACAATCTTATCCGCAGGCATTGTACCCTAACCTGGCTCAATAGCACCCTTGGGCTGCTGCTCCTATACATCTTGTTCATTAAAAATTGAGTTACGTTCGTTACAACAAATTTCAGTTAAGGAAATCCTTCACATAGGAAGTGTCATCTTGCATGACACAAGTGAGCAGAAACACATACACAGTTTCAAGTGTAGATATGATAGAGCCCAATAGGCTCAGGAATCTGTACACCTGTTGATTGACGGTTGAGAGGCGGGACCAAAGAGCCAGAGCTCAACCCCCGCAAACACAACTAGGTGAGTACAACTAGGTGAGTATATAGCTAGCTCACACGGTTGAGACATGTCCAGTTATTACAGCAAAGAAATACAGGCACAGTATTTCTTACACTCATTACTGTAATGGTTTTTTGTAATATTCTATACAATTTTTTCTTTAATTTTGTGCTAATAAAGCAATATTTGAATATACTGTACAGTATTTATGTATTTGTAAACATAAGCTGCCAATTGTCATTCAGTAACCCAACAGCTAAGTGCCGTAATTCAGATTTTGTCTCTGAATCTAGAGGCTGTCAAACTCTGCTGCAATTTTGGCACAGTAACATCGGAAACTTGTGCAACTGAATTCTGAATCGGTGAGTGATCATTGAGGTGCGAGGGCTAAATTAGTGTGTCTAATGTACACATGCACAGAAAATGCCTGTAAAAAGTTAAATATTTAATGTAAATGTATTGTAACTACTGTAATGTGCATACAGGTACATGGGTATATCAAAGAGACTGCTCAATATAAATATACTCACAGAGTTTAGCTCCTTTGCCTTGAAATCCTGGCTTATAATGGCAAAATACCACACACTGAGTCTCTCGAAGGCCTTGCTGCTCCACAAAGTGGGTATACAAAGTGTCAAGGGTACGTGCATGGTCTTCCCGCCCTGGACTATAGACAAACACAATTCCATTGACACCCCTTTGAATTGCTGGCCAACAATTTTCAAACCTGAGAAGAGCAAACAGGGATATATATTATATCATGATTAGACTCATTACATATACAGTACTGTATCTGTACTACTAATGCATGTACAGTATTATTAATATACTATTAATCAACAAATTTTCCCATTGTTGGGGATAAGAAGCAAGTAAGGCTTATCAAGGTCTCCCTAAGCCAGTGACTGACTTTCCCCAGGATGCAACCTACAACAGTTGCCTAACTTCCAGGTGTACAGTACAGTACTTATTTACTGCTAGGAGAACTGGCACATCAGATGAAAGGAAACATTTCCCAACTGCTTCTGTCCTGCTTCAGGAACTGAATCCAGGTACAGTACTTACCTTCTGTCTCCACTAACATCCCAGAGTTCAACTTCAGCCTTCGTTGTCATACTGTTGACAGTTAGGTTAGGAATTTCGAACTCGACAATACGACTTGCTTTTGTTGGTCGATATTCACCACCTCCCACTTCACCCGCCTCACTGAGAAAGTTGGTTAGAGCCGTCTTGCCACACTTTGACAAGAACAAAACAGAAACAAGTTATTGTCATATTTATTGCTTTTGTTGGTCGATATTCACCACCTCCCACTTCACCCGCCTCACTGAGAAAATTGGTTAGAGCCGTCTTGCCACACTTTAACAAGAACAAAACAGAAACAAGTTATTGTCATGAAATAATCAGATTGTATCACTTAACTGGTATCTATGTTTCACTTCAACGAAAGTGAATATACTGTACAAATTACATTTATAAGATCAGTGAGAAAAATTGAAAAAACACAGTAGGTATAAGAGAAACGCTAATGAACCATAAGTTTATAGAATAGATGCATGACCTCAGTGCCACTATAGACACACACTGTACTGGGTGGACACTGCTGAACTGCTTCAATAGCAAGAATCTCAAGATATCTATGGTGTGCCACAGATGAAGATGAGTACAACCTGTAATATGGCTCTGATGGTGGTCTATTATAGCCTGTAATGTGGCTTTGATGATGGTCTATTGTAATATGGCTCTTATGATGGTCTATTATAGCCCATAATATGGCTCTTATGATTATCTATTATAGCCTGTAATATGGCTCTTATGATGGTCTATTGTAGCCTGTAATATGGCTCTTATAATGGTCTATTATAGCCTGAAATATGGATTTGATGATCATCTCTATTATAACCTGTAATATGGCTCTGATGATGGTCTATTGTAGCCTGTAATATGACTTTGATGGTCTACTATAACCTGTAAGTAATTATCAGAAGAAATAGTAAATAATTATCAGGACTATATAGCTCGTGGAAGAGATATGAAGGTAAGAATCTGAGATAAGGAGGAGGAAAGGAAAAGTGCCTAACAACTTGGACAATCAAAGACGAAATGCCAACATGCTGAAAGTGAGACAGTCGCAGTACACTACCATACAGTCCAAGTGGTTGAACTATTATAGCCAGTAATATGGCTTTATGATGAACAGTTATAGCCTGTAATAGTAGTAGTAGTAGTAGGCATCCAACAGTCTCGGGAGACTATAGAGTTGCGCTCTGGTTGTCGGTCTGGAGTGGCCTCACCAGGGCGCAAAGCCAGGGGTAGGTTGATTCGGGGGTTTTGATAATGGACAATTAATATGGTTTTGATAATGGACAATTATTGCTCTAATATGGCTTTGATGATGATGGACAATTATAACCAGTTATATGGCCTTGATGGTGGACAATTATAACCTGTAATATAGTTTTGATGATGACTAATTATAGCTTGTAATATGGCTTTGATGAGGATCAATTATATTCTGTAATATGGCTTTGACGATGATCAATTATATTCTGTAATATGGCTTTGGTGATGATTTATTTAAACTTGTAATATGCTGACAATCTATGATAATTTGTAATATTTATTGAATCTTTTATAGCCTGTAATATGACTAACAGATCATATATGATATTACAGACTATACAGTAATGTATCATCAGTGTTATATTACAGGCAATAATAGATCAAAGTCACATTACAGGCTATAATAAATCATGAAACCCACATTACAGGCTATAATAAATCATGAAACCCACATTACAGGCTATAATAAATCATGAAACCCACATTACAGGCTATAATAAATCATGAAACCCACATTACAGGCTATAATAAATCATGAAACCCACATTACAGGCTATAATAAATCATGAAACCCACATTACAGGCTATAATAAATCATGAACCCACATTACAGGCTATAATAAATCATGAAACCCACATTACAGGCTATAATAAATCATGAAACCCACATTACAGGCTATAATAAATCATGAAAGCCACATTACAGGCTATAATAAATCATGAAACCCACATTACAGGCTATAATAAATCATGAAACCCACATTACAGGCTATAATAAATCATGTACAGGCTATAATAAACTTTGATGGTCTAATAAGAGACCAATGGTGGAATGGAATTTGGTCTATTATAGCCTGTAATGTGGCTTTTGTGATGACTTCTTATAGCTGGAAACATGACGTTTATCTTGACCTATTATAAAGTGACTTTTTACCTCTGCCCTTTCTTCTCACCTCAGTTGGCCCAACCATGAGCAACTTCACCTTATTGGTCATTACTGGCGAGCGTATAAGTCTTAATATACACCTGAAGGCTTGATGTTTGAGTATATCACATTCACGCCAAAAAAAATATATACCACAGAGCCACCTCTTGGAGTGGCTTAACCTGCATCAATCATCAATCGATGTTTGAGTAAATGACAAGAGGGGGACCTTTGACAAGCCGCCAGCTTCCTGTCTCGTCCTCTTCTCGTAGAAGCCACTAGAAAGATAGTGTCACTCAGGTAAATTCAGGTAAATTCAGGACTCCCGGCTCGAAGCCAATGTTTACAAACTAGGAATGTAAGGATGTGTAATGTAAAAGATCCCTGCACGTTCATCAACTTTATTCCCATGTTTCGACTCGTATTTTGATAACTAAATTCTTTATTAACATTTTTATTGGGATGAGTAAAGTATACGCTTGTTTATTTTATTTTAATCATAATGTATTAATCTTACCCTTTGATCAATGTATAATGTGTTTCTGCCCGAAACGCTGCGCGTACTAGTGGCTTTACAAGAATGTAATTACTATGCTATGTATCCTCACAATCCCAATGTACCTTCTTGTATATATATAAATAAATAAATAAATAAATAAATGTATTGGATCAAAAAGTTATTTTGCTCTACGTCATCGCTACACTTTAGAAAAAGCTCTTCTAGTCTAACTGAAGTTATTCTAAGTTATCCAAACCTATCTTAACCTGGTTAACGAAATAAAAGATTTAGTTTTGTTATATATATATTCTACTGTGAAGTGTCGCTGCTCTATGAGAAGACGAGCCTAAACAAATTAAACCCAACAAAATCAAATATTGTACATTATAGATTAATCTAAAGAAATAATAATAAAGTAACATAATTGAAATTGTCAGTTGAGTGTCATAGCAGGCACACAAAATGTAAAATGTTGTTGTTATAGGGTTAGGGGCGGCTAAATGTCAAATGACAGGCACTGACAGAACTGGTGAAGTGCACGTATCCCGCGCGTAAACAATAGCAGGTCCCGTCACCAGCGGTTCTCTGAAGAAACACATTGAATTCATTGATTGAAAGACTTTAATAGATATACAGCAAGAAGCTTTCCATTGAATTTGTTGAATGGGCATCAAAGAATGTTGTACGACATTCCTGGCAGGACTGCCAGACCCTGCTCTACCTTTCCTGCCCTCCCTCATACTCGGGACCTGCTTCGCAGCGTTCTTTCTCCTCTTATTTTACAAGAAAAGCACAAATTTGCCATTGAAGATCATACTTATACACATACTTAAGAAGGTGCTTTATTTACTACCAAACCAAGATCATTCTGAGAGTGAAGCGTGTCAAAATCCTGATTGTGTACGCTGTCACAAGTATGCAGAACTCAAAGTACAGATTGTTAATAAATGGAAGAATATCAGAGCAAGTAAATCTAAATTTGTGTCAAGTCAGCTTGAAGAAGCCGTCAACAAAATTGTATGTGAAATTAACCCGGCACAGAAGTTAGATGTGAATGAAGAACCCACCAAGAGAAAAATCAAACCACCCAATACTGGGCTTCAAGACCCAACCATCTTCAAAATGGATCTTACTGCAAACCCATACTGGAATGATTTTATGGTTTACCAGAAGGACCTAAGATTTTTAAAGCTGAATTTCTCAATAATTTTAAAGGAGTTTATATCTGTCTTTGAGGCTCTGCAAAAAGGTGATAATTGGGGCTGGAAACTAAACGATATTGCCGAGGGACATTGGTGCATTTTTCCATTTATTGATCAGGGACTTGTGAATGAATCGAACTGTAAAAGATGTCCAAATGTTGCAGCGATACTGGACACGCTGCCTTCTCTCATGAAAGACTGCGTGTTTGGAAATGCCTGCTTTTCCATTCTCTATCCAGACTCCAATATTAAGGCACACCATGGTCCTAGCAATATACGACTGAGGTGTCATTTGGGTAAATAAAAACTAGTTTTGTGTTATACATATATAATTATTCATGTACCATATATATTTGTTATATAGTGGAACCATTGTATTCAATGAACCTTGATTCGGTGAGTCTCTGGTTGGAACACATACTTTCCATGCAAAATTTACTTACATGGAAAGTAAATTTAATGAACAAGAGTTCACTGAAGCAGGGGATATGTGGATTTGCTTAGGATGTTGGGATTGAGTTCACAGATGGAGGCAACATTACAAGAAATAGTTGGGGCCTTAGGAGAGCAACTGAGTATATAAACAGCAAAATTCTATAGGGTTTTGTTTTTTCCCGTTTCAAAGGTTTTTGTTCAGTAAAATATGGACCCCTTTTTCCTTTGAAAATGAGATTCCGAGGCTTGGGCATGGGAAATAATGCGGTTAAATCTCTTTACAGACAAGGTCTCTTGATCATATAAGAAGTTGAAATTTTAATTTTGCTCAGTGAAATTGGCCTATATAGCATTGGAATTATTAAGTATGAATGGTAACACTCTTAATAAGGCTCTAATCATGTTTTTAATAACTTTCAGTTTGCATTTTTTGTTGGGCATTTTGGATTTTGATGGGGGGGAGGGATTTTGGATTTTTTTTATCATTATTTTAGAAATGTCTAAAACTCAAATGTGAGTTCATTCAGATACTTAGAGATTCAAATTACTGTAGTAGAATCCGAATTACCAATACTTTCAATTACAGTACTTTCCCTGCCCCTTGGGAGGAAATTAGATAATATATTTTTGTAAGATCCTTGTCCTGGGTGGGCACTGAATAGTTACCTGGTTGATACCTGGTTACCTGGTTGATGGGGTTCTGGGAGTTGTTCTACTCCCCAAGCCCGGCCCGAGGCCTAGGCTTGACTTGTGAGAGTTTGGTCCACCAGGCTGTTGATTGGAGCGGCCCGCAGGCCCACATACCCACCACAGCCCGGTTGGTCCGGCACTCCTTGAAGGAAACAATCTAGTTTCCTCTTGATGTCCACGGTTGTTCCTGTAATATTTCTGATGCTCGCTGGTAGGACGTTGAACAACCGTCCTTATAAGGATCCAATAGTATTGGATCCTGGTATACCCAGAATCTCTCTTAGCACGCCAATGTAATCCAATGCTAAAACTACACTCTTTTTGCCAGGTTGTATGTTGTCTACCCCTGGTCTAAAGAATTATGGTCTCCAATTGTTGGTGATAGGAAATTTGTTAGGTTTATTAGTATCCCCCTTGGCCAAAGGCTGACTTTCCCCAATATGTAACCCACAAGTTTCTTAATTCCCGTGAACCTGTTTACTGCTAAGTGAACAGAGTCGTCAGGCATACGAAAATGTGCCAAAATGTCTCATCCTGTATGTGAATCAAACCAAACGACCATTCAGTTCCAA
Source organism: Procambarus virginalis (assembly GCA_020271785.1). NCBI lineage: Eukaryota > Metazoa > Arthropoda > Malacostraca > Decapoda > Cambaridae > Procambarus > Procambarus virginalis. The sequence goes on along the minus strand of WNGS01167104.1, from coordinate 2,964,503 downwards.
GCTGAGTACACTGATTACTGTGCTGTAGGGGTGTATGTATGTATAGAAAACTACTGTGTATCGTTATGCCTCTCCCAATTTGTTTATAGCTTACAAAATTTCAGGACTGCGCATTCCAGATGGCTGTTGGTTAGAAGTTGCTGGAACTCAGTACAAGTGGAAAGTGGAAGAGACAGTGGTCTTTGATGATTCTTTTGAACATTCTGCTACATTTGTAAACCAATCAAGCTCCTCACAAGCCTATCCCAGGGCAGTACTCATGGTTGACTTTTGGCACCCTGATCTTACGTCAGAAGACAAAGAAGTATTATCGGAGTTATTAGCTCCATGAAACTGTATCTGATGTAATCTCCATGTCTAGTCTGAATCAGCATGTAAAAGTAGCTGAAAATGCAATTAAATAATCTTGATAGCATAGGCCTACTTCTTTTTTTAATACTTTTCACATAACACCATTCCAATTAAAATATTTAGTAAAATACTGGCAGTAGAATATATTTATATATTTAGTAGAATTCAATTGTGTGGGTGTTTTATTTTTGAGTGGAGTATTGTACAGTGGTACCTCAGTTTAAGAGTTTAATTCGTTCCTGGAGACAGCTCTTATTCCGAAAAACTCGTATTCTGAAGCTAATTTCCCCATAAGAAATAATGGGAAATGAATTAATCCGTTCCTGACTACCCCAAAAACCCCATATCAAACTAAATTTTATACCTAATTCATCTAAATAAACCTACAAAACTATGTTCAAGTTATTACTTACCTTGCTCTTGAATGCTGTAGGCGTATGGAAGATGGTGAGGAGGGGGGAGGAGGAGAGGAGTTACTGTTTGGAAGGGGAGTCCCTTTCCATTATCACATCAGGCAGTGAGGACTTCACTGGTATGCACACACTGGCACATTTTGCCTGCATACCACTAGGACTTGCTTGTCTTACTAAGAATTCTCTAAAGACACTTGTTTTTCCCTACATTTTAACACTTGTCTGTAGTAAGACATCACATTATCATTTAAAAGGTCAATGCAACGGCCTGCTACAGCTTTATCTGGGTGAGTTTTTTCAACAAAACTTTGCAGTTCTTCCCATACTTCACACATTTCTTAATCAAGGAGGGACATCCTCTACTGCCTCTACTCACAGCTATTTTCTTAGGTTGAACCTTATCAATGGCTTTCTTGAGACCCATGGTGAGATATATAATAACAAACTGTATAGTCAAATGACAAAAATCCAACAAAACACTGAAAATCCAGGTGAAGAATTGATGTGGGATAGTCACTGGGCGCGAGACAATGGTAAACTGAGGGGCGGAGTGGCGGAGGGCGACGATCGCCGATCGACCACGCGCTAGGTCGGCCTGTACGCGTATCAACAAACTCGCGTCCCGAGGTAACCCTCGCATTCCGAGACATAATTTTCGAGGAAATCCTGCTCGTATTCGAAAAACTCGCATACAGGGACACTCGCATTCCGAGGTACCACTGTACTGTACATTGCATTATGACTTATTTAACAGTACTAATTCTGTCTCTCAGTGTTGGCTGTTCATAAGGAGCTACACAAATTTACAGCATTGCTGAAAGACGAAGAAGTGAAGATAGTTTTGGAATTGATTTTGTAAGCAAAATGAATGGCATTTTAATTTCAGGCTTTTCAGTGGATGATATTGGCCACATGCAGCTAACTCGAGGACACTTAAATGAGCAAAGACCACCTTACTGTCAGAGCTATGTTGTCCTGGTAACAGTCACTCAACACCAAGAATGTCCTGATTTTCTTGTTAATTAAAAATCATTTATTCCTCACTAATATCCTTGATGAATCATCTTTGACACTAAACATGTGATGTCTTTTTGCTCTCATACTGCCATCCCGAGTGATTGCTAGGAATTATTTATATTCTCCAACGTAGACGGTGCTAAATGGTCTTCCAGGCTTGACACACCTTCTTTGGACACTTACTTTTCATTGGATGTAATGAACAATTATAATTTTTCATTAATTATAATTGTTAATTAATTATAATTGAATAATTATAATTGTTCATGCATGTCATTATACACAGTATTAGGCTAATACTATAATGCACAGAAATACTTTATATCCAGTTTACAGTGGCACCTTGTTCGAATGGACTAAATGGAACTGGACCTATTTTACCAAGGATTCCCTGTCCAAGCATTCTGCCAATTTTCCGTCATTTACTGCAAAATGTTTTATTCTGACCCCATTGATAGAATACATCCCTGAATATTTTTAGACAACAAAGTTACATATAAATTCTTTAATTCATTTTAAATATACTGTGCTGGGTAGTCAAATTGAGTCAGAAAAGATAATAATTTCAGAAAAAAAAGGTCTGTTACCTTGGAGAAGTGTAGATTAATTCTTCTACTCAATTTTGCTAAATGAAACCTTATATTCAACTTATTATATAGTTACCACCGGCTAAAAATTTCACCATTGCCGTATTTCCCATACTCAGCCCTTAAACCTTGTTTTACAAAGCTCCTTGATCCTCCAACAGTGTACTGTACAGTACAGTATTACTAAAGCAGAACTTAATGAATAATCCTTTGCTTGATTTTTTTTTTTGATCTATTACAAGTATTGATGTTAATTTACACTTCAATGAGCTTGTGATCTGAAATGTCGTATCTGAGATTGTAATGTCCCTGATTATTTCTTCATTGTTTGTAAAGATCAGATCCATAATATTTTTGGTTCTAGTTGGCTCTTGTTACCAGTGGCTGAGCAAAAATTTGTCACAGACTTTTAAGTAGTTCTCCGACCTGTAGTTGGTTATTTACAAAATATTTCCTGGTATATTATTGTATTGGGTTTGTCAGATTATCAAGGCTATTCTGTACTCACCTAGTTGTGCTTGTAGGGGTTAAGTAAGTAATTATCAATAGAAGGCACCAATTGTAGGGGTTGAGCTTCGGCTCTTTGGTCCCACCTCTTGACTGTCAATGAACTGGTGTACAGATTCCTGATCTGTATTCATTATGTTCTGTGAATTCCTCAACTGCTGCATATGGCAGTTTATATATCAGAATAATAACTTAAGTTCATTTTCTTTGTTCTTACTCAAAGTACCTCTGCCACCTGATCTGTAGAACTTAAGGGGCTTTGAACATACAAGGTTCTCTCCAATATACAAACCTACTCCTCCATGTGACTTATTTATCCTGTCACATCTATTTAGATCATATTCTGGTATCGAGCTGTCACTGTCCCCTGCATGAGAGTACATGGAGCACAACATTTAGTGCCATTGCTGACATAAACCCAGTGACATTAATCTGCATTTGTCAAGCTTATGTTGGTCAGCCATTACTGTGCTGAAGTCACAAGAAGCCAGCAACTAATTGGTGAGTTGCTGGCTCCAACTGAGTGGAGTCGGATATAATACAGTATTAGCATTCTAGGTTAACAGAGTGCAAAGGTAGTCATCATACTAAAAAATCATGTGTTATGTGGGTATTTAGGATGTTTGTGATCTTGTTAACCCCTATAAATATAAATAAAACAATTGTGATCATGTTAATCCTTACATATGGACAAAGGAGGAGTTGGATGACAAACGAGAAGGCCTCATAGCTATCATGAGATATTATAGAAAGAGCATGTAACGATAAAGACTTGGTAGCTCTTTCTCGATTCTTTTCAACAATACGAATGTGTTCCCAAAGATAGTATTCTGAGCACTACTCATTTCGCCGGTTGCTCTCAGTGGTCATTCTTCCTGCCTTCTGGTATTTTCTTGGCCCTTAATGTTGATTATCTCACCCCTCTGCTGTTGGGGTGATGACTACCCTTTTCTTCAACATCAACTTGCAATTGTCATCCAGGGCCACCAGTTGTGGTTTCAATATCTCTTCAACTAACATCTATGCTATGATTTACTCAGAAGCAGGTCATTCTTCATTCCCCTTTGTCACTATGTAGTCCCTTCTGTATAAAGATTCTGCTAAACTTTTGGAGTTACCATTTGATGCTTGTCTTGATCTCATATATCTAACCTCAGTTGAATGCTTATTGAAAGTCTTGTCCCATACTTCCTGGGAAGCTAAGACACATGCTCATCTACTTGCACTCTTCACTACACTGGTTTATGGCTACCCTGCCTCTCCTTTGGTCCTTCATCTTGATGCTCTGCACCAAGCTGGGTTGTGCCCCAGCTCTCATGCCTTTCGTTCGTCCCATATCCAGAGCTTGTATGTTGAAACAGACATCTTGTCACTCCAGGTTCATAGTGATCGTTACTCCCTTCATTACCCCACGAGGTCTCTGCAACACTCTCATTCTCACACTTGCTGTTGTTTGGCTGTTACCACTCCAGTGGTCACTGTACCCCTTCACCAACTTCCTTTTTCTGTTTGGATATCTTGCTTACAAGGCTCCCTTTCAGTTTGTGTTGGCAATGCCTATCATATCGCTCCATCCCTATCACCTTGGAGGGTCCCACTTGTGAAGCTTTGCAAGTCTTTGACCCATGTGATAAAGGGCTTCTACACCACCTCTTGTTCTGAAACACTGTTTCCTGGAACATTTTTCTTCACACTCACATTCTGTTGCCCTCTTCACTGTTAGGTCCAAGTCTGCCAACTGTGTTAGATACTCTGTTGTCTTTCCAAACCAAACCTATATGAGCCATCTACCTCCGGAGGTTAGCATCTTTACAGTCAAACTGTGTGCTATCTTGTATGCCCTTCGTCAGTTGCTTTTCTGTCATCAGTGCTCCTTTGTCATAGTGGTTGACTCTCATAGTGCTGTCATGGTTTTGGACCTATTGAACTCTATACACCCTGTGGTAGTACAAATCCAATATTGACTGTTTTTAATCTCTTAGCAGGTTGAGTTTTGCTGGGTTCCTAGCCATATTGGCATTTCCTGATATGAGTGTGCAAACTGCCAGGAAAGGCATTCGTTATTCTGATTTCTACCCCAGTCATTCATTCTTGATCCATGCCCATTGACTGGGTCAGTCTGTTACTAGTAACAAACTGCATGCTCTTAAGTGTTGCCTGTCCCCTTGATCATCTTCCTATCACCATAACCAGTGGTGGGAAACAGTTCTCATGAGGTTGCATATTGGCCATACACATTTAACTCGCGGGACACTTAATGGAGCGCCGCCCTGCTCTTTATTGTCTGAACTGCAGTGTTTAGGAGGCCTGGTCGATGACCGGGCCGCGGGGACGATAAGCCCCGGAAGCACCTCAAGGTAAGGTAAGGTCCCTCTTAGTCATGCATATCCTTGTCGAGTGTCCTGACTTTCAGCAAGACGCACACACACATGTGCATGTCTTTTGCTTTCCACCTGTCCCTCAACAGAATCCTTAGTGAATCCGATATCTTTGATATCTCGCCTTTGTGTGGTTTTATTCTTGTATTGACATCCTTAGGTATATTTAGCACCTTTTGAATATCCTGCAACTTACATGGTCTCCTCAGCTTGGTGCCTTCTTTTTGATAATTACTTACACTGGTAAGGTAACAAATTTCTTTATGCATAGTAACACACCTACATGCACAGTAACATGTCTGTATGCATTGTAACACACCTGTATGCACAGTAACATATCTGTATGCATTGTAACACACCTGTATGCACAGTAACATGTCTGTATGCATTGTAACACACCTGTATGCACAGTAACATGTCTGTATGCATTGTAACACACCTATATGCACAGTAACATGTCTGTATGCATTGTAACACACCTGTATGCACAGTAACATGTCTGTATGCATTGTAACACACCTGTATGCACAGTAACATGTCTGTATGCATTGTAACACATCTGTATGCACAGTAACATGTCTGTATGCATTGTAACACATCTGTATGCACAGTAACATGTCTGTATGCATTTTAACACATCTGTATGCATATTACAGTAGCTGTAGGCATTCCCATGAGATGAGGGAGGGGCTGGTTGCTAGGGACTAATGGATCACACAAAATCCCAGAGGCAACAAATTAGTTTTGCCCCAAATACTTCATTCAAAGAATTCACTCTGAATTCACACTTATTTTCCAGTGGGAAATAATTAACACTAAGGTGTGCTAAATTTCAAGACACTAAACTGTACATTAGATATCAAAGCACATAGGAATAAAAATTTGTTACTCATGATCATTTAAAATGTATTTAAATTTTAATATAATGGTGCCTATAAATAAAATGTTATATTAAAGTTTCTTTACAGAATGATTGACAAAAGTTTTAGAAATGTCTTCCTTTTAGGAATGTGTTCAGTGATAATGTACAATGATACAAATTGATGTTAATAGCAAGTGTTGACATTTCTACATTAAGTTTGTCCCTTACTGATGTTTGCATAACCAACTCCAATACATGTCAGCAATAACTTATCAGCTCCTGTTCTTGTTTCTGGAATTTCATCAGAAAAGCTGAAGTTCTTCTCTTTGTATTCATCAATTTTGAACGTCACTTGAAAGAAGTCTCGCAGGTGGCGAAGGAAATGCATCCTGTAAAGCAAGAGAAAATCTTCAGTAAAATGAGGTTTACAAATATATAAATCCCGTTGTCGGGGACATTAAGCTTGCACTTAGACTTATCGAGGTCCTTCCCCACTAGGTCAAATACTAACCTTCCCATGGATGCAACCCACAATAATTACCTAACGCCCAAGTACCTGTTTAATTGCTAGGTGAACCGAGGCATCAGGGAAATTAAATATGCCCAACCGTTTCTGTCCTGCCCAGGCACCGAGCCTGGGTCTCACAATTATCAGCAAGGATGTAGACCCCTGTACTACAAGACCCATATGATACAATAGCATGCAAATGTTTCATTAATACTGTACTTTCATATTTTTTCATGGCGGAACCAGAATCGGACAACTTCTTGTAACAGGCCAAGAACTTTCCTTTCCCATAGCTCATAGGAAATATAATATATAAATTCAACACCCAATATATTGACTAAACCACGTAGAAAACATATTACCAATCCAGATCATAATATCTAACAAACAGTGATGCTAAACATAAAAAAAAAAATCACATCTACTGTGATTGTTGATCCGTATGCATACTATGTGATTAGTTAAGAAATTATTAATTTCTTATGTGAATATGTATGCATATTAGTTCATTTAACAAATAGAATATTAAAACGTGTTTCAAAGCTTATTACGTATTACATACTTTTATTACGTAAAACGTATTACAAATGGGCTACCTGTAAGCATGGGAAATCGGGAAGAACAAATGGAACATGTAAGTACGATCACCCTAGAAAGTCCAGAAACCTCCTCAATACAGGTAAATGTACCAAAAGCTGTGAATTATTTCACCCAGAAATTTGCAAGAACTCTTTGGACAGGAAAGAGTGCTTCAATGCTGAATATCCAGCTTTTCATATAAGAGGTACCAGGCGAATAAAACCGACAGACCGCCACTATGAAAACAGTCACTACTCCATCGACCGGGATAATTTTTTTAGCAAGAGGAGGAGGAAAAGAATGGCTAAAAATGACCAGACTCTACCACCAACTCGGTCAAATGCTAGAGAGGACGCAAACACAGGGCCTCCTTACCAGAACCTCAGATATTAACACCAAGTACAGCATCCAGCACTTCCACTAACAAGATAACATCATTTATATTTGCCAACATCCAGGGTATAAAAACACGCAAATCCAACAAAGTTCACGTTATAGATGCTCTCCTTCATGAGGCAAATGCAGTGTTTGCAGCCCTAACAGAAACTCACACAAAGGACTACCTTGATGGTGAAATATGGATCTCGGAGTACAATCATTTCAGATGTGATAGGAATCACCGGCTTCAGGGTGGGGTCAGCCTCTACATCAAAGACACACTCATCTGTACTGAGCTGCTAAACACCTCAAATGATATGGTGGAAGTGCTGATAGTCAAAACAGAGATCCTAAATGTAGTTGTTGTCCTTGTATATAAGTCACAGGAGGCAAACCCTCAGCAGTTTAAAGACCAACTAATGAAAATAGAACACTGCTTGGAAAACCTCACAAATCCAGCTCCGAACATCATCCTGCTTGGGGACTTCAACCTATGGCACCTCAAATGGAAGCACCTGGCTAATACAGTAATATCAGAAAGAATACCAGGAAGTAGCCTAAACGAACAGGCACATGCAAATGACCTGCTACGGATGTGCGACAGGTTTACCTTAAACCAGCAAATAGTAGAACCAACTAGGAAGGAGAACACGCTGGACCTCATTTTCACTAATAATGATGAATTGATCGAGAACATAATGATTGCAAATACCTGTTACTCAGATCACAACTTAATTGAAGTTCTGACAACCATGGGGAATAGACCTTCAAAACCAGTCCAGATTCCCGGTGGAGGAGATTTCAGCAAATTCAACTTCAATAATAAACAGATAAACTGGGAGCAAATAAATCAGGACTTCACAGAAATAAACTGGGAAGAACAGCTAGAAAATGCAAACCTGAACCAGTGCCTGGAAAAAATAAGCTCAGTAGCACTAGAAGTAGAGTACAGTATGTTCAAACCACATACCCCTAAGAAAAAAAAGAGAAAGATACAGATTGGAACGGGAACGTCGTTCCCTATATAGGCGAAGAAAACGAATCGCAGAACAACTTGAAAGTCGCACCCTATCTCAAGAACGGCGAAGAAGGTTAGGTAGAGAAATAGAAACAAGTGAACTCAAGCTACAAGAATCATACAAAACCCAGGAGAGGCAAAGAGAGCAAAAGGCCATCAGTGAAATAGAGAGAAATCCGAAATATTTTTTCTCCTATGCAAAATCAAGATCAAAACCACATCTAGTATCGGGCCCCTGTGAAAGGGAGATGGAACTTTCACCGATGACAACAAAGAAATGAGCGAGTTACTGAGGAAGCAGTACGACTCTGTTTTCAGCGAGCCACTAAACGCACTAAAGATTGATAACCCAAATTAATTTTTCATGGATATGATACCAACATCAAATCATATATCAGACGTCACCCTATCCCCACTGGATTTTGAAGAAGCCATAAACAGTATGCCTATGCACTCTGCACCAGGCCCGGATTCTTGGAACTCCATATTCATCAAGAACTGTAAAAAACCACTATCGCAGGCCCTTCACATTCTGTGGAGACAAAGCCTAGATACTGGCGTTATCCCTGACACTAAAAACAGCAGAGATAGCACCACTCCAAACGGAGGAAATAAGGCAGAGGCAAAAAATTACAGACCGATAGCACTAACATCGCACATCATAAAAATTTTGAGAGAGTGCTAAGAAGATAGATCACAAAATACATGGAATCACAGCATCTCCATAACCCCGGACAACATGGTTTCAGAACAGGGCGCTCTTGCCTGTCGCAGTTGCTGGACCACTATGATATGGCATTAGATGCTATGGAAGACAAACAAAACGCTGATGTAATTTACACAGATTTAGCAAAAGCTTTTGATAAATGTGACCATGGTGTTATTGCACATAAAATGCTTTCAAAAGGAATTACCGGAAAAATAGGCAGATGGATCTACAATTTCCTGACTAACAGAACCCAATGTGTAATAGTCAACAAAATAAAATCCAGCCCATCAACTGTGAAGAGCTCAGTCCCCCAGGGTACTGTGCTTGCTCCAGTACTTTTTCTCATCCTCATATCGGACATAGACAAGAACACAACCTATAGCACTGTATCATCCATTGCAGATGACACTAGGATTTTCATGAGAGTAGGCAACATAGAGGACACGGCAAACCTCCAATCAGATGTAGATCAGGTCTTTCTTTGGGCTACAGAAAATAATATGGTGTTTAACGAAGATAAGTTCCAGCTCATGCGCTACGGAAAAAATGAAAATATAAAACGGAAACCATGTACAAAACTCAGGCAAATCATAACATAGAACGAAAAGGCAATGTAAAGGATCTGGGTGTACTCATGTCGGAAGACCTTACCTTTAAAGAACACAATAAAGTAGCCGTCACAACTGCAAGAAAAATGACAGGTTGGATAACAAGAACCCTTTCACAGAAAGGGTTCTTAAGGGTTCCCTTAACACAGAAATAACATCACATGAGACCAGAAGACATGGCAGGATGTGCAGAATACCCCCGTTGAAAAGCAGAGGTGCAACAGGTACTCTGAGAGAGAACTATCAACATCAGAGGCCCAAGACTGTTCAACACGCTTCCACTACACATAAGGGGCATAACTGGCAGGCCCCTCACAGTGCTCAAGAGACAACTGGATAAGCACCTCCAAAGGATACCTGATCAACCAGGCTGTGACTCATACGTCAGGCTGCGAGCAACCGCGTCAAACAGCCTGGTTGATCAGTCCAGCAACCCGGAGGCCTGGTCGACGACCGGGCCACGTGGACGCTAAGCCCCGGAAGCACCTCAAGGTAATCTCAAGGTAAGCTACAGTGGTACCTCAGTTTTCGTATTTAATCCATTCCCAGAGACAGTACGAAAAATAAAAATACCAAAAACCGAAACAAATTTTCCTATAAGAAATAGTGTAAACTGCATTAATATATTTGGGGTGTGAAATGGATTAACTAAAAAATACATTTATACAGACTAATACTCTTAGGTACTTTACCTTTTTTGAGGACTCTTATTGGCATATGGAAGATAGTGAGGAAGGGGGGGGGGGGGGAAGAGATATTAGTGTTTGGAAGGGGAGTCCCCCTTCCATAATAACAGGAGTGATGACATTTCTGGGGTACTCACTCACTCACATTTTGCAGGCATACCTCTAGGACCTAGTTGTGGCTCACTGTGTGCTTGTCTTATTAAGAATCTGTCTATAGACACTTGTTTTTCCCTACGTTTTAACACTTGTCTGTAGCAAGACATCAAATTGTCTCACTATGAATGATCTCTTGTTTTTCCTCTATCGTCATCTTCACAACTATTTTCCTAGGTTGAACATTGCCACCAACTTTCTTGGAACCCATGGTGTGATATATAATAAAAACCTTTATGTATAGAAGCCAAAAAAGCATGAAAACAATGAAATTCATCACAAAGAATTAAAACACGATGACCACTAGGCGGGAGACACTGGTAAACTGGCGCCACGCACTCGGTGGACCCATATGCGTATAAACAAACTCTGAAAATGAAAATGGGCATACGAAAACCAAGGTTCCACTGTATATGGCTAAAAATTAACTAGGGTTGCCTGTTGATCAATGAGGACATGGCCTGCCAGTAATTTCTAGTTTTATCAGTGTGTAAATACGTAAGTGTAGTTAAAGGAAGAGCTACGCTCGGGGTGACCCGTATTCCCAGTACAGTACACTACTCTGTGTCATGTATTGCTTTAAAACTACTGACAGTTTTTTCCCTCCACCACCTTCTTACTTAACTTGTTCCAACTATTAACAGTCTCCGTGGTGTAGTGGTAAGACACTCGCCTGGCGTTCCGCGAGCGCTATGTCATGGGTTCGTATCCTGGCCGGGGAGGATTTACTGGGCGCAATTCCTTAACTGTAGCCTCTGTTTAACGCAACAGTAAAATGTGTACTTGGATGAAAAAACGATTCTTCGCGCGGCGGGGATCGTATTCCAGGGACCTGCCCGAAACGCTACGCGTACTAGTGGCTGTACAAGAAGGTAACAACTCTTGTATATATCAAAAAAAAAAAAAAAAAAAAAAAAAAAAAAAAAAAAAAAAAAAAAAAAAACTGTCTACAACTCTGCAAAAGAAAATGTTCTGATATTTTTATGGCACCTTTGTTTCCCTAGCTTGAATCTGTGTCCTCTTGTTCTTGAAGTTGCTGATTTCAGGATTTCCTCTTTGCTAATTCGGTCAACTCCTGTTATTATTTTGTAAGTGGTGATCATATCACCTCTTTTCAAGTGACATGACGGGAGCACCTGAGTGGCGCATCCAGCCAAGGGTGGGTGGAACTGCACTTTATCGTCATGTGGCAAGGATGCACTGACTACAGCTCAAGTCAATCAAGGATTTTCACAAGATTATAACATTTTAGTTGGACACATTCAAGAGTAATCTTAGGAGTGACACTGTGAAGCAACTCGGATTCTTGGTGATCACCTGTGTGAGCAGGGAGACTGGGCTGAGAACTGAGTGATGGTTCTCTCACAGTCTTCCACATCCTCTGTGCAACCAGGTGAGAGTAGGGAGTAATCCTGGTCAACGTTCAATAGCAGCAAGAAAGGACAGGTGAACAGTATGAACACTAACGTGCAGTCCTGCCATCCAGAAGAATTCAGTGACCATTGGGCCCGCATGGGTGTACCAGGTGTCTGGGAACCCTATAATTCCAAGAAGGGCCCAAAGCTTCAAGCAAACTCCAATTGAGAGAAGCAAGCACCCAGGGTGTGAAGAGTACTGTGGAGAGTTAGAATATTCACCTTGCCTTCCTGACTTTAGGTGAGGAGGTAATGAAATTCTGTGACACAGCTGTCAGCACAGAGAGGACTTCCAGTGCTGCTGTGGCAAATGAGGCTCATAATCTGTGGCAAGAAGATGCCATCATAATAACTCCCAGCTTCATCCCACTCCTCAAAGTGGGCGAGATGAGGCGAGTGATCCCTCTGTGCTTGCGACCGAGATCCTCTTTGGCGACAATGTTCCCCAAAGAAGGAGGAACGCATGTCACAATATGTTAAGACAATGTCTTGTAGGCCACCTTACAGAAAATATAATCTATTTCCTGTCAGTGTTCTGTTACAGATGAAGGTTCCCTGTGATAGGCAAGCCCTTCTTAGTAATACATTCATCCAGACCAAGAATCTAGACTGTGTGATTTTGTTCCTCACTCTCCCAGGGTTGAGCTAAAACTACCAGTCCAGACTAAACATGCCTACGTTTGAGGACTCGCACATGATGCCCGCTACTAGACAGTACAGTTAAGACAGAATTATCATACAAGTCCAGTCAGCTGCAAAGTGAACTCCTAATGTACACCCATCTAATCCTATAGAGCACTTTGGTGCCTGTCTCAGTTAGCCGGTTACAAAACAAGAGAGCACCTTATCTTGCATAAAAGTTAGTGTGTGATCACATACACATGATTGGTCCCAAGGATAAGATTTAGTAGAAGCAAGTCAAGATATATACTATGTATTAGCCACAACGACATGAGACTGGTATGAATCTCCAAATAAAGAATATAACAAATTATTATAAGAGCTAAATAACTGATATGGAAGTGAACATGCCATGTAGGCTAATAAAAAAAATTATAGCAATGTATATGCAGGCACTTGATAGGTGGGAAATATTTAGGACATAATAGTGTACAAAGATCCACAATAGTGTATAAAAGATCCTTTAAGAAATATATTTGATACATGCTGCCAATTACAATATCAATAAAACATAAAAAAATAATGTAGATACACAAATTTGTTTATTCATACATACGTGTATGGAGCAAGAGGTCCCAAAACGATTTTTGACACATCCTTAGGTGTTAGTGCCATACAAAGAAGTACAAAAGGTTGGCAGAGAGTATCCACACAGCCACCACGGTAAATCTCCTCCAGCAATCCCCATGCTGCCTCCCGACCAACATCCTCCGGGAGCTTGGTTTCAGCCTCTTCTCCAGGGGCATTAGACATGGCTTCAGCACATATGAATGATCCCATGTTTGTTTCTGCTACTGCACACAAGCCAAACCCTATAATATGAATAACACATTTACTAATATTCTTAAGATTTAAATCAGGTTAGTTATCCCTGTGTAGACACTCGCAATGTGAAGACTAAACCGCACACCATGAGTTGGAGATGACAATGTTTTGTCGTCTCCAACTCATGGTTGACTTTTGGTCATGGATGGACCAAAATGTCCACGTCATGGTCAACTTTTGTCGATGTTTTGGTCAAAACATCCACGTCATGGTCAACTTTTGTCGATGTTTTGGTCCATCCTGGACCAAAACGTCCCCGTCATGGTCAACTTTTGTCAATGTTTTGGTCAAAACGTCCCCGTTATGGTCAACTTTTGTCAATGTTTTGGTCAAAACATCCACGTCATGGTCAACTTTTGTCGATGTTTTGGTCCATCCTGGACCAAAACGTTGTCGTCTCCTCATCTTTTGGCGTGTGATTTAGCCTTCATATCTTCAGCCACGTTACTGTAATGCATTGTCTGCACTTGCACTGTATTTTCTCAACTTTGTGCTTTGATACTTTGATCTTTTCATTAATTTTCCTGTTAGCTCCTACATTTTTAATTTCTAACAATGTTCATTAAAATATATTTGTGTTCTCTTTTCACTAGTGTTGCATCCAATCCACCTCAGTATCACATTAATAATTCCCAGCAATGATGTGTCTCAATCTAAATAATAACCTTAGGAAAAGTATAAAACATAACTACAGTATACTACATCAACATTATACTATGTACTCTTGGTACAAAATTCACAGGTCGTAAGGAGTGTGTAATTTTAAATTTGAGAAAAAGCAATGTGGGCAAAATGTAATTTGTAATTAATATCTTCTGCTAATTTGGAGTTTTATTTTTTGAAAGTTAAGACGTTTATTGATTTAAAGTCATTGTACCATGTTTCAAATATCAATTTATTACCATTGAATTACAATTTTCTTATTATTAAAGTAAAAACCACTTGTCATAAGTACTGAGTGTCCCTAAAACTTTGGGACAAAGTCACTTGTATGAGTGTTCTAAAGTAGTGAAGTTATGTATTTTCAATGATAGCAGTCTTTCTGGAGGGAAGGTCCATATGGTGGCTGCCTACAGCTAACAGCACTGAGACAGCTCCACACCTGTAAGTCACATCAGCCCTTGAGAGTCCTTTAAAGCGTACCAGAGACCAAATCCATAGCCTGATCCCCCTGAGAGGTGCAGGGAAGTGCACTCATGATCAGCCTCACAAAGAAGACAACCCCCCCAGAAAGGAAACAAAGCAAAGCAAAGCAGACAGCTGCAAGGCTGACAAAAGTAAATAAATAATGCAGCAAATGACCCACCCAGTAGTTAGGACATATGCTCTCTAGTAACAGCTGACCACCATGGGGCATACACTCCCTAGTAACAGCTCACCACCATGGAGCATACACTCCCTAGTAACAGCTCACCACCATGGGGCATACACTCCCTAGTAACAGCTCACCACCATGGGGTATACACTCCCTAGTAACAGCTCACCACCATGGAGCATACACTCCCTAGTAACAGCTCACCACCATGGAGCATACACTCCCTTGTAACAGCTCACCACCATGGAGCATACACTCCCTTGTAACAGCTCACCACCATGGAGCATACACTCCCTTGTAACAGCTCACCACCATGGGGCATACACTCCCTAGTAACAGCTCACCACCAGCTCACCACCATGGGGAGCTGCTGGCTCCCCTTTTCAACAATCCTCAGTCCAAAACCTAAGGAAACTAAATGCTGCACCTGGTAGCGAATGGAGAGTCCAGGGAGCCACACAGGGCCCCCCCCATCCCCCCCCCCCCCAGAAAGAGGTAATTTATTACATTCAATGCTGATTTTGTAGAGGGGCTTAACAGCAGGGTCCTCTAGCTAACCACAGAGAAGACAAATGGAACTCACCAGGGAAGGAGAAACAGAACAAACCATTGAAGGTAAGAGACCTGGAGGGAAACCCTACCCAGGGCAACACGGGAGTGAAGGAGACCAGAAATACTGTCTAGGTAATGAGAGCCATCAGGACCCCCTCCCCTGGTCTACGACAAATTAGGAAATATAGCCTCCAAAACCTTTAAACAACTTGGGGCCCGCGGGGCAGACTGCAGGGTAAGACACTGCTGACTGCCGCAAGCAGACAACAAAATAATGAACTAAAGAGCTCTTTCAGAAGTCAACCATTTAAAAAAAAACTCACCAGAACTGAAAGAACTAAACCCATACTTCTGGAGGAGAGCAAAAAGCTCCCCAATGGGAAGGAGTCACAGACTGAAGGGGTGACCAAGGACAGGAAATAAATTGAAACCAACACTCAATCCAGAGACCATGACAGTCCAGAAGGAGAATAAGCAGGCTAAAGGAAAAAAACTACAGCTTTTGAAATGGTGTTTAGGTAGTATCAATACTGAGAGCCAGCAAAAGGCTGAATGATAAGAGGCAATAGTACTTAGCATAAGATGCTGAACAACAAACAGCCAAGACAAAAATAGCATGGCCACCAAAACTGAAATAGAAGGTAAACGATGAAGAGAAAAATTAAAAGAGTACAGTATGCGGAAACCGCATATTGATACAGCATAGAATGATGCAAGAAAGAGACCAAAAGTGTAAATAATTTATCCATATCACAAAAGAAAAATGATAATAATATTTATTGTGAAAAGTGAACTATAAATAGTGATGCAATACGTTAAAGGTTTACACAGTACTCGGCTCTGATTTTGAAAACTACTGTATTTGAACACCGATATTAATATCAATATATTTAGAAATGAATGATCTTAAGCATATATATATACATACGTACATATATATACATATATAAGAAATGCCTAAGCAATGTTTGGTGCATAAGCTGTCATAATGATGCATAAATAATGGGTATCTTCAAATCCTTTTACTATTTGAGATTGGATGGTGTTTTAATGCTCCTAGAGCCAGATCCAACTTCTCACAGGCAAGAACATGGGCAGGACTTGTTAACACTCGAGAAAATAACATTAATAACATTAACATTACACACCTGGAGAGCTGCCCTTTGAATTTTCTACTGTCAGGTACACATCAGTAAGGAACTTGAGAAATTCACCCTTGGCTGCATCAAGCATGCGGTTGGCAACGGTTGGAGCCACACGACTAGTGTAGGATATGCCTCTGATACGCTTGATCTTTCCACTCTCTTCCCACTTTCAAACAAAAGAAATTGGCGATATAAATTTGATTCACATATTATAAATACAATACAGTATTATGCACAGCATAAAATATATTCAGCTTTGATTGAATATGAAAAATTGCCTCTCTGAACATTACACATGGAAGCTCCCTAAAGCAAGCTCAATGATGTCTCACCGGACACACTCATAATAATTAGGGCAGTGTGACAAACAACAATGGTGTATACGTGTCGATGATTCCGAGGATCAACGTCCCCATGGCCCATTCTCTGACTACGCCTCGTGGTCGGAGGTCTGGTCAACCAGGTTGTTCAATGCAGCTGCTCGCAGCCTGTGATGCACGAGTCACAGACTGGTTGATAAGGTATCCTTTGAAGTTGTTTATCAACTTCTCTTTTGAAAACTGCAAGACATCAGTCCCATATGTGTAGAGGGAAAGTGTTGAAAAGTCTTTGCCCTTTGATGTTAACTATTCTTTTTCAGCATGCCTGTTGTTCCTCTGCTTTTCAATGGGGCTACATTGCACATTCTGCCATGCCTTCAGGTCTCGTGTGGTGTTATTTCTGTGTTAGAGATTTGGAACCAGTCCTTCAAGTATTTTTCAAGTGTAAATTATTATGTATCTCTCCCATCTGCACTCTTTGGAACACATTTAAAATCTTTAAGTGGTCCTAATAATTTAATGTTTTATTGAATGGATTCTGGCAGTAAGAGATCTTTACATGCTCTCAAGATCAGCAATTTTTCCAGCTTTGAATGGACGTGTTAGCATGCAACAATATTCTACTCTAGAATGTCTTAAAAAGTATCATCATTGTATGGCATTTCTTGTTTGAAAGTTTCTTGTTAAAACCTGTCATTTTCTTGGAGGTTGTGACAGCTACTTGTTGTACTCTTTAAAAGTAAGGTCTTCTGACCTTACTCTTAATCTTTTACACTGCTTTTTCTTTCAATATTGTTGTTTGACTGCATTTTATGTGGTCTTTGTTTTGATATGATTGTTTTTTTCTGAGAGGGCAGTAACAGGAACTTGCCCTCTAAATACCATATAATTTTCTGTGCTCATGGAAAGACTATTAGTATCAGATTTGAGATTTGTTGTGTCCTCTATATTGTCTACTCTCATGAAAATCCTAGTGTCATAGAAAAAGATACAAATGACAGCAAGCACTTTTTTTTTCTATCACAAACGTGGCCACACATTTACAATGCTAACCAGCATATATACATTTTCTTCTGTCCTCCATGGACAGGGTTAGAGATGTGTTAAACATATAGTTCAAGGATTTATTGAACAATCAACCACAGAAGGTGATTCGGTACTTTTAAAATGCTAAGCTAACCTACATACGTAAATACATAGATACACAGATTTACGTATGCCCTACATAAATTGTTCAAAGCGTCATTAATGTGCATTTACAAAGGTGAAATGCAATGCTGATCAGCAAGCACTGTATATGTCTGATATGAGGATGAGAAACATTAACAAAGCAATCACAGTATCTTGAGGGACTGAGCTTTTCACAGTGGATGATTCAGATGTTGCATTGTTGACTATTTGGGTTCTGTTCATTAGGAAGTTAAAGATCCATCTCCCTACTTTGCTAGTAATACCTTTTGAGGGCACCCTGTTCTGAACCCGTGGTGCCCAGGGTTATGGAGACACTGATTCCGTGTGTTTTGTGATCTTACTTCTCAGCATTCTTTTGACAATTTTTATAACGTGTGATTTTAAACCTATTGTTCTATGAGTTCTTGCATCTGCCTTACTACCTCCTTTATGAAGTGGTGCAATCTTTGCTATTTTAAGTACTGTATATAAGAAATAACACCAGTATCTAGGATCTTTCTCCAAAAGATGTTTAGATCCTGTGATAGTGCTTTTTGCAATTATACTGTAGATAAATATAGAATTCCACGAGTCTGAGCCTGGTGCAGAGTGCATGCTGTCTATGGCTAATGCAAAGTCCCGTGGAGTTAGGGTGACATCTGATATATGCTTCGATGCTGCTAATGTCACATTCATAAAGAATTCATTTAGATCATTGATCTTCAATATGTTCACGGTTCGCTGAAAACAGAGTTGTACTGTAGCCTCAGTATTTCACTCATTTCTTTGTTGTCATCTGTGAAAGTTCCATCACCTTGCACAAGGCTCAATGCATAATGTAATTTTTTCAAGATTTTACTCAGGAGAAAAGGAAGTATTTTGGATTTCGCTCTCTTTCACTTATGGCCTTTTGTTCTCTTTATATCTCAACCAAGAAGCAAGATTTAATTGAATTTAGTGTGTTTTAAAACAAAGCAGCAAAATAATGTACACGAAAAAAGATTGTCACAAATATAACTGTGTTTAAATGAATACTTATTTGATTTACCTGGAATGGTCTCAGTGTCCTCCTAACGGGACATGTGAACACTACCACGCCCCCTCCACCAGGCGGAAGACCCGTCGAAGCATCTTCAAACTCAGCCCATCATCTACCACTAAGAACTTTTTCAATACTGGCATCAAGGATGAACGAATCATGTCACAGATGGATCCAACTGTAAAACGAAGCATTATCAGGTATATTTTGTTACTTATAAACAAAACATATGTTGTCTTTTTTTTCCTAAAATCATATTACAGTACAATATCCATTATTAATAAATCAGGAAGTCTCTGAAATCCAAAAATCCAACATTGAATATAATAAAGCCCTTTCCTAGCAGTTCAGGGGCTCCCTGAGCTACTGACTTGAAATCTTCTAAATCTTTGATATAACACCACGCTCTAACAAATCTACAAAAATTGGTAAAAGTGTGATCATAGCCATATTAAAAAGTTACTATTCATACCCTAATATTTCCTATGCTCTATGGACAAATTTCACTAAGAAAATTTGAATTTGAACTTATCATATGATGGACAACTACCAAACAAATTTTTTTCTTTAACCACTGTGATGCATCGCGTTTATTAGTGAAATTCTTCCTGTGCGCAGAAATCAAGTGTTCGCAAAAAAAAAAATTTTGTAAAATTATAAATTCCCTTCCCTGAACATATACATGTAAAAAAAGGATTGAGTGTAATGAAACGCCATTTTCTGAGTAAGCTCTGGAGGCTCTTTGTACCTATCGGGCTAATGTGTGATATATTAGATCGGGGCATTAGTCTAAGGAGTTCGACCTACTGGGGACCACGAGGCAGAACCTGGTCCCCTCAGAGAAGTTTCAGGGAGCAATGGCCCTGGAAAATCCCCCTTGGGGGTTTTTCCTTGTCTGTCATCGACCGGGGTTAGGCAACTCAA
Source organism: Procambarus virginalis (assembly GCA_020271785.1). NCBI lineage: Eukaryota > Metazoa > Arthropoda > Malacostraca > Decapoda > Cambaridae > Procambarus > Procambarus virginalis. The sequence goes on along the minus strand of WNGS01167104.1, from coordinate 2,944,363 downwards.
AGGTAGGTGTTACGAACCTGACTCTACCGTCGAAGCCGGGAGCAGCGACATGGCCATCTGTGAGTCCGCTCCCAAAACCCCCACTAATTGGACGACGCCATCTAGTAGTGACAAGATTATACCAGCCAGAAATGCTAGATTCTTGTCCTAGTAGCTCGAGAGGTAGATGGGGCTGACCTCTGTGAGGTGGCGCCTAGAAAATCAGCGCCATCTATTGAGCGAAAAATGTACATTTACGTCAGGGTCCGTAAGTGTTGTTTCCTAGTGTCCCAGTGTACTGATGACGTGTCTGTATTCACAGAGTCGACGTAGGGCTGCTGTGATACGAGGACAGTCATCTACCCAGGGCAGCCAAGGTCTCTGCACCAGTCTGCTTTACGGAAGCAGTGAGCCGCCGCCGGAAGAGAAACTGTGAAGTGTTCTACTGTCTGCCTGTGGAGTGGCAGTGACGAGATTCGCCATACCCGGGCTAGCTCTATAAGAAATATTGTCGGAACAACCGTGGACATCTTCAAGAAAAAACTGGACTGTTTTCTAAGAGAAGTTCCGGATCAGCCGGCTGTGGTGGGTATGTGGACCTGCGGGCCGCTCCAAGCAACAGCCTGGGACCAAGCTCTCACAAGTCGAGCCTGGCCTGGGGCCGGGCTTGGGAGTAGAAGAACTCCCAGAGCCCCATCAAGCAGGTATCAAGCAGGCTAATAGAAGAGACGACTGACTAAGGTGCTTGAAGAGGAGAGTAACCAGTGAGTTGCATGAAGCTCCTGCTCGCTACCCTAGTATTTGCACGTAAAGTGGCCCAGCAGCGCGACGCTGATTGGTATCTGCCAGCGCCAGGCTGGATTGTGATTGTGGACCTTCACGAGGAAGCACTTGGAGAGACTGTAGTTTGGCTGGCCCGCGGCCAGGGTAGACTCATTGTGGTTTTCCGGTACCTGCTGAGGACAGTACTACGGATGAGGAAACACGGTAGCTTACAAAACTGCAACGCCAGCATCGAAGAGCGCTTAGTGTTTCATGAGACACTTTTGTACATATTAGGTGTACTAATACTTTTGTTAGGATTATTTAAGAAGTGATGGAAAAAGTTATCATGTGTAAATATATCAACATTTTATGAAGTGTAGTATTCAATACAACCCCCCTTTTGTTTTACTTGTATTACTGAGCTCACTCCTTGAAAACCACTACTTACTTGGGGCTGGATACCAGAACTTTAGTACCACCAAAAAAGAACCCGGTTGCGACCCATTGTGCCATAACAGTAGGCAAAACAAAACAAACCCCACATGGTAAGAAAAGTGAATGAAAAAACGAAATGAGAGGCAGAACTCCTTCCAATCCCAAGGACACAAGCAAACATCACACTCCATTGCCGCACCGCTTGTCCGCGCAGCCCTCCTCTCCACGAAAGGGGGAGGGTGGAGCCCCAGACCTTCCCGCACCGGCTACCTAGCACTTCAGTTCGGAAGCTAAGCATCAAACAATGCGAAAAACTGCCGACCAGAGGGAAGGAGGGTTGCCAGGGAGCCTCTGGGGCTCAACCAGAAAATAGCATTTCATTACATTCAATGCTGGTTTTCTGTAGGGAGCCCCTTCGGATCCCAGGAACTACATACCCAAAGATAAGGAAAAGAGGGACTTACCTGGGAGGTGGCTGCCACACACTCCTCAATGCAAAGTCGAGACAACTGGCTATAATCTGCGACCCAAATCAACACAGGAATGCCCAGGAGCAGGAACTTTAACCAAATAACGAGTGGCCAGGACCCTGTTCGACCATCAAAATCCCAGCGCCCAAATATCAGCCCAGGACATATTGCCAAACACGGCAGCCAATGCTGCAAATTTCCTAACGTCATGGGCACAAGAATAGACTGCAGGTTTGGCTAGACTTAATAACCCTGCGAACGACCTGGTAAACCCGAGCCCTGGAACAGGGAATGAGGGAAACTGGATCAACCCAAAGCACATCCCCAGCCACAAAAGCTGAAGCACGCAGATAACGGCAAAGAGCCACAACTGGACACAACACATGAAGCACACCCGGCCTGACCAATTATCAATGACCCAAGGACCCCTCCGGAAAGTAGCCGTCTCATTCTTCACCAGAAAAGAATGAGAAGGCTGCAACCGAACAAACCGACCACAGGACTGAAAGAGCAGAAATCCCCGCACCGCAGGAGAGCATGTAGCTCACTGACCTGACCCCAGAGGCCAATGCCAACAGAAACAGAGACTGGGAAAAATAATCTTGAACTGAAGGGGGCACCACAAATCAAGGAGGAGAGATAGGAAGGCACCCTGTCCAAATTAAATGACTGTCCTGAAAAAACCAAGACAAATGACAAGACAACCCAATGAGAAATAGAAGAAAACCTACGAAGAAAGAGAAAATAGCTGGAAGAACACCAGGAGACATTATACTGACGCCAAAACAAAGCTCTCAGGTGGAACACCATCAACAAAGACGCCTGATCACCATACAAATGGTGATAAACCCGCATCAAAAAGACCAAACACAAAGAGGGGAGGAGAAAACCAAACCAGTTGTGTACCGGACCGGTCCAACCTGCTGGAAGAGGTGCAGCCACAGAAAACACCCCGGGTTTGCACACCGAGCAAGCAGAGCCAGGTTCTAAGGCTGGGCCGGCCACCAATTGGCCACAAGGACTACTCTCCTGTGGTAGGACTCCAACCGAACCAGAACCCGAAGCAACAGCTGGACCAGGGGAAGGAGAGGGTAGAGGTACAGGTAACCCCACCTCGACCAGTCCTGCTCAAAGGCGTCCACCACGACAGCCTCGCAGTTGGGGAAGGGCGCCACATTTACCGGGAGACACCAAGACCATGCCAACACAAAGCGGTCCACGTTCAGGAGTCCGTACACCCAGCAGAGTCAACGGAAGGAGTCGGCATTGATCGTCTATTCTGTGGACAGGGGAATGAACTAGGACAGGCCATCCGCCAAGACGTTGGACACTCCCCGGATATGAACCGTATGGAGAGCCAAACCCCAAGAAGCCAGCTGATGAGCCACTCGAAACGACTAGTCCCAAAGAAGCAAGGACCGAAGAGAACCCCCTGCAGTTCAGGCAATGAATCACCAGAGAACAGTCCTAATGGATTTGGATGGTCAAACCCCGAGTGACCAAAACCCTCCGAAGCGACAGCCAAACCGCCGCCGCTAACTCCCGCACCGTGCTGCGAGCCCGATGGAAGGACAGACCCCATCACTCCTGGCCAACCTGGTGAACACTGGTCACAAATCCCCAGCCGAGAGAATGCGTCCATGAACACATCGAGCCAGGGGCTCGTGTAGGTGCCAAAGCACTGAACCCCAAAAAACCCGAAGAGGAAGCCAGCAACACAGCAAGACGCAATGCCCCTAGAGTACGAACCCAGCGATCACGAGAGAAGCTGAAGGGGCGTCCCCGATGGAACCAGAACAGACGCAGAAGCCAATCCTGACCCAGCGGGTAGACCAGCACGGCGAAGTTCAAACTCCCCTACCACTGCTCAAGCAACCGCTGCGTAACCATCATCCCCTTCGCCAGAAACAGCTAAAGGCAGGACCGCAGCCTCAGCAACGCCTCCGAAGGAAGAGACATGGAAGTGGTCCAAGAGTCCCAAACAGGACCCAGCCAGGTTCGAACCTGGGACAGAACCAGATGGGACTTCCTCCAGTTCACCAGGAACCCGAACCCGGCGAGCTGGGAAAGAACCACACCCCTGGAAACAAACGGACTGACTGGGAGCCATGCAGACACACCAGCCAGTCGTCAAGGTAGGCCTCTCCCTGGCCTACCTCGACTTTCCTCCTAGAAAGTTTGATATAAAGTACAAAATAATTCCTTAATTTGCATCACATACCTTATTATTTGTGATGCCCTTGAGTGTAATGTTCAATGGAGTCTTGCAAAATGGTGCCAGCATGAAGAGAGGCTCTAAGAAGTATCTGGAAGAATTATAATTAATAATCAGTATTAAATAGCTAAATAGGTTACAAGATGTTTTGACTGAAGCCAATCAAGAGAGGTATCCTCAAACTGTCATATCCAAGGATAAAGGAAAATTACAGCACAGTAGAATGAAATGCTTCTTGCATCTGTTGGTGTCTGCAGACCTGCTTCAGAGTCCAAACCAATGGAGCAACTAAGAAGTAGAGCAAACAGAAGCTGGACAAACTAGTCCATAAAACAGAACTCTGAAGCACACCTTAGGGAAAGGGATAGGGAACTATCAGGAGACAGAGCCAAGCCATTGTGACCATATAGTGCTTGGAAGGGATAAGGATTTGGAATGGGACAAGTGGAAGGAATGGTGCCCAACCACTTAGACGGTCCGGGATTGAACACTGACCTGCATGAAGCAAGACCATCACTCTACCATCCAGTCCAGGTGGTTGGGCACCCCTTAGAGGAAATAAATCTATAGGAATAACTACTTAGATTTTGGCACAATACCTAGCCTTGATCAAAGAGGATCCATTGTCCTACCTACCACAATACCAAACTCCTGGACCCCACCTCGTCCTCAAAAAAAAAAAATTGAGGGGCCTCGGATTGGAAGGAAAGCAGCATCCATTATGGAGACCTCTAAAGACCATTAAGGGGGTGCTTCCAGTAGGCTTATATGGAACTTGGAGGCCTTGTGCCATAACTAGGGAAGCTACCTAGACTGAGAGAGGGCTCTCTCAGTCTGGTTCATTCTCGCCTCGCAATTGGGAATTCCGGGTTCAAATCCTGGGCAGACAGAAATAGTTGGGGCATATTTCCTATCATCTAATGCACCTGTTCACCTAGTAGTAAACAGGCACCCAGGAGTTAAGTAGGCTTCTTCTGAAGGTTACATCATGGGGATAGTCAGTAATTCAACCCTAGGGAGGACCTCGATATAAGCCTAACATGTATATATACATTGGCTTCATGTCCCTCACCACAATGAATTATTATTTTTATTACTATTTATTAAAGTTATATTTATGACATGAACAGATTACTTATCCAATAATTAAAATGTAAAACAAGAGACTGAACTGCCCACAACATACCCTATCCCGCGCTGGTTTGAACAATTGTGATCCAAACGGCCACCAGCTAATACACCAGGCTTGTATAACACTGCTGTCCCTGTTTCGTTTACTTCAATGCTGCTGCCATTGCCGATACAATCAAGGAGACGAATAAAGTTAACTTCATGCTCTGGAAAGAATTTAAAATAAGAAGATAAGAGCAAAATACTTCCCAAGTACACCACAATCATGCCATTTTTCAAGCCTTTTAACCTTTAGACAGTGATCATCGTCATGTGATGATTCCTGGGATATTGCAGTTATCATCATATTACAATTTAAATAATTATTGACTGGATTTTACACATGATGCAAATAGGGATATAATAGGTCTATGTGGATGTAATGGAGTTTACCTTGACCCTTGAATAAAATCTTGCTACCATTTCATGGTTATGAATGTGGTTATCAACATGAACGTTACCAAGGGGAATGCGGTCATTGTCATGTGACGATTAAAACAATTATTGCCTGGGTTTTACATGTATGATGCAAATATTGATATAATAGGTCTCTGTGGATGTAAATAAAGAAAAACAAGTGATAAAACAGTAAAATTTCAGAGTATAAGTCAGAAAGCGGCAGCAAAGTCGAGCACCAGGCGTTGACAAGTGCCAGACGCAGCCTTGCAGAGCACTTCCACCCAGTGAAATGATAAATACTATTCACTTTTCATTTTTTTTTTTTTTTACATTTTGTATAGAAATTAACAATTTTATGACAAATTGGGTTTTTTTAATTTTTATTTTTTTGCATATTTTTGTACATAGGCGATTTGAATATTTTTTCACACTCGTCCAAGGGTTAAAATTTTGTTGCAGCCAATAAAATGCAAGTTTGATTTAAAGAAAATTGCTGAAATTTGTGAAAGGTGTACACAATCTTCAACTTTGCCCAGCAAAAACATGTACAGTACATATAATACCAGTAAAACACTTTACAATTTTTAAAAAGTTTAAGATATTCATTATCAAGAAAATGGAAAGTCCAGGGACGTAGGTTCAATCCATTGTATAACCTCAAAATTTTCTCACACCGTTGTTAGAAGTGATCATGTTTGCAAGCCATACACTGATACAGTATTTGAATTCCTTTGTAATCTTTTGTGAAAGGGGTGCCAGATCTACAGAACATTATGTTTATCTTGGACTGCAAATAATAGGGGCCAACAGCCTAACCGACCACACAAGGAGGTCAAGGGGGACTAAATCAATGCAATGCCACAGTCATTCCCTAATCCAAAATGAAATGAACCTTACACTACACACACAGCTGATTACATTTAAAAGTTTCTTCAAAAACAAAAAAGTTTCCTTTACCTCCCATGTTTAAAATGATCTTCCCAAATGTTCACACTTCTAAAATCTTATTACACAGCTAAAGGATCTTTATGTTATATTAAGTTAGTAAGTTTCAACTAAGTGCAGATTTCAAATGGGGAGACTTGGCATGTATACTATGTAAAGATGTACCTTAGTTTAAGTAAGGTATATTTTAGAAGGAATAAAATGCATGGGAAATTTATAGCCCAATTCTCAAAGATCCAATATGAACATTTATTCTTTTGGAACACTTTAAAAATTAACATTCGTTTNCCAGTAACTCCCGTCCACCACGGCCTATGTCATCACGTAAATTTACTTAGCTGGACCTCGACTGGGTGACACTTCAATATACACGACTGCGTTAGGCCCCGATACACTTGCCTTAGTGACCACATTGTTATTAACTACTTGCTTAACACCTATGTAATACGGTTGATCAGTTAACGTCCTTCCATTATGAGGCTTTCGCGGTATTTACATGAATCTTAATGCCTACACTCATCCGGTGTATTCAATTTAGAGTTTCCCAGCGACAATAATATTACTTCCTACTTTGTGTTATTGCAGGCACTTCTCCCTGCAACATGGAACACTCACTAAATAATTACTTGTTAACTAATTTAACGTCATCGTTGGTTACCTTAGTTTTGGGGATATAAGCATTTTCGAAATTATTTTCACTTCATTAATAAATCGTTCAGAACAAACTAATTCCTGCCAAACTAGCTTCCTGTCACATTCAACTTCGACAACACTGAAGTTATCATAACTACTCTCGCCCGCCTCAACGTGACATTGAAAACGCAACAATTAACACGCTCACCTTTAGACCGTAGTAACTTCGCCGAACCTACAACCTATCCCCACGAACATTCTGAAACACTAGTCAGACACTTACTGGCAAGTCTTTACGAATAGTGAAGTTGAAGCGTCTCCTCGTGTTCTTCCACACAGCTCAGGGGTCCAGCCAATCTGTCCGGTATTACCTGCAACAAGGCAACAGTTACCTGATGCTAACAATATAAATTATTCAAACATACCTTTATTTGGAACCTGGAACCTGTAATTACTTGCAGTAAACTATTTTGATGTAGCTGCTCATTTCAAATGCCATTCTTGAAGGCATACATCCCACCTGCATAGTCAACGAGTTTTCGAGCCGTTACTTGTGGGTCGACACCCTCTCAGCAGCTAATACAATTAACCACTTCACTCTGACTAATACAGTATCCTAATAAAATATTACCATGCCTCTTAACTTAAACTAGGTCATAAGTAAATACTTGCCTTAAACTCATAGCTCCATCATATCTGCTAACTCTAGTAGCACATCTAACCCAACCAGGACATCTGTCACCAGCTTCTGCTTGGCAGTCTCACTTGAATCATCGCTCCACCACTGGTCCCATGACAACGTTAGTCTCTCCTGCACATTCCTACATCACCAGTCGGCTCATGTCACGCGATGCCTCATCTTCCCAACATTACCTCATTGACTAACAATACCTCTGAAAAACAAAAATACATTACAATTCACTACATATTTATGAAATATTTTAGTACTGATTATGGGTCAGGACTAAAATATCTGCGTATATATATATCCTCCCCCAAGAGGGTATATACGGAAACTGTAAAATATTTATTTTTGACCCTATATATTGGCGTTTTGAAGGTGTACAAAAAGAGTGTAAGCTAGGGGGTGTGTCAGCCCTAGCGACCCCAAAGGGTAACGGGGTACCAGCTCAGAGTAACAACACGCCCTAACACTAACTTGTACACCACAACTATGCCAATACTAGGGTCAAAATAACGTTCCGTTCATCCTCACCCACCAAGTGGACTCAACAGCCAATCACGTTTCGAGTTTTCATTTGACGTCACATTCTCGCAAGCTCTAATCTCATTGGTCGGCTCGACCTAATTGGATACTCTAGTAATTCATGACAATTATTTATTGAAAATGAAATATATACACCCAAATGTATACCCAATGTATCTGAAACATACATATACCAAATGTATGAAAAACAATGTTTGACTTTACACTCACAAACGATAACTTTGGATTACTTATTATTAAATAACTATTATTATAATGATTAAATAATATGAATACTTATTCAGGCTGTAAGTACAGTACAACACAGTACAGTATAGTATAGTACAGTACCGTACAGTACACTTCCGTACGCTACAGTACAGTACAATACTATACATTACAATACATTACAGTGCCGTACCATACAGAACAGCCAAGGGCACAGTACTCTGCAGTACAATACAGAACAGTACAGTACCGTATAATACAGTACACTACAGTCAAGTGGCGTACAGTACAGTACACTACAGTCAAGTGGCGTACAGTACAGTACACTACAAGGTACAGTACCGTACAATACTCTACAGTACAGTATTGTACAGTACCGTACACAACAAAACCGTACACTACAGTCAAGGGTACAGTACAGTACAACACTACAGTACATTAATGTACGGTACAGGTACTATTGTAAAATATAATACACTACAGTCAAGTACTGTACACTATAATATACAAGAGTATACTACGCTATAGTATTGTACACGATACATTTCACTACAGTCCAGTACAATACAGTTCAATAAAAAAGAGTACAGTACAATACACTACAGTACCGTACAGTCTAATATTGTACAGTATACTTAAGTACAGGGTACAGTACACTACAATACCGTACAGTACAGTCATATACAATACAGTATTTTACAGTACAGGATACAGTTCAGTACAGTACAATGCACTACAATAAAATATAGTCCAGTAACGTAAAGTACAGTAGATTACACTACAATACAATTACGTACAGTACACTACACGGTGCAGTACAGTATAATAGATGCTACAGTACAGTATACTACAGTACTGTACTCTACTGAACACCGCCGCACAGTATACTACATTATTGCATAGTACAGTGCCGTACAGTGAACTACAGAACCGTACAGGACACTCCAGTACAGTACTGTATACTACACAAAAGTACAGTACAGTACAGTATGGTACATTACAATATGGTACAGATTCAAGCAGTATAATGCAGTGCAGTATAATGCAGTGCAGTATAATGCAGTGCAGTATAATACAGTACGGTACAGTGCAGTACAAAACAGTACAGTACAATGCACTACAGAGGATAAACAGTACACTACAGGACACAACAGTACAGTACCGTACACTCACAGTTCGATACTTGCCTTTCAAATATACCAACGGCATCACCATTATAATTGTTTCTACTTAAATAACTGTTTCTTGAATATAACAAGGCGTAATAAGCACAAATTTCACGTGAGATGGGAAGGGAGGAGATTGCTGCCAATGGCAATGTATGCCAACTGACGCTAGTATCACTAATGACCATTGTTATTGCATTATTACCTTTCCAACCGTTCATTTTCCTCTCTAAACAACACCAATGTATATTTATATACGTGACTTAACTCAAGCAACCTAGAGCGAGAGACCTGGGGCCAGATTCACGAGAGCACTTACGAACCTGTACATCTTTTCTCAATCTTTGGCGGCTTTATTTACAATTATTAAACAGTTAATGAGCTCCGAAGCACCAGGAGCTGTTTATAACAATTACAACAGTTGAATGGGAAGTTTTCATGCTTGTAAACTGTTTAATAAATGTAACCAAAGCCGTCAAAGATTGAGGAAAAATGTATACGTTCGTAAGTACTTGCGTAAGTGCTTTCATGAATCTGGCCCCAGGTTCTCGAGTTGGCCTCTCTGTAAAACCTGTTTCCTCTTCTCGACGGAGGAAGCCCTCTGACTTGGCCCAAATATTTCGTTCTTAATTTTACTGAGGAACATACAGTTGTTTATCTCCTACTTGTACAATTAGTTCAGTCCACTGCATCTAATTTTTACCTTTTATTCGCCACAGTTTGTCTCCGGAACTTGTTATGGAGGCTTATCTCGGGGGACCTTGAACAGATTCTTATCTCAGGGGAGAACTTGTAATGGAAGCTCTTTGCTCCACGTTGAAGTGCCTGATACGGTCACTTCAAATTTTCGTCTGAATGTGAAGTAGGAACCATTGGTTTTCCACCTTATCTTTCCATTAGCGGCAGGGATCTTGTCTGCCATGCCAATATTAAAGTAATAAATACCAGGGACACACTTTCCCGCCTCCATCATGGTAAATGTATGGGACGCCGCCTTCCCCTCCATATCTCAAAAATTACATTGGATATTGAAACACTTCTGGCGCGGCTATTCTCAAAGTGGATATGGGTGTCAAATATTATGTACAGAAATATCTTCTCCTCATGCCAATGCAATGCTTGTTGGAAGTTTGGCCATGTTTCCTCGGGTTTGAGAAGTTAATTGTGTTATTGCCTGCTGTGTGACGAGTCCGGACATGTACTCACCTAGTTGTGCTTGAGGGGGTTGAGCTCTGGCTCTTTGGTCCCGCCTCTCAACAGTCAATCAACTGGTGTACAGATTCCTGAGCCTACTGGGCTCTATCATATCTACATTTAATACTGTGTATGGGGTCAGCCTCCACCACATCACTGCCTAATGCATTCCACCTGTTGTACAACTAGTTAACTGCATTTAATATTTACCTTTTATTAAACACAGTCTCTGTCCCCGGCACGCCGCTTGTACAACCCTTACGGTTCACATCTGCATTGCACTGATGGCTATCCTGAATGTACACGTTCCTGTGCTCACTATAAAAAGGAGCAGGTCATCCCTCAGCTCCTTACGGGCTATATTCATGCCCGTGCCACCTTTTTGGGTGGCTTAATCTTCATCAGTCATCAATCCCTCAGCTCAAACACAAGGACAGTATTCCCTTTACTGACGATGTATCGTGTCATGTCTCGGCATGGGTGTCGAAAGTCTTCCAGCGGGTTCCCAGTGTGGGGTGAGGTCAGGTCCGACACTTGTTCCCATAAGGGGACCTCAGTATAGTCGACATGCATCTACTTCACAGCTTGTTTATCTACCGTTAGAATCAATAGTCATTTAAAATGTAAGTCACGTGGGGGTGAAAATTAGACGCACAACTCACATATCAGAAATGACGTTTCGGTTCGTCCTGGACAAGTCATCAAGTCATCCGTTGGCAAGTGATGATTAACCGCAAGGCTTTGGCGTTTTTCCCCATCACGGGACTGTACTTACTGCTGTTCTTACTATATTTACCTGCAATGTTAAATGGGATTCTTGTAATGTTATTTGTGTATTTGTACTCACTGAATTTGTGCGCCCCTTGAGGGACTTGAAGTAGAGGGGGGTAGAAATAGCCTAAGCTACTCTATCCCTTTGAGATGTATTTCTTGCTTATCTCAATAAACATACTTGAACTTGAACTTGAACTTGAAGGGAGCGCCGAGGCTCGTCCAGCAGTAGATCGCCGTCGGGGCCTCTAAAACAACATCGGCAAGAAGACAGTGTCGTGAAGAATCAATCTATCAATCTATTGCTATCAATCTGCTGCATGGTGCCTATTAATCTTGTTTAAATTACCAATCAAGTTGTCAATGTAATCAATCAGAGCTTTAATATACCAATGTGCTTTAATATACTTACTAATCTCTCTCATCTCATTTTTTTTCTTGCAATGTATCTGTTATCATCTTATTAATTCTGCTAGAATTTACCTACTTAAAATTATCTGTTAGATTAAGGACCTGCCCGAAATGCTGCGCGTACTAGTGGCTTTACAAGATTGTAAATACTATGCTATGTATTCTCACAAACCCAATGTACCTTCTTGTATATAAATAAATAAATAAATAATAAATAAATAAATAAATAAAGAACGACAACTGTTTCTTACCGTTCATCACAGATTCACAATGAAGTCCTTAAACCTGAACTAACTTTGTTATATCAGAGTTGCATACTTAATAACCAAGAAACTTTAAACATAATGTTATCAAACCTTTACAAATATTAGTTATCAATTTGATTACAAAATCATGTGTACAAAGACTTCAATTTCTTGTACGAAGCAAATTATTATCTTGAGATCTTGAGATGATTTCAGGGCTTAGCATCCCCGCGGCCCGGTCCTCGACCAGGCCTGCTTTTTTTTTTGTTACACATATCCCCAGGAAGCAGCCGGTAGCAGCTGTCTGACTCCCAGGTACCTATTTACTCCTAGATAACAGGGGCATCAGGGTGAAAGAAACTCTGCCTATTTGTTTCCGCCTCCATCCAGGATCGAACCCTGAACCTTAGGACTACGAATCCGAAGCGCTGTCCACTCAGCTGTCAGGGCCCCGTAGTACGTCGGGTAAGAAATTTCTGGTCCGCAATACCTCTCTACATTGGACAGTATTTGGCCATTCTGTCCAATGGACAGACGCTCTCAACTTGAAACAGAACAGGGGCCAGATTCACGAAGCACTTACGCAAGTACTTACGAACGTGTACATCTTTCCTCAATCTTTGACGGCTTTGGTTACATTTATTAAACAGTTTACAAGCATGAAAACTTGCCAATCAACTGTTGTTATTGTTATAAACAGCCTCTGCTGCTGCTTCGGAGCTCATAACTGTTTAATAATGTAAACAAAGCCGCTAAAGAATGAGAAAAGATGTACAGGTTCGTAAGTGCTTGCGTAACTGCTTCGTGAATCTGGCCCGTGGCCTTCCCTTCCCAAAGACTGAAAATATATAACAGAAGTGTTTGTGTCCTTCACAAACCGTGTATGGAATCTCCTGCTGGTCCTCCATATCGTCTAACGCCCAGTGTTCTGCAGTAGCTGTGTGACAAATAATTTAACAGCAAGAGTAGTAGAACTGTTCGTCCAGCAACGTGGACAATATTATACAGCTGGAAATGCAATGTTCTTTAAGCTGCTGTCACGTGTCATCTCGCTGTCACGCCTCTAGCTACACTGAAGCACGGAAGTCCGCATCCGTTCTTATCGTATTGTATTTGGTCACTCTCTTATCGTTGTGTACATTCACACCCCTACAATTGCCTGCATGAAACCGTATCTGCCAATATTTTGTTCACTTTAAATCTATATAGTATTCGTCCTATAGCCATTTCGATTCGTTG